>CM057811.1:39282905-39447905 GCA_030067965.1 Latrodectus elegans | reverse complement strand
ATGAATCTTGTTATGCAGTAGCAAATCTGCATATTCACTTTTTACTCAATAAAAATGTTTTTTCAAATGATTATGCCAAAGAGCTTTAGCTGCAATAGAATTAATAATCATAATCACCAATTTCATTACTTTGCAAATTTTTTTCTGGGAATGTCGGTGCACCTAGTGCTTCTTGATAATTAATACAATGGTAAGTAACTCGTGATTGATTTTTCCTTCCAAAATAGCAATGAACCCACATCTTGCACCTGTCATACTCTTCGCTCCAGCAGTAGAAGTCAAGATATTTTTTTTTGTTTCTAATAGAATTTGATGTTTTTCTAAGCACTCAATGACAAGATTTACTATATTAATGCCACTTGTTAGTAATTTGAGTGGTAACAATTCCAGAAGCTCCGCTTTAGAGTCCCTGTAGTACAGATAAATCATACAAAAGTGAAACTTGCGCTCCGTCATTTATATTGCAATGCTCGTCAACTGAAATTGATAAAGTAGAATCTCATTGGAATTAGCATTGGTAGAAATCATCCAAATTGAAAAAAAATCTTTATAGCCTTGCGTTTCAAAGAATTTTACTCCTCTCTTAAAATGGAAAATAATAAGTAATTTTTATAGCTGGATTAAACGTTTGGAAAAAGAGATATAGCCAAGGAGCAAAGAGAAGAGGGTTGCCGTCTATTGTTATGCGAGGTCAGATAATGATATGCATTGCTAAAACCATTTATCTTTATTCGTAATAAATTCACGCTATAATGACTTTCATTCCAGCCAATTCGTGTACCCATCCCTCATTTCAAGATTCATCACTGAAGACAGTTTAAAATCAAATCGTTATTTAAGACATTTACTTTTAAGCCTTTAATATAAACGAAATCTCTTTAAATTTTGCGATTTTTAAATATTATAATTGCTTGAAAACTGGTAGCTCAAAGAGTGCAGAGATAATGAAGTATCTCTCGTATATTAAATGATTACCATGATCAGCTTAAAAGCATTCGATACTGCCGCGATTAAATAATAGCGGTATAATCACGAATTTTAATTCAAATTATATATTTTGAATAAATATATAATTAAATATTTATTCAAATAATAGGATTATATTCAAAGTAATATAGTCACTACCACTAGTGTGATAGTTTGGAATACTAACAAATTGTGTAAGAGATAAATAATATTTATTACATTCTATTAACAGTAGATTTAAAGTCAGTGTTTCTCATAAGTTGTTATTTCTATAAGATAGAGTTCTCATACGATTCACATATCTATTCTTTGTCTATCGAATGTGTATGCATTTTCATAGTTAACTAATTCCTCATACCGTTTCCTAATCAAGAATATTTAAATAAATTGATTATAAATAGTCTTAATTTTAATATCTAAAAATTTAGATAAAGTGCTGTACTGTTTGTTCACATTTATCTTGAAATTATATATGGTAAATAAGTATTTATTAAATATATGAGTAGAAAGTATTTGTTAAAATGAAAGATAAGCATCAAATACATTTTAATGTACCAAATTAAAATTATAAATAAATAAATGTTCTCATACATAATCACATACTATGATATTTTGAGCTGCTTAAAAGTATGTCAGTAATTAATGCCAAATTTTGAAATAAATTAAAATGGCATATTTTGCTTGCAATTTAAATTTTTGATAAACAAAGCCAATTTAGCATATTATTTTAACATAGGGGGAATAAATTCAAGGGATTATTTCAGCAAATATTTAAAATAGAATCGAAACTCAAATTTTTATAAAAAGAATATTACAAGGCAATGGAAATAAAAGTAAAATATAGAAATAGTTATTCATCGATTTTACAATGCTGTAACAACAGTAAAAAGCATTAAATTTTTTTTTGTTTTTTTGTATTGGTGTTTAGTTAAAAGAAGATATTACAGATCATATTTGAAATAATATATAGGAGAATATAATTCTATCACTGGTAGATCAGATAAAAAATTCTAAATATAGTCAAAATTCCTTAGAAAGTAGAAAATACTTTTATTATTTTCAAACAAATATATAATTCTTACTCTCGGTGAAGATTTAACTGTTTGTTTTTTGTGTCTAGATGTCAGTGAGATATATGTGAAATAAACCAGCATAAAATCAAATTCTGAATTTTGAACAATCTCAGCAAACAAAAAGCAAATGGAATAATATTTACCTGAAGAAAGAACGATGAAAGGAATTTTATGGACGTCTGATGTCATTTTATATCCCATACTTTCCGAAATATTGAAATTTATTGTTGCATATTACATAAACCTGCGATGAAAATTTCAATTTGAATTTTTCAGTTGCAATGAGTTCTATTAGTTTTCAGAGATATATATTTATATAGCATGTTAAACAAATAAAGATTTACATTTAATTTGGTCGTCAGTTTTATCATTCACAAAACTTATATTCCTAGGATTTATAGTTGAAGTAATTCTACTTTAAAAATTATGAGCAAATATTACAAATATTTTTATTCAACTCCAAATGTTGTGTCTAACATATAAGTTTTGGGCGTTGATAATCAGATGATAACATTTTATTGAATTTAGATTTTAAAGAAGTATTCTATACGTAAGGAGGTAAATTATGAATTTGCTGAGCTATATATATATATATATATATATATATATATATATATATATATATATATATATATATATATATATAAGTCTATAAACTTGGTATACTAAGTAAATTAAATGAAATATAAAATAAAAATCTAGTTTTCAAGAAAAGTTCATAAAATTATGAAAGTGTAAAATATTTAAATTGGTAAGGATTATTAATTTTAATTTTTAGAATTAAACTTAATGTATAGTTCTGTTTCATTTCGTGAGTTAAAGTTGAATTTTAGTTAAAAGTTAAATATAAAGTACGGATTTAAAATGCAGTATTTTATTTATGTAAAGCTTTAGTATTATTAAATCTGGGATAGTTGATGTTTATTTTAATCCCGAGTAACAATAAAAGTATGCTAATGGTTGTTATGGAATAATTAATTACGATTATTTTGAAATTCCATGAGCGGAAAGGAAGTGAATATATTACTGTCTAACTAAAAATGTTACTTCAAAATGGATATTTATACACAAGTTTTCGCCATTAATTGATGCCTTAAATTATTATTTCCCGGTATATGATAACCATATTCCATTTCCTTAATTTTTATTCATAAGTATAAGTAAATAGTCTTAAATGTTATATTTGTGATACTTTACATTAAAATTAAAAATGTATCCAAAAGTTTACAAAAATACACTATTTTAATAACATGGCAGAATTTTATTGAATGTCGTCTTCAGGTATTTAAAACTCAGCATTCATATTTTTTATCAATGATAGTTACTTGAGAACTAATGACACATTTAAGTTCACAAATAATATGTTTTGCGTACAATCTTTAAAAGTAATATTTAATAAAATAGTTAATTTTACACATTAGAAAAATTCATAAAACATTTGCAAATAATATTTAAAGTTATTAAAAAATAAAAAGTAGCATTTATTTACATAATAAATCTTTATTTTAGATTTAAGTTTCGATTACTACAATTATTTGAGAAAATTATCAATTAAAGACACAGAAAACCATATAAACAGTTCGGTATTCTTTAGCAAATTATATAGTACAAAAATTAAGAAATTTTCTGCATCTTAATAAATATTATTTACTAGCATATGCATATTATCATTGAAGCCTTCATTAGCCAAATCAACATTAAGCTGCTGTGAGATAGGAAATAAATGGAATCACTTCGTGAACAATAATATATAAATTAGCTACAAATGCATCAAATAGAAAAATTTCCATTAGTTGTTTCATTCTTTTATATATTCTGCATTACGTAATAAATCCCCAGTGGATGGAACAATCATTCTAGATTGAATGCCTTGGGATTTGTTCCGATAATAATACGTTTTACTTCCCTTCATGATTTTGGATAAAGTGACTGAGTGCAAGATATATATTTTCCGGGAATTATTCAGAAAATAATTCAAGAAACATATTAAAGGTACAGTTATTCAGCTATACATTATATTTTGCTTTAAAAGTTTATATTATATATTATGATATTTGTATATTAAATCTATTTTAGTATAAGGATCTTACTACCAACTTCAGATGTTAATATAAATGTGTATTAAACAAAATAACTGGTGCGATACACAATTTGGTTGGCAGAAAATTGGTTTCTTTTTCCGATCAACGGTATTTCTTTTGTTCTCCTACAAAAAAATTATTTGATATATTCATATATAGACTTAATAATTATTTAAAATATTTGGGAAGAGCTAGTTTCTACAAATTTTTGTTTCATGTTGTAATGAAACTAAAAAATCTAAAAATTTAATATAAAATAATGTAAAGCTGCAAATATTACAAATTACACTTGTTTTAATACATGTTTCACATGCATTGAAATCAAAAATTATTTGTGCTTTAAGATATCATTTTAACATATACACAATACATAAAAATAAGAAATAAATATTCCCTTATAGTTAAGAAACAGCTACATTATATTACTATTTATTTAATTTGACAATCTAATTATTCATAATAAAAAAAACAAAACATAAAAGTATAAATATAAATCTACATAATCTTTTAATTAAAATATTCGTTATTTCTTTAAAATTTTCAATAGCTTTGAATTTTAACTCTGATATAATTACAATATAAATGCATTTTATTTTAAACACCAAACAGGTACCTAATGTACATCTCGCATAAATATACACTGCAGGCCACTCAAATTACAACACCAAGAAAGACAAGAGATATCATAACAAAATTTACTTAGATAACACGTTGACCGATCATCAAATTATTAAGTTTATAGACTTCTGTGAAGTGTGGTACCTTCCAAAATCAGTAGTGAGAGTATCCTCAATTGATGGAGATTACCGCTGCCACACGCCTCGTCCTTAATTTGAAGAGACTTTGATGGAGTTCAACAGCTGAAGCATCTTCCACACGTTGCCAATCAAAGTTGATATGGTGTGGCAGCTGGAAATGTAATCTGGGTCAATCGTTGAGCAAACATGGACCATAAGATCCGGACAGCGAGACCGCCAGAGCCGCAAATCAATCTGGGAATTGAAGAACCCTTGGACAATACGTAGCACGTGTGGTCGAGAATTATTCTGTTGAAATATGACTGTGGGCAAGTTCTGAATGCAAGGAAGGAGAACTGGCACCTACACCTCGGAGATGTAGCACTGGTTGTTTAAAGTACCGACAATGCGTTCTAGAGGAGGGTGAGACTGATATCCAGTGCAACTCCATAGCCTTCAATAGCGCTTTGAAGTAGTGCTACAAGAGCACGTGATGTGATTATGCGTTGAAAATATAATTATTTGCATATCTCACCTCCGTTACTGCATGTTGTAATTAATAATTTGAAGAGACTTTGATGGAGTTCTGCATGTTATTTATATGCTGTTATTTTTATGTTCATGTCATGTTATTTATATGCTTCCTTCAGGGTATTGCATTTACGATGACCAGCAGTGTACATCCCACATTCAAAATTTGGTACCGATATAAAAGCAAATATATTTGTACGATATATAAACGTTAATTACATAATTAATAAAACTGCCATAAAATAAGTTAATGCAGCGTTTTCAATAAATTTCTATTTAAAGAATACCAGCCATCCTTCATTATTTAAAGAGTTAAGATACAAGTGAAAAAAAATTATTAAATGTATTATTTGTAATAACAGCGGGAAAATATTGATGAAATGGCATTTAAGTCATAACACTAAATAGGAATAGAATCATATTTAACTCTACTTATTAGAGCAATAATCTTTTACCAATGGAATGTAGGAATATTCATAAAAATACTGTTTTGAATGTACTTAAGTGTCTTTGTCATATTATGATGTATTGCATTAAAGCTCTAATATTTGTTTTTATAGAAGATTCTTCACAATCAATATATATATACATTGATTAAAGAATATATATATATATATATATATATATATATATATATATATATATATATATATATATATATATTTGGGTGTGTGTGTGTGTATATATATATATATATAATGGGCTATGTTTTCTTTATATATATATGATGATATTTTTTGGTTCACCAGAAATATTCGCTTTTTTCATTCAACATTTATATTTTATTTTACTTATTACTAAAATAGAAAGGATTACAAACAATAAAGTTACATATTCTGTACTATGCGCTGCAAAAATCAGGATTAAATTTTATACTGCAGAGTGTTTTAATTTTCATAAAGAATTACGAAATGCTTTACTAAAGCGATATCTTATTAAAATCATCTAATATTTTATTAAAATTAAAGTTTGTAATGGCTAGATATTTTTGTGAATGTGTTTCAAATGAAATATAAAATAATTTTGACTGAAATGTATTAAATTTCAATTTTTATTAAATTTATTACTATTTCTATAATATATAATATTTTGTATAATTTTTAGAGAAATTAAATGCATGTAAAGGAATTAATGGCGTATTTGTCTCCTCTCAATATTTTGTAATCATTGCATTCTAAAAGTTTATCCAAATATATTTAGGAAAGCCTTCACTTACTTTTCAAAGAATATTATGCGTATCACAAATGCATTTACATTTTATATTCATATTTTCGATGAATATTTTATATTTTATTGATGTACTGGATTTAATCTTTCATCTAATGAAATTATCATATTCAGTTTGACATTAGTAAGAGGATATGAATTATTTATGGTTGGAGTTGAAATTTCTCTTTCATATTTCATTCTTAGCATACGAACACCTTATTTAAATTCCATGAAATTAAATATTAAATATGTGTTTCAAAGCAACAAACATTTTAGAGAAGAAGCAAAAGAAGAACATGTCCTTAAAATTACCGGAAAGGGAATTTAAATGAATTTATATCTTTGTTTGAAGTATAATTTTACACCTTAAATAATTCAATTAAAGAAGTTTTATAAGCAGAATTCAAATCATATGAGACACCACAGGTTTAGGTTGTTAAGTTTTATGTAAAATTAGGTATATAGAAATTGAAATACATTTATATAAGTTTTTTTTGTAGGTATCATGTAAGACATGAATAATTTTGAAAATTAACAAAAATAAATATGGTGCGTATTTAAAATAAATGGTATGATACATTAGCTTATTATTAAAACTAAATTATAAGATATAAAAATTAATTTTAGCAAGTAAATAGTTATATTTATCTAAATGAATTAAATAAATAGCTATTTTAATATTTCAAAATATTTGTTTCAATTATTATTATTTAATTTAAAGTAAAATATATGGAGATATTAACATCTAATTTAGATTAAAATACATGGGTTATATTTTTGTAATTTTGAAATTTTATATGTCATTATTATTTAATATTATAAAGCGTATAAATATTTACAGGTATTTTTCTGTATTGAGGCAGTTTTAAAGCGTACTTCTCTCTATGATTTATTTATTAGATTTTATAAAATATAAAGTGTTATACAAATTTGTCTAAATATTTTATTATATATTTTATATGAAAATGTATTACTATCGCAGAATATTTTTCCTATGTCACAAACTTATCTCGATATAACTTCAAATAATAGGAATCACTGTCATTCACATTTCCTATTGTCAATTTATTTAAGAGCAGTAAAGAAATTGTTTAAAATATTTAAAATAAATTTTATTATCTAATTCAAGTATTAATTGATTATATTTGGTAAAATATTTATCAACTATAAAAATTTGCATCCATAATATTATTCAGAGTGAAATTATTAAATTACCTATTTTTGGAATCGTTATTCTTTTTTAAATTTAAATAAAAATTTACACTTTCTTTCAAAATTTAATATTTGTTTTGGCTTTCAGAAATTTGCATGATGCATTGTATCTCAATTTATTTTTATCTAATTCTAATATAATAATGACCACTTTTATGGCTGCTATGTCACTATTTTAAAATTAAAACAAACTCAATTTAGTTGAATTCAATACAGCAGACTACCAAACAGGTTTCACAGTAACTTAGATCAAGAATAAGGAAGTAAGCTTGAAATCAATTTGAGTTTTGGAGTTAATTTTTACAAATAATTATACTCAATCTTAGTATGTATTATAATGGCGATGTATTACAATCTTAGTATGTATGTATTACAATCTTAGTATGTATTATAATGGCGATTTTTTTAATATTCCGTTAGACATTAAAATATAATCTAAATATTATATTTTGTTATTGTTTAGTATTCAATAGTATGAAGACAAACAATTACAACTCTGAAAGACAGTACTCGAGGACCATTTAATCAGAGTAGATTATATAATACACGATACAATGATATGATATGATACAAAATACAGTAAGGAAAAAAGTATGTTTGACAAATTCAAAATAACTTGTATGAAAATTTTCCAACTAATTTATGAACATGTTTGTTCTGTTACGAATATTTTCTTGTCGTGTTAAATTGTATTGTTTATAAAAAATAAGATAATGAATATCCAAAAGTGTTACTTCATTTTCCATCAATGTACATACTGGATCTAAATGCCTGAATCTAATTGAATAGACTGTGTATCAAAAAAGTATTTTGATTTCCCATGTTTATTCCCTTCCAGCATTTTTTTTATTTTAAATTAATATTGTGTAGTAGTTGATTTAAATTTTAAATTTAAATAAATTTTTTCCCTTAAATTTCTGTGTATTAAATTCCTGTCTCAGGTGTCAAACAAACAGCTTCAAGAAATTGTTGTAAAATTAACACATTAATCTTCTGGTTAAATGTTTCACTGAATAGAATTGTATTCGAATGATATCATTGATTTTGAAATTTATATTATCTGATAAATTATTTCTAATATCTGATTATTCTTTGATCAAATCAAACAAAAATATTTATTTTATTACCTCCGTATTCTTCCATAATAAACATTTCACCAAAATATTTATACTAGTTCCTATTTTCTTATAACATTTCTATAGTTTGAAATATTATAAAAGTATATTATGAATTATATAATATTATATTTTTTATGTTTTCAAATTAAAATTTATTATTTTAGTTAACAAATTTGCATTACCTTTAATGTTATTTGATGTATAACGAAGCTAGAAACTGGTGAGTATATATCTTTTAACTTCTAGGAAACCTGTTTATTAAAATGAATTTAATATTAGAAATGACTACTTTTTCTAGAATTTAAATAAAAATAAATTTGATAAGAATACTTTTATGGGAATTTTAACTTGACCACGTGTTTGTTACACAGTATCATGAATCAAATTAAAAATGTGAGAGACTTATTTAGTTTTCCTTATATTAATTTTTTAATTATTGTATTACTTTAAAATTATTATACTTTGAATGAGTAACCTCATATCTATATTCAGTATTAGCAGCCTTTTAAAAAAAGCATTTTTAAATTAAAATATATTTTTTTCAAATATTTTTTAATTTAGACAATTTTAGAAAAAAAACTTTTTTAAAGAAAGTATTTTATGTTAAAACATTATTACTTCTAACATAAAATATGTAGTTAATAGTAATAATAGAGTGTAATTCAAATAGAAGCACAGAAATCGTATTAGTTCCTCTTCTTTAGTGTTAATTCTAGTTTATGCTGTGTGTATGTCATTCCCAATAAAATAACAATCGAATATCTGTATGCTAGGAACTGATAATATGATGAGCATTTTTTATCTTATCACAACTAGGGTAATGGGATTGAGCTGGGATCTGAAAAATACCCACTTGGGAACCATCAGTTAAGGGTATGTGGGAAGAAATATAAAGAAGACAATATTTCGAAAAAGTTAATATCTACGCAGTAAAGGAGAAATTGAATAAAAATATGTATATATTTTATATATGCTTATAACTAACTGTAACTGTATGTAAAATAACTTTAGTTAATTATAAATCTTATAGTTGAAAAGTTTTCAAGTATTCATAAAAATCATTTATTTTCTATTAAAAAACCAAATACTTAAATGGATTAAAATCTAAAATAGTTTATCACATGGAGATGAATAAAACATTTTTAGGTGGATATATGTATGAAAAATTGTAATATATTCTTTAAATATGTTTCTTAAAAGTACGTGTTCACTTTATTAATGCTCTATTGATAACATGTAAAAATATTTGAATAAATATAATCATACATTTTGTTACGTTAACAAGAAAAAATTCATAATGAGATAAACATCTTTAAAAAATGTTTCTTTATAAGACGGCAAGACACATACTAGCTTCTGAATTTTCGTGAAAGCAAAAACGTTCTTCATAGAAAAAAATCTTTAAGTAATTTATATATTTTATGCTAAGCTATTTCCAGCGCATAATTTTTTCCAATTTTCAAAATTCATTTCTTTTTAATTTAAAGACCTGTAGTAAATTTTTTAAGATTAATGGTTTCAGCTACTGAATCAATTGAAAATAAAATTATAAATCAATCTAATATTCTATATATGTATTTTAAATACAGCAATGTTAGTATTAATTTTATAAAAACGTAATTAATAAATAAAAGACTTACATAAAAGACAATTCTGTATATCTTAAAAAACATGAGTTATAAAAGCTTATTCACTTAAAACAAAATAATCCAAAAATGTTGCTAGATTTAATATCATTGTCTGCAAATGTTTTTTATATTACAATTATAACAAATAATTACCTTTCATTAAATATACAAAATATTTATTAAGGCACGTTATATTTTAGTTATTTAAGAAATAATAGATGTTTCACACAAGTTTATATCACAATTTAACTTAATTTTCACAACTGCAAACTAATCAATGCCGAAAGATGAAATTTTACTCAAAACACTTTATGGAAATTACCTAATCTAAACTTTTTAGCGACATTCTGGAAAATTGAACAATGCACGAAGTTAATAAAATTATAGGGCATGCTTTTGAAAAAAATGCCTTTTTTAGTGAAAATAAATAAATATTTTTATTGCAGAGCTTTATTTTGAGCTTTTTATATCTTCTGATCTGTTTTTATTTGTAAATTCAACGAAAATTAAAACACTTGTCATACTACAAACTTAACTTATTTATTATATCCACGTAGATATCTATCGTTGATCTCTACTGCAGCTGCTAAAAAAATTAAGTACTTTCTTGCCAAATGATGTGTCAATAATATTTGTAATATTTACTATGCATTGAATAGCATTATAATAAATAAAATTTTTCATATAGAGCATACGTCTTTTAGTTTTAATTACCAGATTAAATTTACTTTAAGTTTATATATAACTGATCAAATTACTAATGTACTACACGCATTTTACTTTTAATTTGAAGAGTGAATTTATTTAAAGCTTAAATAAAACTGTTTGAATTCCGGATGTACTATACAGTTTTTATTTTTAATTCTAAGATTAAATTTATTCAAAGCTTAAATGGAATTATTCGAATTTCTTATGCATTATTAGCTTCTCAGAAGAAAGTTCAATATTAGTATTTCCGTGCCCCAATAGTGTAGAACATTTTTTCCTTTTCTAGTTTGAAATCGAATAAAGGTATTACTTAGTTTGAAATGGCTAACATTACCTGTTTTTTATTACCTTTAATAATTTTATTTAAAATATGATGATTAAAATTATAATGACTAAAAATAGAAAGTTCAATTAAAATTAAAATTTTCCAAAATATAACTTTGGGCCAAGAAAGGCAACATACAGTCAAAATGTTTTATTTTGATGGTGGCCAACATGCGCATCACCAATGATTAAGTAATTTTTCTATCAAAATCTTATTTCCTAAGGGAAAGCATAAGGTTGAATATACTAAATGTAAAAATTGAATATCTAGAGTATATAAAAAACCTTTTAAAATCTCTGATATGATATTTTATAGACATAATATTCAAAATTAAAATAATTGGTTTCTTGAATGAAGTTGTCCATTATTTAACTTTTTTGCGCTATTCGATGTTTCTTCGATGTTTATATTATCCAGAAATATTAGCTAATGTATGTATATATATGTATGTATATATATAACAGTAAAGTTTAAAAATTAATCAAAAGCCAAATGGAAAATAATACATTGAAAATACGAAATATAGTAAACGGATGGAAAAAGTGTTCAATAGATAGTTTAAAATTTCAAAGAGAACAGAATAAAGGAGCATCGAACGAAATACCTTTATTCTATTTTCTTTGAAATTTTAAACTATCTACTGCATATATTTTCCAACTGTTTGCTATGGTTCGTATTTTCAGTGTATTATTATCCATTTAGTATTTATTTATTATTCCCCATATATATATATATATATATATATATATATATATATATATATATATATATATATATATATATATATATATATATATATATATATATATATAAACATATATATATAAATATATGTATATATATATATACATATTTAGTATATATATATATATATATATATATATATATATATATATATATATATATATATATATATATATATATATATATATATATATATATATATATATACACATAGATATCTTCAAATAACATATGGAAATTGGTATATAGATTTGCCTCCTCTAACATAACAACATATATATAATTCAGTTGAGCATCGAGTTGAATTGAACTTGAAAGCTTGAAACTGGTATTAGATCTCATTTGGCTTCTAATGAAATCCAGAGAGCAGCATGCACACAATCTGGATAATGAATGCTTACCCTTCACTGGATGTCAAAGAGAGTACATTTAATTATTTTTATATAATACATTTAATTATTTTTAATTATTTTCATGTAATAACTAAACGCAGAGAGCGTACTCACATATAATAATTGATGTATAAAATATAAGAATTTTTTATATCGTCTTAAATGCAGATTTTTATAAAATTCATTTTTTTGTGAATAAAGATGTGTGAATAAAAAGCAATAATGTTAAACAATATGAATACTTTATTAAAATGGTAATCATAGCTAAAATGCTGAAAATAGTTAAAAAATTATTTTATTAATTTTTTTATTATAAACTTCTTCATTAATCATAATAGCATTGAAGCTAAGAATATTAAAAAAAGTTCCTATGAGTATAATAGTGTCAAAGTTTATGTTTGATCCTGCGTGTTGCCAACCTCATTCAGAACAGCACCAGAGTGATTTTTCTAGCACCATCCATGAAGAGGAGATCTCCTCCAAGAACAGACATGTTGACTGACCTTGATGTCGTCTCTGAAAAAGAAAGCGTGTCACCATGAGCAGTATTTTAATGAAAAGCTATCTAATAAATCAGTTAAAAAAATAAATGAAATAACATTAAATATTTTATTTTGAAAATTCAGTGTCTTGTATTTATTACAAATTTGTGTTAAGGGAATTGAAAATTATATAATTTTATCATTTAAAATGGAATAAAATTTTCAATATAAAACATATCTGCATACATTGCATGGTTTGACTTATATTTCAAGGATATAATTATCAATTTTTTAAATTTTTTATTTTAAATTAATTCTTGAAAATTGTAATAGAATTCTTCTGACATACAAGCGTTTTCAGTGTAATATCTTAGAAAGAAAATTAAATTGTTCTGAATTTTAATATCATTTCTTAATTTCATAAATATTTTGTTCATGTTAAAACTTAATATAAAAATATGAACAATATCAAATTCTATTGAAACAGAATTATTATCAACACACACTCACTGACACGCACCACACAGATACACAAACACACATGTATATTAATGATATGTAAAAGCATATGGATGTTGCGGGTACTAGATAAATCTAGATACTTTATCGAACTCATATAAATCAATATTATATTCTGAGTAATATAGGACATTCCATAATTCATTAAATTATGAAATGAAGTATTATTAGTCATCTACTAATGACCCTTCTTAATCAACCAATCAAAAAAAGATACCGATTATATACTAAACTTTTTTAAATCATTTTAAAAATAATTTCATAAATCATTTTAAGTGAGTTCTACGTAAAATATTATACCTATATCAAATATATAATATTACCTTCCTTTTCAGAATAGGAAATATTAAATTTGTTATCTATTCTGATGTAAAAAAAAAATAATTATCTCTTATATATTCACTAGGTTGAGATCACTATTGTACCAAAAAATGGTATAAATATTACATAATATTTTTAAATTGTTATTTATAAATATTCAGAATATAAATAAGGAATTAATTTTCTATTTATTCCTTTTTGTACTACAACTAACAATATTTATTGTTACCTTTTTAATATTTCAAAATAGAGTAAATATATTGCTTTAACATTAACTGAGGAAAGATAATATTTGTAATGCTTAGTGCTTAAATAATTATGCTTAATTAAAATTTAAAAAAATTATACCAATTATTGCTAGTGTCATCTGAACTGAACTGTATGTTGTGGTATGTTTCTGAAAAGATAGGAATTTTGGAATAAATATGAATTTGATTAAAATTTTTATTTACGAGGCATGCAATGCTCTTTTCTTTTCACTATAACAAGCTATATAGGACACTGTACCATACAGCTGGCAGAGCCAATTCACATATTTAACATCCTTGTTGTAGTTGTTGTTTCATATCCCAGATGGTGTAGCTAAGGTAAAGCATCTCCATAAAATCAAAACCATTAAAAAGTCAAAAAGTAAAATAATATTTTCCAAAATCTCGTTCTCAGTAAAATTTAGACAGTCAAGTATATGTCTTGGCGAGGCCTGATCAGCCCAGCACCAGTGACACTCCAATATCCTGATTATGCTAAATATTGATATTTTACTGTTATAATGGCATTTGAGCTAGAATATGTTTTAATAAATGGGACTAAATACAATAATTAATTTTTCTGTACAAATGCCACGTAGTTGTATGTTGAAACAGAAAACACACTAATAGATAAGGATAATAAACAATAAGGATAATAATATAACAATACTAATATAATAATATTGAACAATTACTCCCTTATTGATGTGATGTGAAAGAACTCTTATTTTTATAAGTTTTATTTTTATTTTTATCTACTGCTTTTTGTACAGAACTCTCATGCAGTCATAAATTTATTGTAGATATAAGAAAATATATATTAAAAATTTGTATTGATATTATTTAAATTTCAGATGTAAAAACAGAATTATTTGTAATTAATAAAGTACTATTTACAATGATCTAATTTAGCATACATTTAAAAATATTTAATGCTGTAAAAGATGTTTGAATACTGCCTATTTATTTAGCCTGTTCTTATATTTTCCGTTAGAAGCACAGATACTATAGATTTGTAAAGAGTGCATTTTTGAGAAGCTACAGTAGACTCTGTGTGTATTGTGCATGTATGAACTTGAAACTCCCGTAAGACACAAATAATTAATTGTTTTATACATTAACTATTAATTATATGTTTGGGGCATGTAATTTATTTTTTATACTCTATTAATACGGTATTTTTTATTAAATAAAAATGACTTATTAAAATTGAATGAATTACGTAAACAGATTATTTAATTGGTTAATTTAATAATATTTTTACGTAATTCATTCAATTTTAATAAGGTATTTTTTTATTTAATAAATTCCTCCATGCTATACATTTGTAATGTTTATTTTAAATGAAGTAAAATTTATTATTAAGTTGTACCTAAGTTTTTAAATTAGTAGAAATTTTAAATTTAAATAAACAGAAAGGAATTGCATACCTCGTATACCTTGTGCATTATTGATTATTTAAACTGAAAATCAGCATATGTTCAAGAGAAAACAAAATAGGCTTTAAACATTTTTTAACTAAATAAATAAAGTCTAAAGTTTTACTTTATTTTTGATGACGAATAATATATAACATTATATTTTTACGTTTTGCAATAAAATATATACGATGAAAACTCTCTCTGCTTAAATCAGATATTCCGTTTTTGAAAAGCAGATGAATAAGAGGGGAAAATATATAGTTGAGCATTTTCTAAAAATGCGTAAGTTTTAATATTTTTTAATGCTTTAATGAACTATAACTAAATATAAACGCTTAATATATTATTAATTCAGGTTTAAACTTCTTTTAATTTGGTTAAATATTATTTTATGACAGTAATTACCATAAAAGTTTATATAATAATAACAAACTTTTACTGTACTATTTAAGTTGCCAGAAAAAAGTGCATTAATTTCATACACTTTAGTAAATGCTTATAAATGTCTCGTTTATAATTATTTCACCTTATTAATTATTGCCACTATAATCATTATTTAATATTTCCTTATTTTTCCTGATACTTTTTCCAATTATGAAATTTTCTTATACTCAAATAATTTGTTTCTTATCGATAGCCAATTATAAAAAGATGACAGCATTTTATTTCTATATTCTGTACGGATACATTAAATTATAACCAATGAGAATGACCTTATTAGACGAATATTTATAGATAAAAGATCCTGAAAATTTGCACGGGATATAATTATGCAGACATAAATCATATTGCATAAATTGATACGTTCCATCATTATCTTAATATTTAACTATGAAATCTTCATGGAATTTGATTGCATGCTGATTATTTAAATGTCACTTGTGATTTAACAAAATAATTGAAGAGGTCGTGGTGGCCTGAATAATTAGGGAATCGTTCTCATTACCGGAAGGTAGAGAGTTTGAATCTCGTCTTAATCGAATATCCGTCGTGTTAACTAAAGGTGACTGAGGCACATTAAAACTAGGCTAATTCGCAATGTCCTCCAAGTGAAATGATACCTCTGGGTGTGTTATACATTGTATGGGGGTCTTCTGCTTGGTTCCCGCTTTAAAATCATGAAGACTCTAACTAACAAATGTAACTAACAGAGCCAAACTCAGGGATTTGTACAGGGAAGTATGATGATGTAACAATAACAACACAACCATTCAGGAAAAACAGCTATTTAAATACAGTAAGAAACAAGACGCATAGTTAGGAAACTTTTAAAATTTGTGTGTAAAAAACAAAAATTCTTATTTGTAATTGAAAGTTATACTTTCTACTTTTAAACATCAGATGTAATCTTTTAGATTCACATTTATATACGCATTAGTATTTTCAATAATATTTTATGTCTTAACATGCAATGCATTCGATCCAAATTTGCCTTTGGTTGTTATAGATGTATTAAAATTTTAAATCTTATCTAAAATGTTGCTTATAAAATATAATTTCTTTTAAAATTAATAAGAAAAATAATATTTTAGAGAATGAAATATTCAATAATTAAATAATACTATCAACACATGAACTGTGATAACGAAGCAATTTGGAATCATTGTTAAAGTAATAATCCACAGTAAATTGTACATACTGAATTATTTGAAAGTTACTCATCGAAAAATACCTTATAATTCAGAATTAAATAATAATTTAGAAATTAGTTACAAAATTTAATGATATTTCTATCTCTCCTAATAAAATTTAAATCTAATTGACATTTAATATTAGAGCATGCATTTTATTTCTGGACTCCATTTTATATACTAATATATTCAAGTATATTTCTGGATTTATATTCACTTTTATTAAGTCCTGATTTCATAAACAATATTTTATGTCGAATACTTTAAAACCGTATCATAAATTTGCATTGTTGAATTCCCTTATCTCCCGAAGGGGCTATCAGATTGAGCAGTAAACCAAACATGATTTTAGGAACGGCCTTCGGATGCTAAATATTTTATGTTCCGTCGTAAACTAAATATTATTGATCAAAAATCATTATAATGACTCATAAAAGAGAAAAGGCATCTAATTCAGAGCCACAATGAGTTATGATAACTATTGCTTATAGAAGGAATTGCCAATAAAAGAGAAAAAGGATATCATGCTTGTCATTAACAATTATGGGCACTTCCTGAAAATGACGTTAAAATTAACTTCCAGTATAATAAGTGAATATTCAGAAGAAATTAATTCTCTTTCACATAAAACGAGATAGTTTTGTTTGTTGCTGAAATCTAATTTATATGATATGAATGAAGTATTAAATTAAAAGGTATTTAATAGAAAGGAATTAAAATATCTTGTATAAAACATAATAAGGTGGTTAGATTTGCTTAATCCATTAAAGCTGTTTACAAACAAATCATTAAATCTTAAAATTCAAAGCAGTAATTTGTTTATTTACTTAAGTTTATATATGCTATTACTAATTTATAGTTAAGGTAGATAATTTATATATATATATATATATATATATATATATATATATATGGAGTCTCGTGAGAGACGGATTATTGAATGCTGCAAAGGTTGTTGAGGACATTTTTTTCTGATCATCTGCAGATAACAATTTTCTGGAAATAATTTTGGTTTTGGAATATTCACTTCAATTTTAATGTTACAGTTTATTCTATTAAGACTCAATAACATGTGATTTGTGCTTAACTGTTTATAAAAAATCAAAACAGAAAGGAAATGATAAACGGCTATTGAACAATAAAAATTAGGCAAATATATAAAGCAATCCTTCACAACTCTCTTAAAATTTTAAATTCATGAACAAAAATTGACTTACATTTAATAACATTTTATTAAATTAATAGTTACCATGGGTGCAATGGCCTGGAGAAATTTACTCACCATTCAGATAAATGCCAAAATTGAAGGAGTATATCCTTTGGTGCTGCTATCTATCGGAGGATTGAAGAGCAAAAGTCGTACTTTCACCTTCATGGTGCTCTGATTAAACGAAAGACGCCCCCAATTGACTTAAATTCGCATAACCGAGACATAGCGAGCTTGGCTTATCCATGTGTCATTAGTAACAACACAACTACAAATTAATAAAGATCACGAAATATTTCCTGAAAAAACATCCTTTATGCCCTTTAGAATGCATTAGAGTTATATTCAATAAGATATACTAAGCTTCATTGCAGTTAATTAATTATATATTAAACAATTTTATTGATAACGTTAAATAATATTTTATCAATTTTCTTTATATTTCATGAATCAATATTCTTTTAATTGTTAGTAATGGATACATGAATAAACTCCTGTATTCAAAAGCTCGTTTTTATTTCAAACATTCAGCAAATCATGAAGGATATGTCATTTGTTGTACTTGTATCATATCATAATTATTCTTAAGCATATTTTTAATGCATTTTTTAATAAAACATATATTCTACTTATTTCAAGACGATTGTTTAGGTTAAAAGAGTTGTTTCAGTTACATTGTATTATCTGAATTATTTCCAAATATAGTCGTTAAAAATAGTTTAATTAATTTGATTACTAATTCACAATAAACAGAATTCAATAATATATCTATCTATCTATCTATCTATCTATATATATATATATATATATATATATATATATATATATATATAACTAATTTCAGATTTAAATTTTCACTTAAAATTTCATTTTGATATATTAAATATAATTCATTGTGGTAAAAATGCCTTCATAATCTTTAATTGTAAACTAATTTCATTATTTGATTTTCAATTAAATCATGAGTATTAAAACCTATATTTATATTTTATTTTTCATTAACAAAATGTTTCTTGTTTTATCACAAATTTGCATTTATGCTTTCTTTTTTTTATAGATACGAAGCCAAGAATATGAACAATTTGGATAGCAAAACGCTACCTGTTTACCAAATAGAAGCGGCAGGATCACCTGTTAAATGATTCACAGCTTCCTTGTGAATAATGCACAAAGTCCAGTACCCGATGGAACAAGTACGGAATTTAATATTTATGGCTCATTACCATATGGGTTTTCCTTTTTCTGAAACTCAGTGGATCAAGGAAAAGAAATTTCGTCATCCCCTTGTTTTCCAGCTTAGCTGAATATATGAAAAACAGTACCAATGACATTTTTGTGCATAAGCATCACATCAGCTACAAGTCCTTTCATTGGTGGTTATTCCTTCTGGGACGTATAAATTTGAAAAAGGAAAGAGGAACGATGAATATAAAAAGTTTTTTTTGGCAGTAATGAGGTAGTTCAAAAATGGATAAAAGTAACCTTTGCAAGAAAGTAGATTTTTTATAAGAATTATTTTGGTAAAAATGCAATTTTTATTTTTAAATATATAATTTTGCAAAGTAAATATCATTTTGATATCTCAGTGTGTGACATAACTTGCATTTGATTATAAATCAATGTTTTATCAAAGTAAAAAGAAGTTAGTATTACGTTTAATTTTAGTTACCACATGTTGTGATTGATAAAATATAGAAATGTACGGAGTAGAGGAAGTAGTACAGATTTCTAAAAAAAGAGGTTAAAACAAAAAGAGTTTCCTTACTTTTTCAAATGTTCAGAATCTTCATAAAAAGTTTTTACTTTTTCTATAAAATCAAATTCGCAAATTATTGCTTGTGCTTGACATGAACCATTTCAATCGATTAATTTTGAAAACTTGAATGATTTCATGCGATTCATTGCTACAAATAATCAAATATACTTTAATGGTATTTAGCAAATGATTTCACTGAATTTTATTACTTATTTAAATTTTACTTAATTTCGATTTTTAATCTGTACGTATTTCGGATATTAATTTAAAATTTCTTGTCAATGAAAAACATTACATTATAAAACGACTTGTCTCAAGAGATAATTCTCGGTAAGATAAAATAAAGTTGGCATTTCAGATAAATAACTTTGAGATACATTCGCAATTCTCATTTCAAAAATTTTCTTTTTGCAATTTTAATATTGTTTGTATTTTTTATGTTTTTAAATCACATTACATATTTATGTAATAAAATTAATGAAATTTTATTTAGTTTCTGATTTTTTGACTGAATAGAGAATGTTCACTGTTAGAATCCACTGTTTCCTTAAATATATTTCCTTACAAAAATAAAAATATTCCACAATTTTTAAGAATATAAGAATCCTTCAAGTTATGAAAAATTGAATAATTATTTGCAATTTTCAAATCCATTTATTTTTAACGTATAAGACATAAACATATCCGAGGGAAAATGTTATTTATAAAATTAATTTACAAAACAAAGTATATTTTAACACAATTTTTAGTAATTAACTTATTAAATTGAAAACATTTGCTAAACCAAAACTTTTTATAATTTTATTTAATTAAAATTTTTTTAAAAAAATTAATTAAATTTTACTAAGATATGTTAAATTTAATAATTATTTAGGCCTGTCTCGCAGGGCTAAGTGTCTCAAAAAAAGGTTTATTATTACCAAAAGACACCTTAATTTTTTTTCTTATATATAGATGAGATCTATATTTTGTCTTCAAAGAAGCCACAGTAGAAAATCCCACTTCAGATAAGTAGGATAATGAAATTGGTAATCAAATGCCCTCAGTTAGTTTTTAGTACAGAAAACTCATCCTGTACTCCTGTCTAAAATTTAAGGAGGGATTTATTATTAAATTGTGTTTTAGTTTCTGTAATAGTATACCCAAAATTAAAATATTCTTGAGAAAAAATTTTCTTGATTTTCATTTCAAATAAGCTTGTCCTTATAAAGTTGCTTGTTCAAAATAATGCTTGATACCTGGCTATCGCTATAATATATACATACACATAGATATAAATAATTTTTTGTAATTGAATAATTTAATTTGTAGTTTATTTAGGAAAAAATATAGCCAGTGTAATTACAATGGACCAAACAAACTAGTTTGGTATTAAACTGTAATTGCTGCAGACCAAAAATTTAAAATTTAATTCATGCATTGTAATTTCTACAGACAAACAAAAATATAATATGAATTCAAGCTTCACATATATTATCTGCAAAACACCTCAAATAAATAAAAATCATTATTTTCCGCAAAAATATAACACTTATACATTTGCCTTTAAATCATAAAATCTAATTCATTTTCTAAACACACGCAAAGTAGGCAATAAACTAATTTATATCCAAAAGCTTTCATAAATCCATGGAAATATATTTATGAAAAAAGTTCTATATCCCATTAAGAACCAATTTTCAGAACCTTTACCAAAAGATGAATACATAAACCGAATATTAACGTTATTTGCTTGCAGTAGGAAAGGGGTGGGCTAGAGAGTGAAAGGAATAAACGCTTCCTAGACTTGGACGGCTCCGTATGCTAAACCAATTGCTGTCAGGAACAGAGCACCATTTATCAAACGTAATGTTTCTCCTTTCAAATAAATTTGAACTCTTAATGCTTATCCGATCATCAATAAGACAGTGCAAATCGTCCGGCCCTCCCTCTCTTTTCAAG
This sequence comes from Latrodectus elegans, assembly GCA_030067965.1. Classification (NCBI taxonomy): domain Eukaryota; kingdom Metazoa; phylum Arthropoda; class Arachnida; order Araneae; family Theridiidae; genus Latrodectus; species Latrodectus elegans. The sequence continues at coordinate 39,425,655 of CM057811.1, read as the reverse complement.
ACAGATGAGACAATTTGTTACTGGCTATGTGCAAGCTGAAGGAAAAAAGAAAGAATTTAAGAAATGAAAGAAACTTATTGAGTGCTTTCGCCCCCTTCCCCTCAAGAAGCACGGAGAAATTATTCACAAGCGATTATCCAAACACAACTGGACCTTCATCAAGTAAAAATGGCAAAAAAATCTATATTCAAATTCTTAAATGGCTGCTGTGATTATATGATACATTAACTTCTTTTTAAAAGAAGATTCTTCAGAAGGTTTCATTTTAATAATAGGTTTAAGTAAAAATAAATAAAGCCTGAATTCCAAACTTCATTTTGAATGTTATTTCCAAATTGTTTTTCAAATGAGGGATAAATTCTTTAACTTCATTGAAAGAAATATGGTAGCTTAACTAGTACAGATTGTTAGATGATCTAAAGTTTCTTGAAAGATAAAGCAATTTGAAATTTCCAATTTTGTACCAATCCGGATAAATAGTAACCATGTCAAAAATCTGAAATATATATTTTAACAAAATTATGATTTCTTAAAAATAATTTGCTAAATAATTTTTAAACTGTGTCTTCTAATTTAAGATGAAGGAAATTATTTTAATAAGCTATTTTCTAAATAGAAATCCCAGTATTTGTAATGCCTATAATGGAATCTGTATATCATAAAAAGGAAAATGTTTCACACATAATAAAAACTGTACATAAGATGGCTTTTGTAATGCTAGTAAGAAAAGAAAATAATTAATATGAATAGAGTTTTCATGAAAGTAAAACACAAAAATTTATTTGATTTATTCGATATAATAAATGACATTTAGACATTGCACGTTATTATTCAGAAAATTTAGTATCAATAACTTTTATTGAAGAATTTTTTTCTCATTTTTAATCATATTATAAATTATGAATTTTATGTATGACTATGTTATAAAATATATTGCGTATTTATGGTTTATGCATTGATTAAATTTGATAAAGTAATTTCGATATTTTCCATAACTAGAAAATTCCTGTTAAATGGTATGCCAAATAATCCAAAAAATATCCAAATAATCACAATGTCTTCTGACTAAGAATGCTTGTCTTCTACATCAATTAACTTATACTCAGGAGTACTTAAGCATCTAATGGAGATTTCATATATTTTACAGTTATAAAAATGTGTATTTTACTTTTCCTATTGAAATAAGTTAAATGATTTAAACTTTTAAATACTATATATATATATATATATATATATATATATATATATATATATATATATATATATATATATATATATATATATATATATATATATATATATATATATATATATATATATATATATATATATATATATATATATATATATATATATATATATATATACATATATATTTGGAACTATTAAGTATTTTCCCTCATAAATATAACCGGCTACTTTAAAAAATAAGATTTTGTTTCTTATTTGAATTTATATAGATAATTTAATTAATTTCATCAATATCTTTTAGTTTTGTTGTGAATAAGACAGTCACACACACACACACAACTTATAATTTGCAATAATGTAGTGCAAGCTTCAAAGGTCATTTATACATTAGTCATTAATCTGGATAGGTATATTTGTTGTTGCATTGTAACTACTGTTCAAACTACAAAAATAATCTAATTTTTATCATAACAAATTAAATTTGTTTTGCATTTACTCTTTCGCCAGATTATTTTGCTTCTAGATTTTTATTTAAATAGAACCCACTAATTTAGGTTATATATGATTTTACTTGTGTATTGGTTAGTATGTATACTAAAATTACATACTAACCAATACACAAGTAAAATCATATATAACCTAAATTAGTGGGCTAGAACTACGCATCATGAATTATATCTAAATATTTAGGCGCATGTTTGTAAATATTATAATTCTGAGACGAAACATAGAACTATTTAATTATTTGGCACAAGTATTGTATAATCCAGGGTTCTGAGATTGGCAATTTTTGGTGGATTTTCTTAAACATCTGGCAAATTCGTTTTTAATATGTCATACATATGGATGCAAATAAGAATTATGTAAAAAGTTGTATTTTGGTAACCCTAGAATTAACGTTATCTTGGCAACATTGCTTCATCGTTAAAAATTTAGAATTTGGAATCATGGATTATACGTGCCAATTATTCATTATTTTTGAAAAATGGCAAATAAAACTAAGCAACTCAATTGTTCACTGTGTAACATCCATGTAACATGTAACATCCCATGTAACATCTCATGTACATTTATATGCATTCTACTTTTTGGTATTTAACTAATTTAGTTTTTCTTTTATGATTCATGTATACATTTAGAGTTTTAATGAACGTTTTATTCTCTCGTATTTTCTATGCAAATATCAATACTTTTATAAATAAACTTTATTTTATATTTATTAATTACATGTAGAATGATCTCTCAGTAATTAATAAAAATCTAAAGAATAGTCTTTCAATGTAGTCATAATTCATAAAATTTATTTTTGAATTTAAAATAAGTACGCTTTTAAATTTAGAATGATACAGTATATAAAAATTTGAAAATTGCTTAAAAACAATAGTTTTAAGGAGTTTATAAAATAAAACAGTTCGTTTTGTTCATTTTTATCATATAACATTCAAATTAATTTAAAAAAAATACTGAGAGTAATTATCTAAAATGTCATTTCACATTTCTTACCATAATTTATAATTTTATTATTATTAACACAAAAGTGCTAATAACAGAATAAAATATTTTTCTTGTTAATTTAAACAAAAAAATTTTATTATTTAGTTTCTATGAAAGTCCATTTTATAAACACTTAATTCCTAAAAAAAACTATCAATATTTAATTATGTATATTAAGATTTTTAAAAGTAAAATTCAATGTAAAATTATATAATAAGTTTTTAAATTCTCAAATGAAACATAAATGAATATCACATTTCACGACGTACAGTAATGCATACGGTTTTTAACAGTAGAAATATTTAAACTCGACAAGATGAATGAATATTCTATTTAAAATAAAGAAAGATAAATTCAAGTTTCTCTTTTCCCTTTCTTGAATCAAGATTTTCAGCCTTTTCCCGAAAACTAGGAGGATTTTTCCGTCAAACCAAAATCACTCCAAATAGGACATAAAGAAAATTAAATTATGTGTGCAGAGTTTGCTGCCGTAACGATCGAAAGTAAAGGTTCAATTTAGGATTTCTTTTTTTGTCTTGGATTTTTTCCCAATTTCCATGGCACGCCTTTACCTAAATTCCTGCTTAGTCCCAAAGGACGAAGAGAAAGTTAAACAAAGAAAGTCCTACTCCAAAATCTTGAAATCCAGCAGAAAATGAAAGTCGCAATGCTTACTCTTGTTTCTAAATATTGTGTTTAGTTCTGCACTTTTTTCATTATATTTTAGTATGGTAATATGTAGTTCTGAGTTAAAAATAGCTTTTATTCAAGACTTTCATAAGTTATTGAAATAAGTTTTCAATAAATGTAACCAAAGTTTAGTATATTACATTTTATTTCTAATTTCTGATAAACATTTATAGAGTTTTCTTTATTTCCTTTAATTTAAAAAAAATGTATTTTCTCAAAATATTAATTGGATTTTCGATATAAAATATGCATGCATAAGCTGAAACAAACATTGAAAAATATTAATGTTAAAATTATTTAAATTATTAATGATTTTTTGCACAATAATCCAAAATTACCACGATATTTTCTAATTGTTATATAATATATTTAAAAAAAGATATCATAAAATGCAGAAAGTTTACTAACTAAAACAGTTTACTGTAAAACATGTTCTTAAAATACCATAATTATATTTGAAAAGTTATATGGATTTTTAATACAATTTTATGGAAGAGAAACTACTAAAAACACACACCATACTAAAAATTTTAAAAGATGTATGATTTTTGACGATTTAATATACATTAAATATTTGTTTTATAACATTTTATCCTATTACAATTTACTTAGTTTTAATTGAAAGCTATAGTTACAAAGTGAATTTCAGTTAAGATTTTTGTAAGTTACTAAATTTCTAGAATTCATCTATGGATTGTTAGAAAATGAGAATATTTTAAATGGATAAATATTTATATTTGTTAATGATGAAACCAATGATATATTTTCTTTTTAATTTCTAAATATGAAAAAATATATTAAATTTAGATATCCATTTTTAGATTCAAATATTTTGATAAATGAAATAATAAATTCGATTTATCATGATTGGTGTGCAAAAATTTTTGTTTTGTTCAAAAAGAGTGAAATGTTTTCCTCTCTAAATTATTTACATTACAGAAATTACTTTAAAAAATAATACCTGTTACAAAATAATGTAAAGTTATAAGAAAATAACATTTTTTTGCAAGCAAATGGGATTTTCATACTTAAATGAAATGCAGCAATCACGTAATTACCATTTTGAATCATGCGTTACAAAAAGCATTTAAAATGCTTTAATAAATAGTTTAAATAATTGTGAATTCAAACTAGTTTGCTACATATTAAGGTTGTTTTTAGAAGCAAAGAGTTTAAATCTCAAATTCTTTCATTTATCTTGATATGATTTCAAGTTGTAAAATGGAATTTATATCTAATTTTTTGCAAAGTAAGCTTCAATTAATTTTTATTAACTGATTAAAAAATATTTAATTCTCATACACAAGTTGTTTTGAATATTATCTCAAAAGTGTGCTTTAATTTTATATATTTTTAAAAAAAATAAATGTCTAAGTAAGATTTATTTTAAAAGTGAATTAAATTAACTACACAATTTACATTATAAAATACAGAAAGTCTCTTAAAAATTGTGATTAATTAATAACTTCAGATCTGATATTTCTGTGTAATAATTATATTTGTAAATTAGATATCAGTAAATACTATGATATACTTCTAAAATCCTTTAAAAATATTGAATATCACAAAATGTTTTTTAAGATTTTTAAATCCAATAAATATTTCTAATACAGTATTTAAATCTAAGCATATTTTTCGATTTTAAAGTATGAAGCATAATATTATATTTCAAAAAAATAATTTGAAATACGGTGAACTGTGTTTGGATATTAATAATAACCTTAACATCTAGTTTATCAAGTTTATTTCAAATGTACTTAATTACATTTTTATGAATGTTGAATATTTTTTCATTCTTTTTTTTTAACTCAGTTCCAAGTAATATTTACCAAGTACTTAGAATGTTCATTAAGGTAAAACTCAGTGGACGAAATACTGTTGATGAGACAGAATGACGAGTAATTAAAATCTTTTGGATAGGTATGCACTTTAATTAAATTCCAGGAATTCCTTATAACTCTATTCCGATGTTTTTATGCTTGGGGATTATGTTGAAGAAACTGAGGAATATACATAGAAAACTACTGAAATATTTATAGACATGATGAATATTATATGCAATATTTTCATATTCTTAATTTTATTCAATGTAGAAAAGTAAAATAAAATTTTTAGAAAAATGTGTATATTAAAATAATAAATAAAAATTTTAGAAAAATTTGTAATATTTTAATTTATTTTCAGTATAAATAATTACTTTCTACTAATTAATTTACGTGCAATAAAATAGAGCGTTAATTCATTATAAGATAATTAAAACTAGCTTTGATATTTTATTTACTTTGTCACTTTAACTCAAGATTAAAAAAAAAAATCAAATAAAAGCAGTAGGGTGTAAAATTCTATTACTCCAAATTTATTCTGATTAGTTATTGTATGAGCGTTTATTGTGAAATAGACCAAACTGTCATTCGCTAATCCAATTAAAAAAGATTCGATAGGAATCCCAAAATTTGACTATCAAAGATTTAGAACATTTTAAAACAGAAAACAGTCGAAAATAGCAAGACATTTTACGTTCATCAATTGTTCACTATTGATACTTTGAGAAGCAAAGGCTTAAAACAAAAAAATTTTTTTAATGAGAGTGAAGATAGAATAAAATTTACAAATTTGTTAAATGTCAAAAGTAATTTAAAACATATTTACTTATATGAAGGAAAGAAAAAAGATGTTCTTAATGATATTCATTTAGAAACAAGATGATTAAAATCTTAAACAAAAATAATAACATTACGGTAATTGGGAGAAATTTAATCTCAAAACTGTCTTGTCAAGTGATTCCTATATATTATGTTTCTACAGTTAGTGCTATTGGTTTAAAAATTAGAAATATTTATTATTAAACTTTTATCACACATAAATTGAAAAGTATATAACAGGGAAAATATTGCAATTCTAAAATAGTTGACAAGTGAAGTATATGATAATACACAAACATGCATTGCACTTAAGTAAGAGAAACTCTAAGACATATTTTGTAGTGGTGAGTCGTAATTAGACAACATTTTCATAAATTATTTACTGCATTTACATTAAATTCGATAAACATGAAATATAATCAAAACTACGTAGAATACTTCCAAATATTATTAACATAAATTAATTTTATAAAAAAATTATTTTCCATTTTATGGTATGGTTAGTACGTAAAACAAGAGATTAAGTATATGGATCAAATATGACCGAGAAATATCGATAACATCTTTTTTATCATCGTTCATATTTCCGATAAGTGCTTTGAATTCTTCATGTGTACATATGAACCAATCAATTAAAAGCATAATAAATCCTAATAAGTTGTGGATTATATATTACACAAACTATAGTTTGGATTCTAAAAATGTTATAATTTATTTCAAGTTGAAAAACTATTATGAGGGAAGAATAAACTGCATTACCCAAAATAAATGCTCTTTAGATGCTTCTGAGAATATTTCAAGAAGGAATTATTATGCCAGAAGTAGAATACATCCAATACATTGTATATATTGAGTAGCAGTTACCCTGCTCACATTTTTCTTCTTCACATGTAAGCACAAACGGTGGTTGCCACATTTTTTATAAAGTGCTTTTTCTTTTTCATTTTCTTCCTTTTTCACTCAAGGAAAAAATAAAACATATATATCTGCTGTAATCAACGGCAACAAAATATCTGGTATTGGAGAAACGTTTATCATCGTTCATCCTGCTGTGAAAGTAGCTTAGCAACAGTATTAAACGAAAAGATAAAGCAATTTATATTTTTTTTCCTTCTTTTTTGTCTTGTAATAATAAGAGCGTGCACCGACCCATTTTACCTGTTGTTATTTCTAGCGCAACAGGGAGCCGTAAGTATCTGAAAGATGATGAATTGTTACTATTTTTAGTTAGAAATTTTGCTTGAGATATTAAATTGTATATCCTTACAATGCATAAAAATAACTGTTGATTAAATGGAACCAATTAAAAATATATGTTAAATTTATAAATAAGACTTTTTAAACTAAATTTTATTTTTAATAAATCATAAACTATCACTTTATTTTATGAACCAAAATTCTATAACATTATTTATTGTAACAATTAACTAAAATAACAAAAACTTGAATCACGAACAAATATTTTTTGTGATACAATTTTCATGCTAAGGATAATCTGACATTAAAATAAGATCATGAAAACAGCTATTTCTTTCATAAATTTTATTGTAAGCTAATTATTTTGCAGAAATTATTAATAATTTCCATGAATAAATAAATGAATTGGAAATTACATAACTTAAGAAATTAAAATAAAGGTAATAACAAATTTTCCTTGGATTATTTTCGAAAATAAATTATTAACTGCTTTAATTCAACTCTACATTATATACTAAAGATAGTTTTATACGATATAATCTCTCTTTAAAATAAATTATTTATATAATATAATATATTTGAAATGTTTTACAGTTTTTAGGGTACGTCAAAAGGAATGACGTATAGAACGTTTCAACTTATTCTTACTTTAAACAGAAAATATGCTGCAATATTTTTTATGTTTATTTTCTGTGGAAAAAGAACCATGGTGTCAAGAGTTTCAGCTGTTGAGCATTTTAAATTTGTATAAGTTAATTCAATTGTAATCCCGAATTTCAAAAATTAAAATTTTTCGAGTTATAATTTAACACAATTGTAACTACACAATTTCTATTATAGGTTTTGTTTAAACTATCTTTATTAATAATACTTACTGTAAATGAAAATGTAACAAACGAATGTGTTAAAAATGAAAACAAGGGAAGGCTATATATATATATTTCTACCAAAAAAATAATAATAATACTATTTCCATTTAAAATTTCATTTCTCATATAAATTGATTAAGACTTATCATGGAATTAAAATGATTGGACATTTTTATTTAATTTTGTTTTTCTGTTAAAATTAAGATAATTGTGTTTATCTATATTTATTTTTTTAGGTATGAAGCTTACATACTTTTAATTTAATTAATTTAGCGTTTCTCAGTATATAGAATTTTATTTTAAAAGTTAATTAATACATATTTAACTGTTATCAAAACTTTCAGGAGACTATAGATGAATTACTATAATATTATCATTATTACTCATACTTCTGCCTTTTAGCTCCTATTTTACAGAAAGTTACCCATTCCACAAGATTGGTTCCCTTTGGTTATCAATTGATAATTCCACTCTTCCCAAATTTCCACCAATTAGAGATCTCAATATAACTTATTGGCTCACTTGAAAGAACTATCTTTGAGGATCTAATTGTCTTACTTGTCTTCATTTTTTAATAGAATTTTACAAAATACAAATTGGTATAAGGTGATCAGCCTGTAACTCATTTAATGTATTTGTTTCTAAGAAATGCATCTAATGCAAATATTAAATGCGGATGTTATAAAAAATTAGCATATATATATATTATATATATATATTATATATATATATATATATTATATATATATATATATATATATATATATATATATATATATATATATATATATATATATATATATATATATATATATATATATATATATATATATATATATATATATATATATATATATATATATATATATATATATATATATATATATATATATATATATATATATATATATATATATATATATATATATATATATATATATACATATGTTCTGTGTGTAGTCTTCTTAAAAGGTTTAGAAGAAATTTACAAATATTTAAGTGCAAAATTAGTTTTCTATTCTAACGGTTATAACGTTTATTATTCAGTATAAAAATTAATTAATTTGGTTTAAAATTGTAACTAATGAATGCAAACAGAACTAAAAGTAATTCATTAATCTTTACCATTTAAATATTATTCATTTTTAAAAAGGGAAAATTTTATGAAGTTGTAAGATATAAAAAAATAATTATACTTGATTGCAATAGATTTATTTGCAATAGTTATTATTATACATGATATGCATTAATATTATTTTAATTAAATCTATTTTAAACCTAATGCAGTTTATTTGAAGGAATTTTTCCAGATATTCTTTTAATGAAATTTTAATTATTTTATAAAATATTTTATAATTAAGACCAAATATTAACAATTTAAATTATATGGAATTTTGAATTTAAATTTAAGTTATTATTGTATGCATTAAACACCTTTCGAACTTACAAATTTACATATGCAGAAATGTGTTACATAAAAAAAAATTACTTAAATAATAAATTATTAAAAGTATTTATAAGCAAAAGATAAATAGTGTTATTCAAATTTAATTGTTTTCATAAAATATGTATTATTAAATTCAAATGATATGCATGAATATTCAAATTTATGAAAAACGAACCATATGGATGAAAATAATTTACCTTACCTAAACCTGTTGTAAAAGATATAATTGTTTAAAATACAATGTTTACTTAAAGTATCATATTTCATATTGTTTTTCAGATTAATTACTAGTTTGCTTTATCTAAAAATGGTTATTTAAATTATCATTGTAGTTAATTTTCTCAACTTTTAAATCCCTTCAATTCTTAATAATTTTAGATTATGAATTATTCATAGTATGTGAGAAATAATTAACTGTATTATTGATTATAACAAATAAATTATGCATATATTTTAAACAATAATTTCCCGTGAATATATAATCACTTTTTAAGTTAAGATTACTATCATCTCATGAATACAGATTATTTTCCCATTTAAAAGACATAAGATGTTTTAGATATTGCATTCAGTAAAATATTTTTCAATTAAAATTATTTGAGAATATATTTTCTATCAACAATTTTTTGAATATTCAATGAAGAAAAGTATCGTAATTTATTTTTGCAATTTTTTTTTAACTATACACATTTTATGAAATTTATAACAATTTTAAATGCCCTTCTCTTATTCTAATGTTTTTATGCTTTTCCCAACTAAAACTTCTCTTTTCAAAAAGCCATTTTTTGTTAATAAGTGATTTTTATGAAGCTTTTAATCAAACTGTTGCAAAGTTGTTTTCTTATCAGCTCATATACCATTTTTACGAAATCATTGTAAATTTTCTTGTAATTATTAAATTATTATGAGAGTAAAATTTTAATTTCATTGAAATGTATTAATTTTTAAAACAAACGCGTGATATTATAAAAAATTTTTATTTTGTGTCACCTTCTTTTAAGCAATTCAGCAAACAATATAATTTTTTTTAACCAAACACACATTTTATAATTGCCATGTTGTGCTTAGTTTCTATTTATTTCAACTCTTATAATTACTTTGTAGTTACTTTTTTTTTACTTTATTTCATAACACTTTCATTAAAGGGTTTCTAATAATTCATGCAGTATGTAATACATTTTAATATTTAAAAATATATTTAACATATTTATAAAAAGATAAATGGCTTATATGAGAATATATAGTAATTGTGTTCTGTTTATAAATATAAGTTATCTGTTGAGCTAATGTATTTCATAACAAAAATCCATGGATGGCATGCAGAGAAAATTTCAAATTTTGATGCAGCTGTATTATAACATAATCATAAAATATTTTGTGATATAATTATAAAAAATATAATTAATATAGAATAATAAGAAGAGATGAATGACTTACATAAGAATATTTAACAATTCTAGTAAAACCAAGCATTTCTTGTAATTTTATGTATAAATATAAGTAATCTTTTGATCATTGGTATTTCAAAATAAAAATCAGAAATCACATAAAAAGTGATAATTTAAAATTTTCTTGCAGCTGTTACAAGGAGACAGTTTTAAACTCTTTAGGTGACTTTAATAAAAATATATATCTATGATAAATAAAGACTCGTGATTTATCAAAATGCATTAAAAATGAATTGTATTTAGGAAACTAGAAAATTTTTCTCCGATACCTATTATTTAAATATAATCCATTATCTTTATTATTTTCTTACACTGCAGGAAATAATACAGTTTGTTTTATGAGAAGTATTGTTCTACTATCATTTTCTATAAAACCTTTTACTTTACCTCAACACTTTTATTGTAAATAGTACTTTTGATCATTTAAGTTTTAAGTTAATCTATTTACAAAAAATCAATTACAAACCTAAAATAAACTCCCAAACAAAAATTAGAATGACAAATATTTATTTTTCTGCAAGTTTATATCCTATTTTTTATTTAAAATTTTGAATTTCATATGATATTAAAACGACTATATATTTTTCCCTACCAGGTTCTTATAATTATTACTTTTTTACACCACGATGATTGCAATTATGAATAAAATTAGAGTTATCATTAAATAATTCAAAAATATCTGAACACATGACCTGTAATAATATTGAACTCCAGTGATCATAGTAAAATTTATTTATAGGTGTATATATAAAATATTAGTCACAAAAATACAACCACAAATTTGACAGGTAGACATATTATTTCTGGAATATTATTAAGTGGTATTACAATAATTAGTAATATCATTTTAATTTATAGAACATTATTAAAACTGTTAGAGATATAATTATAAATATTAAAATATTTGCCAAATACTAGTTGCTGTTGCTTAACAAGCAAGTTCTGCTTCTTCTTAAGCGAACAATCACTAATTATGCAAGTTTTTTTATATTTCACTCCCGCTTTTATTATTTATTTTACTCTTATCACAATAACTCTAAAAATATTTTCATGTTTATATCAATCAATATTATTGATAAAAATGTACAAAACAATGTTCAGAGGAGTGGTAACACCTCATTTATTAATCTACTGAAAATTCAAACTCGTGACATACAAGCTCTTAACTAATGACTTAACAAACATACAAATAATGTCAAGTTTACAAAATACTATCTGTAAATACAACTCTAAATTATTTGAAGTCAAAGAAAAAAACGCTTTTCATTTTTATAGCAGAAAGTAACCTCCTGATCTTGAAATAGGTGCTTTAACAAATAGGAAAATAATCGAGTTTTACTATAGTAAAAAAGAATTCAATGTGATTTTCTAGGTGAATAAGAATAGAGGCTCAATATCAAAAGTTATTCATGTTTTTCTTTAAGTGGCTTCTTATAACTAAACAGTTTTAACTAAGTAAAAAATCGTACACCCTAATGTTTCACAGATCATTTAAAAATATGGGAAACGTACTTTATAGATTTATTTCCAATTCCAACTATTTTAAGCAATTTTATAAATATTATAAGGATATTATGCTAGAGGTAGCCAAAAACACTCAAGAAGATGTGAAAGTTAATGTGATTAACTTTCACATATTCTTGAGTGTTTTTGGCTACCTCAAGTGGCTGTTATTACCACTTGTAGTCAGAATGATATTTTATTTAATAACAAAATTTTCATAAGAAATTAATTTTTTATCGATGTACAAATTAATGGGTAAAGATGAAGCAACTACTGCTATTCATAAGAGCATTATCGTTTACCTGATATTTTGCTTAAGAACCTAAACAAATGTCTGGCTCAGCCTTTCATTATTTTCCAGATACTACAAATTAGATATGAAAAGTTATACCATAAAAGAATCAAAACTAAAAACACAATATCTTACAGAACAATGTTTCCTATTTGCAATTGGATGCCTCTTTAAAAACAACAATTTAAATCTTAACTTATTGCTTAGAAACAGCAAGATATCTGAGCACATTTACAATGAATCACATCTTTGAATGACAAAAATTTATTTTCACATCAATAAATCAATTGATAGAAACACTTAGGACAAAAAAATTCTAACAACTGAGGAAAATACAGCCGAATGATACCAGAAAATTTACTGCTAATTATTTCTCTCAAAAACAAAATTTTAAATACTCAATAACAAACATTTTATTTATGAATTGAAGAAAATATCATGTTATTAAAAATAATACATATAGAAGTATATACAAATGGATTTATTTTCATGGTAAAGAGACTAATTGATGTAAAATTTTGAAAAAAAAAAAAACAAACAACGGAAGCAGAGTTTCACTTCAAATTCTTGGGATAGGCAAATACTATCGCCAAATTTCCAAAAGATGTACTAAGATTTTATCCGTTTCAATGGTTCCAAAATGCCTTGGGAATCAAAAAATTAAACATAAATGTTATATATAATCATTGTTGTTGACAATGCAAAATTGCTTAATTTTAAACATTGTAAAATCCTTTGAAGTATAACTGTGTAATCTTCTGAACATGAACATTTATTGTAACTAATGATTGTACAAAGTTTTAAATTCATCTAAGAAATTAAAAGATCCAGTACATAGTACTGATTTATTCAAATATAATTTTAAAAGAGCAAGAAATGTTTGGGGTTTACAGTAAATAGCATGTATCAAAAAGAATTATATGTCCCAATTAAAAATCATTCATGTTTCGGGTGACATGATGCCATTATAAACATTTACTCACAAATACAAACATTTAAGATTAACAATTTGATAAAAAAATATTTGTACATAGTATGTAACTAAAACGTTTGTCAAGTGGGATGTCTGTACTCATTTTTAAAATCTAAGCATAAGATAAATTTCTGTAATCTCTAGTACTATAATAGTACTACTGTAGAAAGTAATGAAAGCAGCAGAAAATCATAGAAAAAATATTAATTTTTTTCGTATTACTTTATAACAAGTTTCATACATGAAAAAAATATTTAAATTTACTTTAATAGCAAAATTGTGAGTTACTACATTTATTTTTATTTTCATTTTGTTCAGAAGCCCAATGGCTTAGTGGGAGTGCACAGATTTCATCCTCTTGCTGAGCAAGGTCAACTTAACCTTCTATGCCTTCAATGTGTCGATAAAAAGAGTACCAATCATACTCGAGAGTTAACCACTGAGGATTTTGATTGATATTGGCATTTTTGGGAGTGAGCTTTTTTTTAGAATTGTTGTAAGCATATTGTATTTTTCATTATAGTTACAATTACACATACAAAATCAAGTTTTGATGAATGTTTGTTATGTGGAAATATATTTGTATAAAGTATTAGAAATATTGTCAAAAGCAAAGGAAAATAAAATTTTCATCAGAGCGTAACACTAACATGTAAATGTAAGCAGGAAACCTTAGAAGATTGGAATTTTACATCACAGTCTGAGTAAGATAAACATTTAAAAGTCCTCAGTTAATTAAAATAAAGAGTAGAAAGGCTATATATATATATATATATATATATATATATATATATATATATATATATATATATATAATATATATATTATATAATATATATATATATATATATATATATATATATATATATATATATATATATATATATATATATAGCAACTGCAGTGTTTATCGTGATACGGTTTCCACTTTCCACTTTTTTAAATACAGAATCTTAAAATACAAAATTCCTCTTTTATGAATACAATCAGAAAATAATGTTCTATAGACATAAAGAAAAGTCTATTTTTATCATCTATATTTTTAATTATCTTCAATATTTTCTGAATACTTTTTTTTCTCTCTTCATATTTTATTAAAATCAGAAAAATTTCATAGAAATCAAATTTATCTGTTTAGTAAACTTTTTTGCAGCTTTTCTTATTATTGTTAGATAAAAATTCAAGAAATTCCTATTTTTCTGTTATATTATTCAGAAAAAATGTACAGGAAATTTTTCTCAAAGTCAATATTTTCAACACTATCAACAGCAATTAACTATTAAACAAAAACAAAAATCCTGCTATTTAAAAATCGACTGCACATAATATCATGCAAATTATTGTTTATAAGTAGTGACAGTTAAAGTAAACTAAGCAGATGGTAAATATCACTTTATGCGGCCATATTGAATGAAAGAAATTCAGTTCAATTTTTCATAGACAGCCATCTTTTAAATGGACATTTTATGAAGAAAACATTTTTAGTGTAAATTATTTCCCACTATGTTTAACTGCCATGCTTATAGGCTTGTAGGATATATATTTTTAAGTTAATTAAAAAAGATAGTAAAATTTTTCTTTGTATTTTATTTAATATTCTAATTTCCTTCCCTAAAAATAATGATACGTAAAATGCGGTATATTTTACTAATTCAAATTAAGATTTATTTGATAAGTGCTTATTAATACATTTTATTTTAATCTGTAACTACAAACAAAATGAAAATTTTATCAATATAATTTGTTTTTTAAGATTCAACTACTTTCACAAAATGAAATTAAAAAATCTACAAATGCGCTCAATAAGAGCATACAGAAATTTGAATGACTCCATTTTATATATAATCTATAGGAAATATTTTAATGGATATGAAAATAGAACCAACAGATATAATTCAACATAAATTTGCCTATATTTAACTCAAGCATTTTATAAATTTAATAAAATTTAACACAGCTTTAAAACGATAAAAAAAACAAAAAAAAACAAAAAAAAAAAAAACATGTCAAGTAATAAATTTCTATAGATCTATAATATTTTTCATTTTCAAATCATTCAATTTGAAGTATAGTTTGTGATAACTACTTTTTTGTTTGCAATATTTTTATACAGAAATTGCATATGACTTTAGAATAGTTAAGCATGTTTCATATACTATCAATAGTTACGATTTCTAATCTTTGAAATGTGGAAAATAATTCTGAAGATTTATTTAATTTATTTAATTATTATCATTTAAATTATTTTTCCTTTTAAAACTAACTTGATTATATTTTCCCTACATAATTTGCAATATAACTTTAAATATTGCTATTGTATTAATCCAATTTAAGTAAATTGATATTTATAAATTATGTATGAAATAATCGTTAAATATTCTAACAAATTGGAAGAAATGCTATTATATTTAAGGGTTAATATCTATATCCTTATGCGACTTGAATATTTTTGAAAAATGTTTGTGTTTGATTTTTAATATTGCATGACAAATGCTACTGTAAATATCTATGCAATATTTGGTTAATGCATTTAAAATAACTGTAAAATTATTTTTAAAATTTATCATTTATAAGTTATCCTTTATGACAAAGGAATAAATGAGGGGATCTTTAGATCTAAATTTACATACTTTCTTAATTTATGCTACTAAAAGTATTTTATTTTAAAAGTTCTGTGAAACTAATGAGATTTTTATTACATTACCGTCTTTAATTGAAGCAATTCTAACAGAATGTGGAACAAAATATATACCTAATGGCTTACACAATAAAAAGCTTTATTACGAATGTCATTCTGCTTACCTTCAATTAAAAGATCTTTTACGTGTAAACATTTTTGTCATTAAATTTATTATTATTTTTATATATTTTAAAACTTAAAATACATTTCATATGAATATTTTTTTAATTTAGTAATGAAATTTTACAATAGATTTGGTTAAACTATTTTGTTATTATCTCAAAATATATACAGTACTTCGCACTCCCTCTGGACGCAGCTGTAACTTCGATAAGTCTGACACATGTTCCCCTATACCATTTGCCAGACTTGAATAACCTCCCTTCGCATTACATATTCGCCCCAGATGGGGCACTGTCGTAGAGATAACCGGGACAGCCCATTTTCCCCGACAGTTTCCATGCAAATGGAATTACTTTTATATTATACTGTCACAGTTGCGTTTCCTCCTTTTTTTGGAAGCGATTCTCTCGTATTCTTCAAATACCAGAAATTTCTTTATATCCGCATCTGTAAATTGTAAGGCTCTGTCCGTGAACAAAACTTTGGGACATTATACAATGACCTAAAATATTATTTTATTGTTTTAGATGAAGTGAATATTGTATATGTTTTATTAAATATATTAGCAATTAAAAGTTACAAGGATTTTTTTAAAAAAAAAATTGTTATCCGATTGGGAAATAACGTTCACAAAGAATATATGAAAAGCATTTAAAAGGAAAATTAAAAATAACCATTAAAAAATTAAGAAACTAAAAACGGAAATACCCTTATTTTTTTACTTTATACTTAGATAAGGATTGTAAGCAACCATGCAAATAATGTTTTCCTATTTGTAAAAATAATAAAATATTTTAAAAAAGAAAAATAATATTTCATAAGAGCCTTTGCTGAACAACTTATTTTTAAGGCTTGGAAATTTCCATTTGCAAGAGAATACTGGTGAAATAGAATTCAGAATTTATTATCACTGAATAGTTTAATCTATTTTACGGAAGTTTGAAATGTTATATGCTATTTTATATTTCTAATGAATTAAAAATCTATGAATCCCAATCATGTGAAAAAGACGAATGTATATATGAAGTAGAAGTACCTTTAATCTGAGGGTTTTGGTAGATGAAATTCATTTAAATTTGGCATTATTTATTGATTGCGATAATAAATTAAAATACATATAATATTGTTTAATAAGCTGATGTTCAATTGGAATATAATCATACATGTAAAAAATTATCATTTTTATAAATAAATTATGTGAATTATACTTCGATAATTTTCCACATAAGGGAAATTTAATTCATAATTTCTTTACGAAAAAGAGCATATTATAGATTTTATGCATATAAAATTTATTCTCATAAGATGAATTTGGGAGTAATGTCCCACTGCACTAAAAATAGATTTAAAAAATACGGTTAGGGAAAACATTAAAATTTTTTACTATTAAGATGATTTAAGATTTAAATAACAAACACACACTTAACTGAATAGTAAACAATCAAAATTTAATCCATTATTAAATATATTTGATTTGGATTTATTTACAAATAAATATAATGATTTTGGATGCATCTATACACAATGAAAAAATTAATCACACCTGATGTCATTTATTCTTTAAAGTTGTGCTTTGTATCTTGGCACTCTATCAATTTAAAATCGGGTTATGCAAATAACCATTTTACATAACTTATATATACATATGTATATATATATATACATATATATATATATATATATATATATATATATATATATATATATATATATAAAGGGAATATATATAAATATATATATATATATATATATATATATATATATATATATATATATATATATATATATATATATATATATATATATATATATATATATATATATATAAATATATATATATATATATATATATATATATTCCCTTTATTTATTGTTATTATTAAAAATTCCTTTCGTAGGGATTAAAAATTTTTAAATGTTTTATAATAAATTAATAATTAAAATAATATTTAGTATTTAAATTAATATTTAGTTTATGTATTCAATCAATGTAGTCCTCTATGATAAATTTAACTATACAAATTATTCTAAAGTGTTGATTTTCTGCTTAGAAATTAAAACCTCCTTTAAAATTTATCAATGAACATTGTGATTAAGGAGATGAATATATACACATACAAATTCACTTTTATAATTTCCAATCTGTCGCGTTTTTCATAAAATATCATTTTTCTGTGAATAGTGCTATGCAATCATTTTTTTATTCCAAACTTGAAAAAGTTCCAATGATTTCCTTAATCTCTTTATATCAGAAAAGTTTTGAAATCCTTTGATGCCACTTTGAATACAAGATATGCTTACTAAAAAGTTTAAATATTATTAAAAATTATATTTGAATATTGAAATCTATTTTGAATTAATACCAGCACTCTGATTAAATAAAATGAATATCTAATATAAGTTTATAAATATTTAAGAAGGTAGTTTCAAAATTCGTCAACCAACTAGATTTAAATGAATTTGTTTGGAAAGACCGCGTCTCTTAAAGTCTGTTGTATCATCCTTTATTTTCTACGCTTCACTTTTTTCCGCTCCAAAGTTAAATCTTTCCCGCAACATACCATCTCGCATGATTGGATCAGAGACCGTCTTGTGTATGTTGAGGAAAAATTCGAAGAAGAGATTCTCTCCTTAGGGTGCATACATAACTCAAAAATGCTCTTCTTTGAACAAACAGCACCACTGACGTTGTTAGGTTGCTGACGCCGAGATCCCTCTTTCTCTGAAGTATTTTCTTTCTCACTTTTGCATAATTCAACAAGTTTGATTTTCGCTGGGGCAAAAGCATATTTTCCCCTCCTTTTCACAGTCATACAACCAAAACGAAGTTGAGTTACAAATGCATTTAGCTAGCAAGAACATGAATCGCGCATAGACTGAATTTTGAACAATGTCTGAAAGAATAAACTTTGCGGGATCTGTTGTTTTGATAAAAACGTTAAGTTGATATCTGCATAGAGAGTGATATTTTTTTTTTTTTTGAAATCGGTATGCATTCGCTCAAATTAAGTTCAATATATCTATAGAAGTTATTAAAATTGTATGTTTCTTTTATTTTAACATCATATTATTTTACTTAAATTTCCAAAGGTGTATTGATTTCTATTCAGGGTTAAGTTAAAACGAAAGTTTTATTATTATTTTTTTTGTAGACTTTTATACTAAATAAAAGTTTAAAGAACAGTCATATTTATCTTTTAATAAATGATTAATATAATCTTAAATAATAACAAAAACATAATAATTAAATAATTACAAAAGCACACTTTTACTTATATAGCATTAAATGCTTAATCTCATGAATAATATCTATAAACATGAACGAAAAGATAAATAATAAATTGTACCATTTCTTATTTAAAATATTTTTCTAAAAACAAAGAAACAGCATTTCTTTCAAGTGATGAAAAACTATCAACAAATTAAATGTGATTTACAGTAAGACGAAAACTACATTACCAAAATCATATGTTTGTATTAATTAAACAACAAAGAGGTAAATAGATTAACTGCTTCAACGTTTATATAAATAAATGCATTATATTAAAATAAAATTCAAGTTTTTGAAAAACATTATTCATGAAAAATATTATTCATGCAAAATAATATTCATTCATTTTAAGGCATGAATAAAAAACATAAGAGCTTACAGCGATTATTTTGTATTATTTTTTTGTAATTATATCCTTCACTACATGTATTTTTAAGGCGGTCAGTAATATTTTCAATAAACAAATTAAAATAAATTTGACACCAATACAAAATAAAGATATATTTGATACTTTTATTATTCTATGCAGTTATTCACTATTACAATTGATTATAAAACTGAAGACCGTTTAATTTTTACGTATTACAATCTAAATACATGATATTAGCTTAAAACTTAAATTTAGAGCTCATCTTATTTATATATTTTTAGATGTTACATTACATTTTATGAAATTAATTCTATTTAAAAATGTAATGAAAATAGAATTTAATTTATCTTTTATATGATAATATATTTATTAAAATTACTAATAAGTGAAATTCCTTATTCATTTTTAAATGTCATTTAATCACTATATATTTTTGTCTTAATGTATCTTCATGAATTAGTCAGTTAAGTCATATAGTAATGTTGGTAAAATTGAAATTGGAAAACATTTGCAAAGTATATACTTACTATGTCATAAAGATGATTCCCTTTTATAGGTAAATAAATTGTTTTTAAAATTAATGGGAATATTTAATCATACAATACCATAAATTTATAGGTGATTTTCATGTGTCAAACTCACTTCAAAATCGAGTATAAAAACTTTTATTATTAAAAGATTCATTCCTCTAAACTATTTTGAGTTTATTAAAATTATATTTATTCATCAAAGAGAATATAAAGAGTTTTCAGAAATTTACAATTTAATTTCTGTGAGTGTGCGTGTGTGTGTGAACAGATTTTAAAAGCTTACTATCCTCTAAGAATAATTTGAGAAATCATATTTAAATGTCTCGAATGCTACGAACATGCTAATTATTAATATACTGTGATTGTAAAAATAAAACTAATTATTTTTTTTAGTTAAAATACAGTTTTTCAATTTTTTTTACTGTATTTAGTTTGTAAGCTTGTGAATATAAAATTAATTTAATGATCATACATGTATGGATATGAATATCCTATGCATATTTATGTACGATACTTGTATCTATCAATTCAAGACAACATCACGCATAAAGTTGACTTCTAGCAACAAGCTAATGCATAATATATGTCAAAATTAAAATGCATAAATCTACTAACTGCCACATCAAAAAATATTTCATTAAAAACTCATAAAAATACTTCTTGCAAAATGTAGTTAAGTAAATGATCCCTGTATACGTTAATTACCTGTAACTGTTTACATGGGATCAATGCAATTATTCAATTTTTAGGAAAATTAAGTGCTAACAAATCTAATTTTCTAAGACGGAATGCATTACCAAGTGTCCTTCATAGAGCACTAAACATATTCAAACAACTGTCGAAATTGTTTGCACTCAATCAAGAACAAACCTCTTTTTCACCCTATTCTGCTTTCATGAAAACATCTCGTGAGGCTCTCATGTTCCGCTAATTATCGCCTGGAGTTCTGCTGACACGCCTTTTGTCAGCTCACTTAATCCGGGAGAAAACGTGATGAATGGCTATCCGGCAATTACCCACTCTCCTCCGGCACCTCCTTTACCACCCTTCTTCTTCATCCTTGACCGGGCTCGCTTCCATTGAACAAACAACCCAAACCCAGGTCTATTGCTCTAATATCTGCAAGATCCAGCAAAGCGGTTGTTGTCCGCCGGTCGTAAAAAGAGTTGTACCATGCTACGAAGATCCGGCAGAAGAAAATGAGGATACCGCTTTCATAGGATATTGTTTTCCGTTGCTTCATCCATCCCCTCGATAGGCTGGAGAATAAAAGTTATTTTTCCCTCAGATGCGGAATGACTAGCTGTAGGAAAAGTGGGGAACTATGTAATTGCTTGATCTGTCCCTTTTTCTTTTTGTTCTCCTGAGATGATTTTCCTGATGTTTCATCTCAGTTTTTGTGAATGATTTATAGGAATCGATTACTCATTTGTATGTGGTTCATGCTTATTAAATAATATGAATAAAAATGAAGTTCCAAAAAATAAAATATGTTCCTCCATTAACACTATAAAGTAAATTTATGATTTCTATTTTAAAAAATGTTTAAAACATTATCTAATAATATATTATTTTTCATCATATGTCTAATGTAAAATATTGACAAATCATACAATCTTTAATTAAAGCCTTTGCCTGATTTATTATAATATTAGCTTCAATATATTTATATTACTTATTGAAATAAATATCTAAAATAGTGTAATGCTTGTCATAATTTTAAAAAATATTAAATTCAATACTACTGATCATATATAATATATATTAATATTTACTTTAAATTGAGTTTCGGTATCCATAAAATTTCTTCATCTAAAATTTAAAGCAAACATCTAAGATAAATAGACATATCAATTATTCCAAATATAACAGGCACAGCAAAATGATTTTAAGAAAACAGCTGTTATGTCAAACGCCGAGAAAAGATATTTGTGAATAATTTTCTTATATAAAATATATTCTTTTTTTTTAAATAATGAATATTAAATGAGTTTTCTTACCGGATTTTATTTCACTTATTTCTGAATGGTGACATTTAATTGATTTTGACAATTTAATTGTAGACTGTATATTGATGCACACTTGCAATAATTTTGATTAACAATTATGCAAATGTATAAGCAAAAATTATTTAAGATATGAAAAATATCTGAAAAATAATACCCGTTACTAACTGATATCAGGTTTGAAAGTACCTGTTCTATTAACAATTAGGTATCCAGACTGTGCAGAGAAAACAAAAGAGAAGCTGCACAGTTAAAAAAAAATGCATTTAGTTAAATATGAATTTTTATTTAACCTAAGAATGACAATTGCTGTTTTGAAATGTTTAAATATATAAATAAGTCTGTCTGTTCTCAGAATATATTTTTAATAAAAATAATGAGAGTATTTTTATTTTAAAACTTTCTAATGTTTTGTTTTAAAAATGATTAAAAAAAGATTTAAAATAAAATAAATTGATTCCATGTGAGATAAAAAGTGAACGATATGGGCTAAGTAATTTTATTAAGAAATAAAAGTACTCAATAATAGTGAATGTAACGAAATTTCTTGAATTAGAAAAAGGTTGTTTCTTATGGGAGCCTTTCAAAATATCAATCTTGATCATGTTCTCAATAGAAAGAATGATGAGCATGTATTAGCAACAACCGCTTTTATTACCAGTAAGTATAAGAAGTATGGTTACAGTGGAAAAGTTAGAAATGAATTTCGGTTTTGATTCTTTGAAAAATATACTTCTTTATTTTAATAGCAATGTATACTTCTACTTTGGCCATTTTTAGCATGTTTAATACGATTAATTATTTTGCTTTTCATTTTCTTCTGGGATAGTTTGTAATGAGAATTTGCTGTCAGTTTTGGTATATGAGCATGTATTTTCCTTTTGACGTTACATTTTGCCAAATATTTTAGGAAAGTAAAATCAAAGACGTAAGTAAAATTAATAGTATTTTAATATTTAATTTATAAGATAACTTAGGATTCTCTCTTTCTGTGATTTTTAAGAAATTTTCAATTTTAATTTTGAAAATCTACATTTAGGATACAATTCCATACAATTTTTCTCTTGGTTTACATAGAGCAAAATTTGATTGTTGATTATGATGAATTGTGCTTATTTATTTTTATGGAACTTATTTAGTAATCAATAATGTCGAATAGCTTTATAAAGATATTATTTTTATAAGACAGACTAACCAAATAGTTCAATTGAAATTTATCTCTAATCTATCATTTCTAAATTAAGCTTTCTGATATACATATAATTCTTCTCTGAAAGTATTAACTGTATTTTCAGCTAAAACATTTTTTGAGAGTAGAGCACGTATCTCTTTTGACAATTATGGAACCTTAAAAAATTTAAACATTAAATTCAATAAATAACAAGCAAAGCATTTTTGTGGTAGTCATATTAAGTAGTTATTCCTATATCTTACTACATAAAAGTAGCAATGAGCGAATACTATGCTGTATTGTCTGTACTAAAATGAAACATATATCTGAAAATAGTTTTTATTACTCTATAAAGCTTTGTACTGTTTTTGATGGTTTACAAAATTTATCTTTCAAATTATGAAATTGCGTTAAAAAAGCTAATTGTATCAGGTTTTAATCTCTCAGTTCAAATTCCAGACTAAAAACTTAAAAAAGACCTATTAAAAATAGAAGACATTTTTAAATTATTGAATCCTATAAAAAGTATTTTATAAAAAATTAAAACATATAGTTTTCCTATAAGAATTTCTGGATATTCAGTACTAATTTGGATGAAAATCTTGCAAAATTAGGATAAGAATTTTTTATTCCTACTCTTCAGTAAATATATTTTATGAATCGAAACTCCACAGTTAAATTGTTATCTAGATTTAAAACAATCTTTTTTTGATTTCATTTATTTAATATTTCTCTTTCTACAATGAAACAATAGAGATATAAACTATATAACATTCTGGTTTAATATAGTAGAAATATTTTAAATGCAATATTGAAAAATGGAGATTTCCAGATGTGAATTCGTTGGACTTGAATATTTTAAATGCTATATTTGTCACATTTTACAAAATGCAAAAGTCTCCATTTATTCTCATTTATGCATTTATAATTTTCATAAATATTATTAATGTAAAATTATTTTTTGAAAAAAAATGAATAAATTAGAGTTTTTACTGATATTTAGATTTTTTATAACAATCAAAGAATTTTTATATCAATATATTAATTACTATATGTTATTCATATTTTATAATCAGCGTTTGTATCATAATATGTTACTGTGGAGAATATTGATTAATTTTATCACGTTTCAATTTATTTTATTTACTTAATGAAATTACATTTTATTAATATGCTACCACATCAATTAAGAGCATGTAGTCAAATATTTTAAACAACATAAAAATTATTTAAAAATTTATGTACATGCAATTATATAAATACAATAGAATAATTTACATTTACCAATCAGCAATATTCAGATTTCTAATAGGTTAATCCTATTCTCAAAAACAATTCAATCGAGCATATAATATATTCAATGAAATTATTGAATTATTTAAATTGTTCATTATAAATAATTTGACTAAAAATTAAATTCATTATTTTGTGATTTTTAAATTGTCATATGTAGTTGTATTATAGGAAATAAGTTTTTAATTGAATGTAACGCAGAGATATAATAATGCAGTGAGTCATATAACATTATTATATTTCTGCTTGCTTTTTAAAATATAAATACATTTAAATTGTTAATTTAAAAGATACAAAAAATGAATTTCTTTCAAATGATGTATTGTTTCGATACGTAAAAATGCTCAAAGTACCTTTAATCTTTCTATATATAAATTCAGAAGCATATATGATAATTTATGCTCATGAAACATTTTTTTACAATTGTATAGTTATCAATTTGACAACCTATCAAAAATTTTTAACATACTGCTAAGTTAAAAATATATATCACTAGAATAAAAAAGTCATTTTATATACATAACAGTATATTAATCACAACATGTTGTATTTATGCTTTTGGTAGTTATAATTATTAAAAGTAGTTATAATTATTATAAGTTATAACATGGTAGTTATAATTATTTGCTTAGATTCTAAGATTCTTATTTTCATAAGTAAAGAGATAAACTTTAAGTTTAAAAAATATTTGTAGCTGAATTCTTGAGTAATGAATGAGTTACACAACTTATAATGTTCGGTTAAATAAATATGCAATAAATAAATAAGAAAATGAGAACTTTAAAATCGAAATACTGCTTAAAAATCATAAATGATCAAAGATGCCTTTTCAATCAACATTTCAAATATTTCTGTTGAAACAGCAAAAATGAATTCATTTTTCATTACGAATCCAAAATGCTATCATCAAGTTTCATTGAAAAGAATCTGAATGAATTTTGAATAAATACGTAAAATACATCTTGAATGTGAATGAAGTAAAAATCTATATAATTCTCAACAACAACGGTTATTCTTGACGAAGGCTGTCATTAGAAGTAAATGCTTCTTTTGGTCCCGTTAAAATTAAAGAAAAGAGGAAGCCATTGAATTTGTGGTTGAAATAACTTTTTTTCAGTCTCCTACATGGTCACTTCTTTTTGAAGCGGAATAATGGTAAAAAGAATTGAGAAGCTTTAAGGCACGAGAATTCTTTTTTTTCTTACTTTTTGATTTAAAGTTATTCCACTTTACCTACATCGCACGCCCTATTCAAATGAATATCATTAAAAGAAGTTAAATCGTGGTTTCGATTAAATATTTTTATTACTGAAAATCCATTAAAACCACAATGGAACTATAACTAAAATTTATTATAGAAATTATGAATTAACACACTGTGATTTTGAATGGTATGATTTTATTCCTCCAAAATAGATCAATCTATGCATTTAATTAGCTTTCAAAATAAAAAATTATAATTTTAAAATTTATTTAAATTAAAAATTCGATTTTTTTTACATATTTATGAAATACTTAAAACCACGTAAACTTGTATATTATTATTATTATTATTATTGTTATTTTAGCACAAAATAAGCTTAGATTTTTGACATTATTTGGACAAAACTAAATAATATTAAAATTTAGTAAATATATCAAACTTAAACTTGAATTTAACGAAAGTGCTTTTATAATGTATGATGTATAACACAATTTAATGTATAACACAATATTATGTATAATGTTATGTTTATAATGTATAACACAAATAATGCTTTTATAATGTATGATGCTTAGATTGCTTTTATATTTTAAATTTAAGTTGACGCTTTAATATTGGCACTTTTATATTGAAAATACTAATCAGTAGGTGGCATATTTTAAGTTTTTGGAAATTAATGTGGTTATTTTAAAATTAATTTTTAATTGGGCTTTTAAATATTTTAAATAAATTCGATATTTTATTTTTGGTAAATTTAAATGACGATACTAAATTTTTTCCAATAAAATTATTTAACAATAGCGATTAAATAAAAAAAAATATTCATTAAAATTTGAAGAGTTATTCTTATATTTGAGTGATATTGTTAAAAATGCAAAGTATTAGACGAAAGAAATATTATTCAAAAGTTAGTTTGAACTTGATTGAATTATTTTACACTAGAAGGATAACATAATTTTTTATTCAGTTTTGTAATGTATTTATTAGCGAAAAGTTTTGCTGGTGCGAAGGCAAATATATATTTGGATTTAAAAGTATAATGAATAGAAAAAATAATATATATTTGTGTGATAAATTTTATTATAAATATAATAGAAAATAGAAATGAAATATGCTGTATGAAGATTATAATTGAGAATAAATTAAATTGTATTTAAAATTTATAATGGTGTTTTTGGTGTCGTATTCGTTAACAATTTATCTGTTATTCGGAATCAAACATTTTGCAGTTCAAAGATGATTTTATCAGCTATCATATAAGACATATTTTAGCGAAATATCTTTCTATTTCAGTTTACAAGATACAATAATAAAAATTATGATTCAGTTTCCAAGATAAATGATGTTTTCCTATGTTCAGCTTATTTTTACGCATATATAGTACGTATTAAAATTTTGATTATGCATTTACTATTTTTCACACCAAAGTTCCTGAGAAATTTCTATGATATATTAAATTTCAATGATATACAGGTAATCAGGTTATCAGACTAGTCATTTTGAAAAAAACGGTCTAATCTTTCCTGTGAAATGTAATAAAAATATTTGAGAAAGTTAAATTAGAAGACACATCGAAAAGCTTACAGATAAAGTTTTAAAAATATTTTTATCCCTATATAAAGTAAAAAAAAAAGAGAAAATATCTGATTTATGTAGAGAAATTCTTTATTGAGAAAAAGAAGATTTGAAGATTTATAAGAGAAAAAAGAATGAGAATAGACTGATGCATATTTTGCTTCTCCAATAGATTTTTATTTCGATTTGGATGGTTAGACTTTTCTTCATGTAACTTGTAAGAATAGCTAAGCTAAGCTAATTTCTTTCGTTTTATACCAAGTACAGTGTCATTCATTGAGAAAATAAATGTTGTTAACTTAAAATCATCAAAAAAATAATTACTAATAGAAAAAATTAATTTTATAATAAAAGTAATTAAATTTAATGAAATAAAGCACTTTAAATTGTCTTTAAACGTGAAACTTTTGTTGCGGAATAATTTTAAGCAAATTACAAAATAAAAAAAAACTGGTTTAATAAAATAAACAACAACTGTACGAAAATTTGAAAATGTATTGGCAATCAGTTGACTTCATAGAGTAAGAGAAAACATTTTAATGTTAAAACATTTAAAATTTGATCATTTCCAAATACCTTGTAAAAGCTTGAAATATATCAAAGAATTACTTAAAAAGTCAAGAAAGTATGTTTCTTTCTATTCATGAATTAGCTTTCAGGCTCCTTTTCTTCAAAAAAATTGATTTTAAAATCATTTGAATCAATTCAAAAGTATAAAATTATCTTTTGAAATATCAGTAGGAATGATATACACACGGTTGCCACAAAATTGTGCAGATTTTAGTAACTTAATTTTAGGGAACTTGTATAATTTAACTTACTGCAGATATACTCATATTTTTGAATAATCTTACAAGTTTTTCTATTCTGTATTATATCATTTACTTATTAATCGTAAATGATTTTGTTATTCATAAAGTTATTTTTAAATATTTATTTTCGTGATCTTATTGTAATTAAGTAAAAATATACTTTAAATTTTTAAAAATGCAATTTTATAATTACTTTGCTTAATTATAGAATTATTATTATACCTAGCTTAATTTTAGAAATACAATATCACTTATATTAAAATACTGATATATGTATATAGTTATGGATGCATGAAATTTTACGTGCCAAATAAATAATTTGTATTCTGTTAAAAGTAAAATATGATTGAATTCAAAATATCAAATCATATATTAATGAACAAAACAAAATATTTTTTAAACTGTTGGTTAATTTATTTCTTCAACTTATAAATTTAAATAATAAGAATACATACATGCTAAATGATTTCTGTGCATTCATATTTTTGAAAATATCATCCATTTCTATTTTTTCAAATTAATTCATTTTTAATAAATCTAAAAATCATGCAAATTTTACTCTCAAACAAGCACTTCCTAATATTTTTTAAATAAATAAAAATTGCACACTGACTTTAAATAAATAGGAAGACTAATCGACTATAAGTATTTGAATTTCTTAACTTAAAAAAAATGTACACGTTTTTTCCAGATCAAATATTTCTGTAACTTTAAACTGAAATTAACATTTGAGAATAAGAAAAATAATATTACTTTGCATTTCTGTAAATACTGCCTAATTAAAACGCAGAGGATAAACAAAATCCTCATTCTTCCTCTTAACCTGCTTAAAAACATATATTTCAAAATAAGGAAGTATATAAAGAATATGAACTATTTTTTTTGGTATTTATTCGATTACATTTTTTACATTTGTTTAAACAACTAATTTAATTCCTAAACTAAACTCAGAAGCCCGACAGCCCATGTGGGCCAAGCCCATCAGTGCTTATCTCTATTTTCTTGACCGAGAAGCTTTGGGGTGAGTAGCAATTGTTCCAATTAAGTGTTCAATGCCACCAATTAGGTGTTTTGCCTAGTGCAAAACCAGCAATATTTAGATCCTAAGCACGCTTGATACTCAATTTATCGATACCACTGAAGGGATGAAATCCCAACCCAACGATTGAATTTCTACCTTAGTAGCGAAAAACACTACCACTAAGCCACCGAGCTTAACTGAATACTCTTGAAAGGTTACTTTAAGACACATATTTAATCTATAAATGATGAAAACTCTAACTGAAATTTCAAACATTATATTGTAAAATATGAAATTACTATTTTATTCAAACACAAAAGAATTAATTCTAGCACAGTAAAATTAAATAAAAACTTTCACCTTCAAATATTATTTTAATTTATCATATTATCAGGGAGACATGCACCATTTTCCTCTATTTTTTAGTTTATAACTGCAAATTAGGTTTCATACTTTTAATTCTATAAGTGTACAAATATGTTAAGTTACAAAATAAGTAATCAAATTAATATTTAATTAAAAAAGCAGAAAAAATTGAATTATTTATTAAAATAACTGAGTAAAAGAGGTAAAAGTGCGAATAAATAAAAATTCAATTTCATCAACATTTCATAAGATTCATACTAAGTTATTTATGATTGCATATTTTCAATTGAATGTTCATGATGTTGGTATCTTTTATGCATTTTCTTGCTAAATTCATTGATATATATTCTCAAATCAATTCTTGAATTAATTATCTGACATAAATTTGGTCTATTCCTTTATTTTCAGAATTACTACTCAAACGTGGATTTGACTTACCTAATTTGCATTAAATAATGCCTGGAAATTTTAAATCTCTTAATAGCTGAACAAATCCATAAAGGTTTATATATTAGAGCATAAATCCATGGAATAATTGAAGTTGCCTTAATACATGACAATATTTAAGAGGATTTCAACAAAGTTTATAACATGAATTTGTAGCGATTTCAGAAAACCTCATAATTAATAAGCTGATATCTAATTCAACCAACAGGAATTCATTTAAATTCATGGAATCTTAAGTGAATCATGCAGTTAGATAATGGGGTAACCAATTTTAGGATTAATGGCTAAGATTAATAATACACACACACACACTATATATATACATATATATATATATATATATATATACAATAATCTAGTTATTATACAGTAAATATGATACATTAAGACCGATAAAATGCAAAAAAATGAATAAAAAGAAAATGCGCAGTATTAATGTGAGTTAAAAATATAGTAATATATCAAAGTATAATATTTTTTAAATGTATTTAAATGCATTGAAAAACGAGGAAATGCTGGAAATCTGAATGATTTATATATGGAATAAAAAACGAAATAAATCGAAAAGAGATTTTTTTAGTTTAGTTTTCCTTAATTTTATTTAAAATCCTAACATTTTCATTTGACTTAAACCTTATTTTTAGCAACCTGTAAACGATGGATATAAATTTATATAATTATTTATAAATAATATATGACATTAGAATTTCTTTAATGACAGATTTCTGAAAATGTGTTACTTAAGTTTTTTTTTGTGCTAAATTTTTAAAATTTTTGTTTATATTTATTGAACAGACACAAGATATTTGCATTATCACTAATACTCCTATATTTTTGTACCGTATATATAAGAGCTGCATCTGAATTTAAAATGATCGATAAATCAAATGAAAGTAGAATATTTCTAGATATTACTAAATGAATGTTTATATATGTTTAATGAAGCATGGAAAGGCATTTTAAATATTTTAATATGTAATAAAAACAATATTAATATATTATGTACAAGCGAATACAAAGAACTATACAAAATGTATGTTTATCATAATTCTCACATAAACATTTATTTAAAATAGGAAGAATGCTAGAGAATCATAAAATTTTTCATATTCTCTTTTGTTTCAATAGTAATTTTCATTTATGTAGCTTTCAAGAACATCTACTTACAACAGTGTTTCTCAACCTTTTATTATTCCCGGCCCAATTTTCAATCATAATTATTATCGCGTGCCCCCTCCCAACCTCATACAATATTATATTTTGAGTATTTTGGCGATAAACCTATACTACAACCTTAATTGTAAACTTTACAAATTACCAATAATACGGAAATTTATTGACATTTTGCAACACTGATCTTCAGAATTAAAAAAACAAGAATCCTACGCATTTTTGTTACTCTTGCGTCCTACCATGTCGGGCATTCTCGCGTTGTCGCCAAAAGTTTCGATTTGTCTGGAATTTGTCTGGTCAGCTTAAAAGTTAAGTTAGGAGCGTGCGCAGATGTGAACAAATGTTTTCTTATAGGGAGAAGGAGAAAGGTCTATGACGCCCATTTCAATTCCAGACAATCTCATTCGAGTCAATCCTTCTATCGCTATTGGTTATATTCTGAATGTATATGTTATATATATATATATATTCGTGTAATTGCAATTCACCGTATTAAATATTCACGACAGCAGAATTATGCAGAATCCTGGATAAATTTTTAAGCGGGCGTAAGCGAGCATTAGACGATAGGCAAGATTCAACAAGTACACAGACGAGCGTGGTTCCGGAAATAAAAACAAGAAAATATTCTCAAGAATACTTAAGTTTTGGGTTCACTAGTACTGAAGTAAATGAAGAAGAAAGGCCTCTGTGTATCATTTGCTCAAAAATGTTGGCGGCATACAGTATGAAACATAATAAACTTAAATGACACTGGGAAACGCTTCATAATGAGTACTTAAACAAACCCAGAGAATTCTTCGAATTAAAATCATATGAAAAGCAAAAATCAATGTTTAAAAAAACTTTGTCTGTGAATGAAAAAGCTTTAATTGCCTCTTATAAAGTTTCATATAAAATAGCCACAGATGTAAAAAGCCTCACACTATTAGCGAAGCTTATATTACAAGCCTAAATTGAGATTGCAGAAATTATGTTTGGAGATAATTTCGCAAAACAATTGTAGTCTATAACACTTTCAAATGATACTGTTTCCCATCGAATTGCTGATATAGCTGAAGATGTAGAGTGTAAGCTTTTGTCGAAGTTGCGTGACAAATTGTTTTCAATACAACTCGATAAGGCAACAGATAATAATAAAGACGCTCTTTTCATTGTTTATGTTATATTTTGTGATGATTTGTCAGTAGAAGAATTACTTTTCTGCAAACCAATGGAACCCACAGCAACAGCACTCGGATTATTTGCTATCTTAAATGAGTTCATGAATGAGGCAAACATAGAATGGAAAAATTGTGTCAGAATATGCACAGATGGTGTTCGTTGTATGTCCAGAAGATTCCAAAGTATTCAAGTACTTGTGAAACAAATATCGTCACAGTGTGTCTGGACACATTGCATGATCCACAGAGAAGCTCTAGCTTTCAAAGAAACAAGTCCTGGTTTGAATATTGTGTTAACTATGGTTGTAACCGTAGTAACTTATATAAAAATGAGACCACTGAAGTCAAGTACCTTTTCCGCACTTTGTAAAGACATGGGTGCAGTACATTCAGCGTTACTATTTTATTGCGAGGCAAGTTGTTTATCAAGAGGGAAATTTTTGCAACGTGTTTATGAAGAAGTCGCCGTTTTCCTAGAAGAGGAAAATAGACCTGAAGCTAAGGATTTTCGCGATAGTTTATTTAGGATGAAATTGAGCTACATGGTCGACATAATTCGAGAAATTAAGTAACTTGAATCTTCATTTGCAAGGAACAAATACACATATATTGCATATGAATGTTAAAGTTAATGCTTTTTGTAGGAAATTGAAATTGTGGAGCAGAAATTTAAAGGAAGAAAACTTAACAATGTTTGCAAACTGGAATGATTGTATTAAAACTTACAAGGCTGAAGAACAACATGTAAAAGTTGTTTTTGTAACTATGGAAAATCATTTAGCAATGCTAGCAAAGAATTTTAAAAAGTACTTTCTGGCTGACGACAAACTGATATCAAGTTACAAGTGGGTGAGGGATCTATTTCAAAATACTCCCGAAGAATTCTCAATTGAAGAGGAAGAGACCTTCATAGACTTCACTGCAAGCGGGGAAACCAAAAGACAATTGAGTAATAAATCAGTCTTTGAATTTTGGGCAGCAGTGGATAATGAGTTTTCTGCACTAAAAAAACAAGGGTATTTCGCCTTCTACTACCATTTTCAACAACTTACCTTTATGAAACTATATTTTCTGCGGTGAATTCTTTGAAGACAAAATATAGATCTCTGCTAAATATAGAAAAAGAACTATTTCTAATATTAAACCCTCCTTCGAAAAACTGTGCTCTGAAAGACAGGCCCAAGGAAGTCACTAATAATTAAAGCGAATGTATAGAGATGCATAGAGAGATTATGTATAAAGAAATTCATTATTCCGAATTAATGAATTTCTCTATACATATTTTAAATGTGCATAATGAATTTTCATTATAAATTATTAATTCAAATCCATACAATCTTAATGCTAGACATTTTTTTTTCCAAATTACATTCGAATCTGGCATTTTCCTGAAGAAAATTAGTTTTATTTATAAAACAAAGATATTGATTTAAAAATAAAATGAAAATTAACAAATGTGTTTGATTAGTCACAAATATTTGACAAAACGAAATCTCAATTTCAAGCACATGATAATTCTTAAAACTACTCTAAAATATATTTTTTAAAACTTTAAAATCCTGTTTATTTTCATTCAATATATGCAAAGTTTTAATTTTATATAGACAATGTTAACATCAAATAACAAAAATTAATTTTTTTCTTTAAACATTTATCTGCTACGTTTAATGTTATTTTTTTTTGTATCTAAGATAAAAGATTCTACGCACTTCACAACTATTTTGTTCTCTACTAAGTAACTGCTATTCTGGGATTTCCTAGAATGTGTTTCTTCATTTTCTTTCTTTCTTAGAATAACTTTCTGGGACTATTCCAGCAAATTGCGTAATTGATTCTTCTAATTTTTCTTCCAAAAGACATCGCAAGAAAATTGATTTACTTTAACAATTCTTATAATTCTTGTAACAAGATTAAGAATTGAATGCCCATAATATTCTCGTTCTATATTTATCTAAATGATTTCTATCTGTTTTCAAGTTGATGAAAACTATATTATTATAAAAACAGAAAAGTACTCTAATGATATAAAATATAAGTCAACTGCTAAGTAAAATTTGTTTTTATAGATACTTTGAAAATGGTTAAAAAATATATTGAAAAATTCAGATTTATAATATAATTTTTTTAATTTTCTGTCTTTTCTAAGAAGGAAGAAATATTAGTATTTGTCCTTCAGTGGTTATGAGGATTGATTATTTAATTGTACAAAGTAATCTGAGTAACTAAAATTGTAAAATCTTAACGATGTGATATTGTCGGTAAATGCAAGTTTTAGTTATTGTGTCACGGGAACAAAACGTGTACATTTATATAAGTCATTCAAATGACTTATCAAGTTTAAAATAAAATCATCATTCTGCATGACAATGTAAAATTAATTATTGCACAACAGATTATTTATTTCAAAAACCAAATGGAATTTTTAACTGTATCGACACTAAATATTAAGCGAAAATTAATTATTTCTATTTTTCGGGGATTAACTTTTTTGGAACAACATATTTCCTATAGATAGTGATGTGAAAAAAAAACTGATAAATTTTGTTTTCAATGAATAGCCTGATTTCCGCCATTCTAGTTTATCATGATAGTTTTACAATCAGTTGTGAATGTTGAAATAGATTCTATTTCACAGAAAAAAATGACTGCAAAATAAATTAATTAATTACTCTAATTATATTGGCAGTTTTTATTACACTTTCACTTATTTTTGAATCAGCTAACAGCATAGAACATTAATAAATGCTATAGTTTACAAATAATTTGCTTAAAAAATAGTCATAAAAATTTTAATTAAATTTAAAGTGTTATTAGATCTAGTCATTTTAATTTGATTTCGTTCATGTAATATATTTATTAGACATTTTTCTTAAATTTGAGCTAAGTTGTAATTTTAATTTAAAAAATTCATTTGGATATAAATATAGTTTTTATAAAACCATAGTTCCATGTTTACCATGTTCACACTCCTAAAATAATTCCAAGATTATGATGAGGATTTCTGTATTAAAGTAATATGTATGATTACCAAATATGTATCTACTTAAACATTTAAAAACATTAAATAAACTCATTAAATGGATTAGGCTTATAATACAATAATACAAACATACACTGCCCGACATTAAAAATAGATGACTAAAAAAAAGTTGCCCCTCCCCCTCCCCCAAAAAAAACTTGACAAAGAGAGAAATACAGCAACAAGTAATAAGTGGTCTATATTTTGAAATGATATGCATAATATAATGTAGAGCGAATATAGGGTCAAATAAGTAAATTATAGGACGTCGGTAACACGTCTAAGCACAGAGTTAAACAGAATACGGATAACTTCCTGAGGAATGGCTCTCCATTCCCTGTCAACCATTTGTCAAAGTGCGTTTTCTGAAGGAGGCAGTGGATGGATCTGCAAATAGCATCCAATCATATCACAAACGTGTTCTATTGGTGATAGATCTGGTGAACAATGTGGACAGGAAATCATATGTACACCTTGCAAAGGATGTTTTCTGATACCAGAAATATGCAATCGGATCTTATTGTGCTGATAATCGACACCTGAAATTATACGCAATGACGATTCAAACCGCGATGTCGCGTTGTCACGCAGTTGGGAATTCCACAAGTGCTTCAAAATTAGATCTGCTTCCACAACAACGCCATGACGTAAGCAGTGACTATGACTGAAGAAATAAACGCGTGATTCATCTAAGAAGAGATCCAGTGACAATCCATTGTCCACATCATGCTAATCCGGCACCCTTCCAGACGTTGGCGTTTATATTGTGGGTTCATGGGTAGTCTTCTTAACGGACAATATGAGAGCAGACATCTAATAATCAATTGACGGCAACTGGTTTTGCTTGATATAGAAATATCAAGAGTTACTTGCACGATAGGAAAAACTTCGTAAGATGCGATTTCCGGGGATACCACCACTACCTGTGGGAAGCGTCGATCCACGTGTGCTGAAGTCATTTTGACTGCACCGGCATTCCGCGCAAACGTTCTAAAGTTCCTAATTCCGAGCATCTTTGCCACAACCACTATGGACGTGTCCAGATGTCTATCAACTACGATTTTTTTTTACCCTAGGGAATAACCTACACTTCATAGTCTTATCACTATCACTATATTAACCCGTTTGATGTCGATGATGGCCTTATTTTCTGCAATTACAAGCGTCTTTTTCTGGAAGAAAATATTACTTTAAACGAGTTTTCCAAGAAGCAATAACATCGCAAATATTGCTTACTTTGCCTGTTTATCAACATATATCTTATTCTACGTGCACTGGGGATCTGCGCGTTTCACATAATTTTCGTTACTCGGTAAGGTTCATCTACTCTGAAATTTGCATTATTTTCTGGTCACACATTCTTGGTGTTGCATTTACTATGTCATGTAGTTATTTATTGCAGAAAAATTTTAAAGGATGAAATATAAATTGTGAGCATTTGAAATATGTAAATAATTTCCTTAATTTGACTAAACATTTGAGCTTTGCTCATAGAAAAAGGACAAAAAGTAAGTTTATTAAATGGACAGAAAAAAACATAGAGAAATTCTAAAATATTTGTTCTTCAAGACATGGATATTGAGCCAACTAAGATCGAATTTTTCATAAATTTTATCATTAAAACACAGCAAATATTTCCAACCAAGAATATATTTTTTTTATTATTTTAAGTCAAAATGTTGTGTGTGCTAAATCTTACATATCACACTCGCAATTATAATTTTAGTAATGTTCCAAATACAAAGCTCTTATTTTTATCTTAATTTATGGCTAACAATTTTAGTTATTGTATCTTACATGTCGTCAGCATAGAGATAAAAACCTTATCTGTATTTAGCAAATACATTGAAGTATAAAACTTTATATTTTGTAAATATATCAAGTATTTTTAAATCATGCACATATTTTAGTTTAATGTATCCATTTTTGTAAATTTAAAAAGCAAAATTATTATTATCTTCGAGAAAGACTTATATATTACTTATGATTTACGAATTTAAAAGGAGAAAAATAGTAATATCATTGTATTAAATATAATAACCAGACAAACAGATATTACGTTTCTCAACATTCAAAAACTTTCATTTTCCATGTATATATATATATATATACGCCATTGTTATTGTCACCGTAAAGAGTTATTAAAAATCCCTATACTCTTTTTAATCTGAAAAATTAAGATGTGCCCAAAAATTTCTTTTTATAAATATGAAAAGATATAATTTTTTGCAACTTAATTATTCAAACAAATCTTAATTTGAAATTTTTTTTGCAATCTCAATGTGGAAAATTTATACTTGCAGTACTAAGCATTAATTTTCAAGAAAGTAAAATAAATTTGAAATATAATTAAACTGTACGGATTAAAAATAAAAATATATCTTGTTTAACGACCAAGATTCAAGTTAACTTAGCAATGCAAAAATTAAGAAGACCTAATTTATATCAAAATATGGAGCACCACTAGCATTTTTAAAACATTTTTGTTTCAACATAGGTTAAATATTTTTTATCTGAAATTTTTCCGTATTTATTCTTACATCATAAAATGCTAACGGTATTGCTCATTTGCGTGTTCAAAAGCAATTTTTCAAAGCAAGTTTCCCTTTTATTTTCAACCTATTTTTCTCCGACTTTACTGGCTCGTTCTCTTTTTTTTTGGTAATGATTCGTTGTTTATATTACGCTGGATAAGTGCATAGCGTGCAAAAATCTCGGGATTTTGGGTTGTCAACACTGAATTTAACCAGCTACTGAAAGCTTTTTTCCTTACAAATCACATCAATCTACCATCTTTCACTTAAAAGAAGCTCCATAAATAGGGTGGTTGTTCCAACACCAAAATTCCATTAAAAAGCAGTTATCTCGATATTTCTTCTAGTGACATTATAAAGGACATAAAGATTCTTTTCCTATAAATTCTTAAGAAAATAATGCATTAGTGGTGCATGGACCAACAGAAACAGTTAATTACCATCAGACAAAGCTTAAATCAATATATAAGCATTTGTATAGTTTTCCTTATTTGATTTATTATTAAGGTTTAAATGGAAATTTTTTAAAAAAAAATAATAAATAATAAATACTTTTTCCATGTTTTAAAAATTATAAAATTTAAAAATTTCAGTACCGTAATAGCACAATTCCCTATTTCATAATTCATTTCAATGCGTAAAATCAAAATTCAGTTGTATTTTATTCTCGAGTCAATTAATTAAGATAATAAAAAATAAAATCTTCTGTTTTGTAATTATTTACTAGAATCCGAATGAATATGAATGTTTGTTATGAGACATAACAAAATATTACCAATATCATTTATGTTACACCTTTTTTATTTTTTAATTACTATGCATCAATTTATATTCTTCTACTATTGAGCACTTTTTTATAAGTATAAAGAAACAATAATTAATTAATTCCTATTAGATATTTAGTGATAATTATGTATCTCCTTAGACATTGAAAAAAACACATTTAAAAATTCCAAATAATGAAAACTTTTAAATATTTTTTTTTGCAATTAAATAAAATTATTACTTACCTTATAAGAAAAAGCTATGAAATAATCAAAGTTCCACAACTGAAGAGAAAGTTAAATACATTTTTATAATTTATTTCCAACTTTTATATAAATCTATTCTATATCATATAATTTATATAAATATAAAAAAATGGAAAATTTTCAAGAAACTTTCGCTTACAAAACAGGAAGATATTCATTGCAAACGATAGTCACATGAGGCACCTCCATTATATATTTAAATGACAATGTGGACAAACTGTAAGAAACTGAAAAACAATACTTTGCATTATATGTTTTTATGTACGTTGCCAACTCATGGGAATATATTAAAATTTATTTCCTGAAAATTTCTTATTTCAGAAAGTCGCCTGGAGTGCAATTTAATCTGCATGCATTTCCCTTTTGCATTTGTTTATTTCCATGGCACTCCCTAATTTTCGGAAGAGCATCACAATAGAGGACACACGTGAAAAAAAGTGAGCAAAGGACACACGCGTCTGTTGTGAAAAAATAACTGTATTTATCAAAGAAAAAAAGAATTGAAAGTATGAAGAGCTTCACATTTAGAAATACATTTTTTTCGTCTTCTTTTCAGTGAAACCATTCCGTCGTTTTACTAGCGTTATCTCTTTTTTCATTTACTATTCCTTTACTTTTGTTCTGCAGATTTTTTTTTCTATTTTCTCTCCCCTTTTCATGATTCAACCTGTCGGATCATCTGCATGTCCTTTGCCTTATTCAATATTTCCATTTTGGAGATTCAGTTTTATTTTTTTTGAATACAGTAGGAATAAGTAAATGTGACGAAATATATTCCGCGCAGTTTTAAATTACTTTAAAAAAATCAGATTCTGCTTTCCTTGTGGTTTTCATTTTGAGTATTTTATTTCAAAATATCACAATATCTGTCATTAGGATATTCTTGTGATGGAAAAAAAAATGATTTTACGCAATGAATTCCTTTAAGAAATTTATCTCTAACTCACGTTAAATATTTTTCTTTTTTATTATTATATTTCACTTGATGTGCAATATTTATTTTATTGTGAATATTTCTCATTAACATGATTATTAAAATTGAAATATTACACATGTTTTTCTTCAATTTACTTTTTTTAATGAAACTCATATTAAAAAAAATATTAGAAATGTAATTAATAAAATCTTAAACTCTAAATTTTTAAAAATTTAAGAGATATATTTAAGAGTATTCTTTTAATATTATTTAATGTGTCTCTTAAATTTGTCTCATAAATTTTAAAGGGATTTAGAGTAGTTTGCGTGTGAAAAGAATCCTCAGTAAAAAGAATTATTTTTTTAAAAAAGAAAATTTTATACGCATGTACACTAGCCGTTAAGCGGATTAACCTAAATATTAAATATTTAATACATATAGTATATAGATAGATATAGATAATATAACATAATATATATAAAATATAAGATAAATATTTTAAAATTTTCTTTTAAATGTAAACCATTTGGCAAAAATATTTACATTTTCTTTCTCATACAGGTGAAAGAAGACCTATTTTTATGGTCAAACAAAATTATTTAAATATTTCATAACATGCTTTCACGCTGACCTGGTAAACAAAAGCGTTGTTTTTATTATGAAAAATTAGTAAATTCAATGCCCATCATCACCAAATACTTGGCGGGTTAACTATGGAATATGAATAAACTTTTAGCCACAGTGACTTCAATATGAAATAATACTTTTAAGGTAAGCTGACCATGACATTGAGGACAGTTTGATTATTCTCTTTTTTTTTCTAAATTATTGAGACTTAATAATTTTCAAGGTGTCAATCACACATTTACTGGGTATCCCATTACTTATCGTTGACATTAAATCTATCCTTTCTTGTTCAAAGGAGGAACTATCCTTGTGATCTGGAACATTAGAAATGTATCTTTGTTAGGTACAGCGGAGTTGGCTGGTGTATACATTAGAAAAGAAACAGTGTCTGAAAACATGCATGCAGGGTATTAAATTGAAAAATTAATTATTCAATTCTTGATATTAACAATATTATTAGAAAATGTTATGTTGCCATTGTTTTAATTTTTATAATCAAAGAGTATTATAGTTTGACTTCTGTTAAAACAATACATACAAAAAAAAAATGAAAAAATATTAACATTTTATTTTATTATGTTAATATTATAATTTTCTTACCAAAAGGAAAAGGTTCAATGTATAGAATATATATTTATTCAGTAAAATTCTACAAATTAAATATTTTTGAATTAAAACTTGTTCATTTTGGAATTTAAAAATAGATTTATGCAGTAAAATATGTTACTGAATTTGTTGTTTGTCATCTATTTCACTCAATAAATTCAAGAATCACAATGCAAATGAATATCATACTTTAAGACTTTTTAAGCTAGACAAATTAAGAAATGATTGGTACACCACTATTTGACTTCAACTCTTAATAGTGTGAGCATGCAGCTGTTACAATGGCGGACGTGAAGACACATCAAGGACTGACAAAACATTTCACTGATTAATTTGTCCAGCCCCCATGATATCTTATGCACCTCATTAAAATTCAGTTTCCGGAAGTTATATGTATTAGCGGGGGAGCTTTGACTGTGATTAATTAGGCCCTTCGGATACACTACCTGGATATTGTGATTCATTCTCTTAGAAAAGTGATAGGGCACGTTAACTTACTACCTTTCTCGTACTAGTAAGTAAGAAAGCAGGGGTGGGGGATTAGGAAATTATCTTATTATTCTAATTTAATGATGGCTGTGTAGTCTGGAACTTAATTAAATTTATTTCACTAAATTATTAATGCATTTAATAGAGAATTATACTTCCTACAATAAAATTTTAGCTACTTTATTTCCTGTAAGGTAATGCAATTTCACAAATTATAAATTTTATATATATATATATATATATATATATATATATATATATATATATATATATATATATATATATATATATATATATATATATATATATATATATATATTTATATTATATATATATATATAATGATTTATTAATTTTACTTGATTTCATTCGTTTCAAATCTCATGAAAAAATTTAATGTTTATTTTTTACTATAGTTATTATTTATTAGTTGTATTAGTAAACAAAATCATACAGATGGTTGAAAGAAAAATTTTGAGCTGCATCATCACACAAAGTTTATAACTTAATGAACAAAACTTCTTACTTACGTTATCAGTTTTGCATGTGTTATGTGTTTCTTTTCAATTATTATATGATCCAATCAACTTCAGAAATCATATGAAGATATAAATATTTCAATATGAAATATTTTTTTCAACAAAATTGTAATCGAATCACATGCAATGCTTTTGCAATAAAATATAGAATAAATTTTGATTTTTTTTCACCTAAACAAACATATTAAATAAAGAGAAATTTTTAACTCACAAAAAAGAATATTTTTTTTAATCTAGAATCATTTTTTTCTTTTCCAATACTTTTAAATTCTTCGTAAAGGAACGAA
Organism: Latrodectus elegans; assembly: GCA_030067965.1. Lineage (NCBI taxonomy): Eukaryota > Metazoa > Arthropoda > Arachnida > Araneae > Theridiidae > Latrodectus > Latrodectus elegans. The sequence continues at coordinate 39,382,656 of CM057811.1, read as the reverse complement.
AACTATTTGCTATTTTGTTTGATAGTTTGATAATTACTTTGACGTTAATGAAATAACCTAAACAGAAATTTAGACAAACATGAGAAATAGATTTTACGTAAGGTAACAATTTGTCTTAGACATATTGTAAAATAAGTTTGATAATATTAGAAATATTATAAAAGAGAAGACAAAGAAAAAAAAATTGACTCTGTGTAAATCAGAAAATTCTGCTTCATTTTGAGGAAGGATGCAGAAATATAATTAGTAAAATATCTTTAGATGAAGGAAGAAGACTCGAATAATAAATTTTCCATTTATTTCAAAATGTATGATTTGCTATTTTTATCACCTCGCTCTTCTGAATGATCGGTTTATGATATAATTGATACCTTCTTACTAAAAAGGACAAAAGTCTTATTGATCCATTCTTGAAATTTTTATCACTAATATGAAGCTCTCTACTGAGGTCAAGAATGTTGAAAGTCTATAAGGTACTGAATATTATTACATATGGCTTTATTGGAAGGATCCATCCAAATATTCAGATATACAAATTATCAAAGATGCAGATGTAAAAAAAAAATTAAAAAATCAAAAAAAAGTTATTAAAAAAAAAAGGATGAAATTTTTACAAGGAATTCATGAAAGTACTTGAGAGCCCGTATAGTTTGTTTCTCGCCTTGTTTCAAACACTATATCTAATTCTAGAAAATTGTAAAAGATGCTTTACATTCATGATGCTTAAATTATAAATTTGGCATATACTAAATGCATGGATTCCTATTTTATTATGATGTGCTATGTAGGCATGTCCTATTTGTTATCTGAAGTTTGCCACAACATAATACATGATATATATATAAATATATATATGTATATATCTATCTATCTGTATATATATATATATATATATATATATATATATATAAACAAATCGTAACTGATAGAAGTTTATGTTCACATCGATATTTTTCAAATTATCTACTATAATTTGTCAGTTTTTTCAATGACAACATACAGTATTAAAAATAACAATTTTGACGTGCTTTTATTTATTTCATTTATTTATTTTTTTACAAACAGTATGAAAAAACTTAAGGTAAGTTTTAGGTAAACTTAGTTTTTATAAATAATCATTTAAAATTAAATGATAAATGTTTTGCTTATAGTTACAGGAATTTGCTCATTTAAAATAAGTTTAAATTGGAATTGATCCGTCTTTAAGTAAAATGTTACGATATATTTTTATGATAACGTTTTCTTTTTTAAATTTTACTATTGAATAAAATTTATAAACATGTTAATGAAAGCCGAAAAAAATATATGTATAACACGATTAAAGTACTGACTGTTGTATACTCTAACCATGTATAATCTAATGACTATTAGATTATACATGGTTTTAAATTTAATTTGATATAATAAAGATGTTTAATTTTTTCTACAATTAAATTATTGATTCGGGTAATTTTAGAAATCACACCACAAATGTAAACAAATATTAGAAAAATGTGATATTTGGTAAGAGGGTATAATAAATCTAGCTGTTCTGTTTAGTTTTTTCTATGGTAAAACATTATTTTCCATATTTATTTTCTTCCGCAGGAGACTATTTGAAGATAGTTGATTTTGTACGTAATTTGTTTGATGAAAAAAAACAAAAAAAAAAAAAAAAAAAAAAAAAAATATTGCTGTACCAACTATACATGCTGTTCAGCTTTTTCGATAGAGAAATTACACATTAATTCAGTAGGAAATCTTTCTAAGATATTTTTTAAAAAATCAAATTGAACACATAATTTATAATCTAAAGATCTACCCTGAAAGTTATAGGGCAATATTGGCAAGAAAAGGAAACTAATGTTTCAACAAATTTATTTGTATTCCTAAGAATAATTTTATTTATAATAAAATTTAATTTTATCATTATTATCATTCAGCTACTTGTTTTCTATGAACTTTATTGATATAATTCTTTGATTTAGAGAGTAATGATATCATTAACGCAAACAAATTTCACATTGGAATATTTGAAAGTGTTTAAATTAATTTAATATTTTATGCATTTTAAATGTTCAATTTTTTGCTTAATATTAAATAACTTAGCTAACTGATTGCATTTCAATGACTTCCAAATTGTTTTTAAGTAACTAAGTTATTTTAAAATGCTTCTGATTTTTCATAAAAGTAAATTTAAAAATATCTCAAATTATATATTTTATAAAATGTTAAAAGTTGAATAATTTGCTAGAATAACTGATGATTTTTACAAAGAAGTAGCCTTACATTATCTATATTCATCGTTACTTCATCTAAATTTTATTGATCCTTTCAGATTCAAAATCATTTAAAAACTTTTTTTCATACAAAATCAACTTTAAGTACCAGTTTTTAAAATCTGGGTAGAACGTTTATCATTGATTTTAATCAGTTTTATGTTAACTTGAAAATGAAAATTTTCTGAATATTAAATATCAAAGTTATTTAGAGATTGAGTGCCTTTATTAGTTTTAATAACTGTATGAATCGAAATTCTATTTTTTTTTCAATATTTATTTACAGACCAACTTATCGCAGGTGTTTCACTAGAAATAGCTATAGTTTAGCGGGAAGGCAAGCTCTTATAATCGGAACTTATAGCGCCGAGTAGTATATATGATTAAATAATTTTCATTAAAACTGAAAATTAAAGATGGGCGATATACTAGTCTGAGCCATATTCCTGTTGTTTAAGAGGAAGTTTCGTAACATATATCAGCTGTAAGATAAGTAAATCATAGAGCCGTGGTATTTATCTGCATTATGGCTGATTTATTTTGTTTAATTTCCACATTGAAATTTCTTCTAAGTCAAATTTATTGTATCAATATATTTTAAGGCATTTACGAATGCAGTTACATTTTTGAAGTTAAGAAATGTGCATAGATAAAAAATATAAATTTCTTAAAAAAATAAAAATTTTAAATAAATGATATATTCAAAAGAATTTATCAAAGTCACATTTGATATACTGTATCTTATGGTAATTCATTATTTATTTAAAAGATAATTTAAAATCATTTAAAATCACCTCTTTTAAATCAATTATAAATTACATATAAATCCCCCTCGTTTTAAATAATAATTTATTATTTGCAGATTATTGACAAAGTAATAAATTTATGCACAGTTTACATTCGCAAAAGTTTAAGGTTTAACAGATTATATCAAATAAATCATGTAGTTTTCTTTCTTTTTGCATAAATACCATAAATTAAATAACTTGCTATAGATAATGAAGAATTAATCAATAGTTTCTTCATTTTCATATTTAGGCAACAATTCTCAAGAATAATGTGACAAAAATAAGAAATTTAGAGTAAATCAGAATTAAGAAAATATTATTAGAATAATAAATATGCAAATCCTTTCTATAAGAGGTACTAGAATCATATTAAAATATATCCACTTTGTAGACAATTCCTGCGCTTTTGAGTGGAAAATCTCATCATGCCGCGTCACGTGACAGAGTCAATTTAACAATGCAGTTAACACCAACGTGTCTAGACATGCATTTTTTTTACTACTTTACTATGCGGAACATTTACTTTTGTCTATAAGCATGTTCATCTTTGAAAGTGCTACTTCCCCCACTCCTTGTGTAAAGAATGGGTTGAGATGGTCCACGTGACATTATAACTTACAATCTTCAAGAAAATTGTTATTATTCACGCGAATATCTCATCTTCATAAATTGTTCATTTGCTAGCCTTTTCCCTTGGTGCTGTCATATTTTACTTAAAACTTTCGCCTGAATGAAAAATACAATAAGAATCCCTAAATATATTATACTATTTAGAGGTTTCGATTCGGAAACTCCTAGCAAGGCAAAGTGACAAATGTAAAAGACAAATATAAGTTTAATTTTACCAAAAATATTATTGCTTTAAGAAGAAAAAATATTATAATAATGGCAATCAAATTTTATTACAAAATTTTCAAAACAGGAAACACAGATGTATTTTTTATTAGTTCCTCTTAACGAAGATAAATAATTAAAGAATATTGTTACTTTTAAAAGTTGAACTGAATATTTTACGCGTAAAAAGAAAATGAAATACATGTAATTGCATTAAGTCATTTTAAATCTATGTAATTTTTCTAAAAAAAAAAATTGCTTTACAGGATACTTTTAAATTTTTTTACAATAATTATGCTTTTATTAAAGCTACAACATTTCATGAATTATTTTTTACTTAATCAATCATTTTTGTCAACAAGGTTTTAAACGTATTTATTTAAGCATAAATTATAACTCTTTTATACATTGAGAGTTTTAAAAAATTAATTTTGTAATCTCATTCAATATTAAGAACATCTATTGAGTTCTAACGGAAAAGAAAGGTATAGTTGTCAATAAAAGACATTTCTGAATTTAATTTAGTGCTTGATAAAGAGGCTGGTGTAAATTTTGGCTAGCGAAATAAAAGAAACATTCATTTCCTCTCATTTTAAGTTTTAAATATTAATAAATGTGAAAGATGAAACTTGAATATTTGTAATGAACTATAATTTTCTGCAAACATTGAAAGATTTTGTACACGCCCTAAATGTAAAAATTTCAAAACATAATTAAAACTATTCTTACTCTTTACATTTTCACTTAGTTTTTACGAACAAATTAATCCAAATTATTTTGATAATTATGATTAAAATGCCTATACATTTTAATTTTAAGGAATACTTTCTCATCTTTCCGTCTTAATAAAATTTCTAATTTGCATTTGTTTCTATTGTAAAAAATATTTTTTTTAAATTTTACCTTCATACTTACGAAAATATATATATACCTGCTTTTATGCTCCTAAATGCTTAAAAGTTTCTAGTAGAAATAGAATAATCGAAATAAAAATCGAAATTTAGCAATTTTTTTAAGCCTATTGTGCCATTATAAAATGCCAGACCAGTTTGGTGTGTTACCTTCAAAGCTTCATTTTGAAAGTAGATATAAGCATATTGCTTATAATAAGCTTTGTTTAAGCATATTATAGGAATAACAACAATATGATGACGTAATCAAAAGACACAAGAAAGAAAAGGGGAAAAAACATGATTTCTTTTATCTGCTACATGGCTTAAAACATCAAAATAATGCAATTAATATCAAATGATATCTTCTTATTTATGGTTAGCTGTTGAGAATTTCTTTCTGTGAAGAAACTCATGTTTTCAGAGCAGGAAATTTTGGAAATTCTTATATGTAGCCTATGCACATCTGATGTTTCTGGATGTTGCATAAATGGGTGCTATAATAGTGTCGGTGGTGTTATCATGAATTTTAACATAATGTATTAAAATTCTTCGTGTTTCTGTCTCTTTTTAATATGCGACTTTGAAACATATAGGCATACTAATTTATCTGGAAGTTTGTAAGCTGTAAGCTAAAATATGCTGCATAATTATATACATTTATCTATAATAAGTATTGATAGGCAAATATTATTTTCAATATTCTTTACAGATGTTGGATGAAATTTACATCAATAAAGAATATTGATGGTCAACGAATTTCAAAAATATTTTGAGCTTTATATGCAATTTCTATGTATAGTAATGTACGTATTTCTTAAATAAAACAATCGTTACTAATATTTAAAGATTTATTTACAAGTAGGATTATTTACGGACATATTTTAGTATAACTCCTTCACACACTCTCCCTGTTCAATTAGATAAACATGACATATTAATTAGTGCCATCTAGTGGCCACTCATTAATTTTAAAATATTATAGGTTAATGTTAACATTCGTCTAGAGTGGCTGATTGATCTCCTGATCAATACAAACAATACAAGAAGACATTAATAAACTAAAAATAATACTTACTAAAATTTAAATATATCACAAAATAAAAATAAAGATACTTACATATCTTAATAATTCGACTGTAGACATACTTACTATTTGAAACCATCAAATTTAACAAATATTTGCTAACGTACTTATGAAAAGAAAAGAAATAATTAGTTTGTAATGAAAATTATACACTATATTCAATAGAAAATACTGCAAAAAGTCCATGTATTTTTGAAAGTTTAATTTAATACGAAAAACCTTTAATTAAATGAAAGTTCACTAAGTTAAAATTTGAATTTCAGTATCATTGGAATCACTTGTGTCTGGGTAATTTCTTCAGTGTTTTAGTTAACTTACATGTGTGGTACTCTTGAAAAAGTGTCTCTTTTCCTTTTCTTGTAACTGAATCACTCTATAAGTGTCAACAGGTAATACTTGAATACTTATCAAAGGTCCCCTGTATTTTGGCTGTGTATTCACAGGTTGACCTGTTGCTTCTTCAACCTGCTGTTGCTCTTTCAAGACCACTAATTCACCTTTTACGTAGTTCATTTCTTTAAAACTTTTTGTAAAAATATGATTTCAGATTTTTCAATGTACCTCAGTTTCACTTTAAGAATTATTGTGAGCGAGAATCAGCGCCTTAATAATATTAATTTTAAGTTCATTGAAAGCCTCTCTTTGCTCTTTTTCAAAAACACACTTTGCATGGTTTTCGTCAGTTCAGACAGTGGTGCTACCTTGCGAGAATACTTTGGAGCAAATCTTCTAAAGAAACTAGTAAATCCTAAAAATATTTGAATGTCGTGCGTATTTTTCGGAACGGGAAATTTTTCGCTATCTACTACTTACGTTGTCTAAATTTCAAACTATTACTACTAAGTATGAAACTTAGAAATTTAGTCTCTAACTTTCCAAATTCACACATTTTGGTAGTTTTAACGTTAAATTAGCTTTTCCTAAGCACCCTAATACTTCATTTAGTTTCTGTATCATTCCGGTCCATGTTTTAGCTGGAATCAATATATCTTCTAAGTAGAATAATAATGCTTATTAAATAATGGGCCCAAAGCAAGATTCATGAGCCTTTAGTATTCTGTTGGAGCATTCGCCAATCCAAAATCATTTGCTCAAATTGAATTGTATCGTATGGAGTTATGAAAGCAGCTTAAGATTCCAAATAGTTTCCATTAGGTTACAATTTCTTTTATGTGCTTTCTCTATTCTGAATTGATTTTATAAGGTTTTTGAAAATTTGCCTTACTACCACCTAATTCTTTAATGACAATTTATATAAATTATTGCAGCCTAACTCGCTTATGCTTAGAGCAAATTAATCTAGGTATTTATTTAATAAATTCAAAAGTTACAATTTTTTGTTTATCATTTTAAAATGATTTGTCAAAATTATTATCTTTCATTAAAATAGGAGACATCTATTTATTTATTGCTATAACTTCAACTTTATGATTATCAATTTTAACTTTATTAGACAGGGTTAAGCTCTTCCCTCACTTGCTTCCATTCCCCTAAATAAACATTGGCATTTCCTAATTTTAAGTTGAATTATTCTTTATTTATTACGGGTACAACTGTCTTACCAAAAACTATTTCAAGAATATAATTGAAATTATGTGCTTTACTTTTGACTAAAATTGCCCCATTAACCATCGAATGTTCGACTTTTATCAATTTTCAGTCAAATTAAATTAACTGATTTACTTTCGATTTCTGTTTCGCTTAATGTTTTTAACTGAACTGTATGCTTCGTTATATGTACTTGATTTTCAGAAAAATTGTCGTCAATTAAGTACCCAAATTTTAGATTACCCCCAATACACGTAAAAGAAATGTATAGCAAATATAATTATGCTCCACCTAAATTTAAAACAAATGGTTGGACATTATCTTCGACAATTAATAAAGGAATACATTTTTCAATTACATCATATACACTATAGGTTCCAAAAGTGGTTCAGGTGGACCCCCAGGGATCCATAGGAAACCACACGGGGGTCCACTAGACTTGAAAAGAAAACAGGGGTTCACAAGTTGTAAGTGGGTGTCCACGAAACATTTTCTGGTTTTAAAAATAAAGAACAAACATTTTAAAATGGATTTACCTATCAATGTAGACAGGTAGCATCACTTACTAGATTGGTACACAAAAATATTCAAGACTCAGTTCAAACACAGAATTGAATAGAACAATAGAAAATAGTGCAAGTATACACCACATGTCGAGACTTGAAAAGAGTCTCCCGTGTGCCCGCTCGTCCAGGTTGCTTGTTTAGACCTGCAAACGGATGAAATGCTACTAGTTCTGTGTTTGCAATCTACATTAGTATAAATAAGAATGCCAAGAACAAAACACATGACTATTTTTTATTGTTGATTGCTTGTAATAATAAATGTTTATAATTTTGTAGAGCTACGAATATTATTTTAATAAATAGGACACAAAAGAAAATGTGCTACTTTTTATCCCTTTTTAACCCAATTTAGGGTGATATATTTTAGAAGTTTTGGGACTACAGTAGAAATGTAGCAGCAGGGTGTCTACCGAAAATAGTAAAAGTTTGAAAATGGTCCATGAAAAAAAAAGTTTAGGAACCCATAATTTAGGCGACTTTTTTTCCTACAGCTTTTCCAACAGCCTTAGTTACAGGATTATTGAGCCGAATAAATTTCTGCTTTCTGGTGTCATATTCAGATTTATTTTCATTGCGATACTTTCTTTTAAAAGGAAACAGCTACTTCCTGTATCAATCTATGCAATCACTTTATTTCTATAAATATAAGAGCGTTTTTAAAGTAATTCGTAGGCTCCAACGACGCACTTGAATCCGAATTGTTTTGACTGACATAAATTATTCCCCTCGTGTTTTTGATCGGTTTCAAATTTACACATTTGGTGAGAGTGACCTTGCTTTTTACATTTCTTACAGTAAGCAAAACTCTTCGGCGACGGGCATTCACGAAATATATGAACCTAATCATTACAATTAAAACATTAATTTCCTCTTTTTCATTTTGAATACCCGAGCTGACTAACTTTTTTTGATTCATAATTTTATTTTCACGAAACGGAAATAATTTTTTTTTATACCTGAAATTTATCATTACGAAAATTATAATTCGACGAGTTTCATGCTTAATACTGCTAATAGATCGAAGATTATTATAGTTATCCAATTTATCTGCAAACTGGTGAGGGGAATTAATTCTAGGCCATTCGTACACAAATTGTTCCCCAGTTGTTGACTTAACATATTTCTTCAATTGTTCAGAAATAATTAAATATTTTAAGCAATTAAAATCTGGAATCTTGAGTCCCGTTATCCATTCATCAAAATGATTTTGTAATTCGAATGAATAATTCTCCCATGTACTTTCTGAATTTTTAACATGATGTAAAAATTTAAACCTAAACTTATCATCACCAAACCTATACTCCTTAAGCAATAATGATTTTATAACTTATAATTATTTGTATTATCTTCGTTTAAACGTGATATAAGTTGAGTATTTCCATAGAACAGTAGTCCCAATAATTGTGACACCTAATACACTTCAATCAACCCAATACGTTGTAACCCATAGAAGTCATAGAAGAGTTGCCGTCCGAATAAAACGTCCAATCAACGTCCAATAAACCCATAGAAGATTTGCCATCCAAATAAAACTAAATAAATATATACTCTACATCTTTGATTTTCATGTTTGGGCATTAACTTTAGGAAACCTGTGCGTACGTATTTACTTACATTGTTGCTACTTAAATCTGAAATATTTACATTTTGAACATCATTTTTGATTCGTAAATGTTCAAGATCATGCTTACATTTTGGCGGCAATTTCTGATGTAATTCGATCGTAAGTAATCTTACTTAATAAACATTTACTAACGGATCCACAGACGTCTTCGTACGTCTGTGGATCCGTTATAATATATTTTAAATCAATTATATTTTAGCACCTTCAGATACCGAAAGACCTAATTCAAATAAAACTACTTTTTTAGCCTTCCATCAAAAATCCATACTTTACAAATTATAATACGTAATTACTTTATGCATAAAGTATTTTATCAATATCGAAATTATTACATTTAGTTCGGCCAAAATGAAACTAATTGTTTCTTTAAAAACGAAATTACTTTTTGTAAGCGAAATTACGAAAATACTTTATACTTATACACATGATTTTCAAATTTCATTCACTACATTAGAAAACATTACTTAATACGTTAATACATATTTCAAAACGAAATGATTCGCCTACCTCAATTCCGAAATCGTAGCGTTTATCCCTCTTCTAATTTATTATCACTCCTATTTTTGTTTATCAGATGATGTGTGAGTAGCTTAAATGGGCAAGGAAGAAGTTCTTAAATTTACAAATATCTAAAAATTTATTTAAAATTAAGATTATTTAAAGAAATTTTAGCTATTTCCTTCACTCTCACAGCTCAATTACATATAACATATACATTTATTGGCATAACATATTAAGTACTGTCATCTAGTGGTCACTCATTATTTTTTAAGTAATATTACAGCTTAATGTTAATAATAATAATAATGTGTATATATATACACTACTGGCCATTAAAATTGCTACACCAGGAAGAAATGCAGATAACAAAATGATATTTACTGTACAAATATATTATACTAGAAATAACAAGTGATTAGATTTTCAAAAAAATTGGCTGGATAGATCCTAAAAAAATCAGTACCCAGAACAACCACCTCTGGCAGTAATAACAGCAGTTATACGCCTGGGCATTGATTCAAACAGAGATTGGATTGCATATACAGGTACAGATGTCCATGCAGCTTCAACACGATGCCACAGTTCATCAACAGTTGTGACTGGCGTTTGGTGACGAGTCAGTCGCTCGGCAAACATTGACCAGGCGTTCTCTATTGGTGAAAGATCTGGAGAACGTGCTGGCCAGGGCAACAGCCAAACATTCTCCATATCAAGGAAGGTCCGTAAATACCGGCAACATGCGGTCGGGCATTATCCTACTGAAAAGTATGGTTTCGCAGGGCTCGAATAAAGGGTAGAGCCAAGGGTCGTAACACCAGAAATGCAACGTGCACTGTTCAAAGCACCGTCAATGCGAACAAGAGGTGACCGAGACGTGTATCCAATGGCACCCCATACCATCACGCCAGGTGATGGGCCAGTATGACGATGACGAATGCACGCTGCCAGTGTGCGTTCACCACGATGCCGCCAAACACGGATGCGACCATCATGATGCTGTACACAGAACCTGGATTCATCTGAAAAGATGACGTCTCGCCATTCGTGTGCCCAGGTTCGTCGTTGATCACACCATTGAAGGCGCTCTTGTCTATGACGCAGCGTCAAGGGAAGCCGCAGCCATGGTCTCCGAATTGAGAGTCCATGCCCATCCAAACGTCGTCGAACTGTTCGTGCAGACACGTGTTGTCTTCCAAACGACCCCTTTTCTCGACTCACGGCTCGTTACGTGGTTGCACAATCCATTACGGCCATGCGGATAATATGTCTGTCTTCTTGGCTGCTAGTGATAGGTGGCCGTTGAGTATTACCATGGCGTTCCGTATTACCGTCCTGAAACCATCGATTCCATATTCTGCTAACAATTATTGGATCTCGACAGACGCGAGCAGCAATACTGCGATAAGATAAACCGCAATCCCAGTAAGCTACAATTCGATCTTTATCAAAGTCAGAAACGTGCTGGTACGCATTTCTCCTTCTTACAACAACATTTCACCAGGCAACAACGTTCAAATGCAATTTTTGTTTGAGGAACCGGCTGAACAATTTCCTCATTTAAACACAATGCTGCTTTGTCTGAATGCGCTGAAAAGCTAATCATTTGCATATGACAGCAACTTCTTCCTTTCGTATAAATTTCACGTCTGTAGCATGTCGCCTTCTTGGTGTAGCAATTTTAATGGCCAGTAGTGTATATATATATATATATATATATATATATATATATATATATATATATATATATATATATATATATATATATAAATATATATATATATATATATATATATATATATATATATATATATATATATATATATATATATATATATATATATATATATATATATATATATATATATATATATATATATAATTTAGAAAATTATATCAAGGATGTAAGATTACCTTTTAAAACTTGGTTAGGTAGGTTTTGTTTCTTTCTTAATCCATAAGTTTTGTTGTTAAGACTCTTGTTGTGGGAAGAAAACTCGTTCTCCTTGTCTATAATATTTTCAAGAAAAACGCTCTCATAAAAATAAATTTTAACATCCCTTTCCTTTACCAGAGTTATTAACGATATGACATGTGTGGAAGACAAGAGCTAATAAAAATAGTCTTTTATTATGGGTTTCCATTTTAGTACCATTTAGTAGATTATATAAAACTTCAATAAAAGTGTTTTGATGTACTTGAAAAATTCTTTTGTAAAGTATATAGCGTCTACTTTAAAATAGAAAAGAGTTAAGAAAATAATTATAAGCTCACGTTTTACTTTATATATATATATATATATATATATATATATATATATATATATATATATATATATATATATATATATATATATATATATATATATATATATATATATATATATATATTATATATATATATATATATATATATATATATATATATATATATATATATATATTAAATAACTTAATTTGTTTCTTAAACTGCATTTAAATTACTCTCATTTCTCTCAGATTTTTATATTCCTGAAATTGCCAATTTACGACATTTAAAATATGCTACACACACACACACACACACACACACACACACACACACACACACACACACACACACACACACACACACACACACATAACCATTAAATTTTAGTTATTCTTTATTCCTTCATCAAAATATTTTATTCATGCATTTTAAATTTATATATAAAGAATTTTAATGTTTCGTTAATTATTTATTGTTTGTATCGTAAACCTCCATAGATTTGTTTCAAAAGTAGAGATTCGGCTAGAGGTTTCTGTATAAATGAACTATAATTAAAAAGAAATATGATTAGATCTCTTAAACATTTTTAGAAATGGTTATAAATATGAATTCGATTAAAATTCTAAATACAAATATTATTTCAATTTGTATTTTTGCTTAAAAACATTAATTAAATTAGTCATATCAATTTATATGTGATGAGGTATAGTATATTTATTTTTAAGTAGTTTGTATTTAGTAGTTTTTCCTGTGTGTGTGTACAGATTTATAAAATATAAAGAATTTAAGAATTTTTATTTATTCATCGGTATGGACTTAAAATATTGCTTCTTTTTATATGGTCTTCGTTTTATCAAAATGCAGAAGACGTGATCTTTATCCGAGAAAATTTATTATAACGTATTATTTTGGTTACCCGACTTTTAATTGCTAATATGCTTTCTATTTTATTAAAATACAGAAGGCAAACATTTTATTTGATAAAGTATCATAAGACGTTTAGATTGCTTACATGGTTACCAATACAATTTTAAGTAAAATATATGTGTTGAAGTGTAATATTCAAAGGAAATATTAGATATTTACGTAGAAAGTATAATGTATAAATGTTATAAACTTATAAGAATATTAATCAATTTTTAAACTGTGTTAGTTTCTATTACCTTATTTAAAAATAGATATATTATTTTCCAAAATAAAAGTGTCTTTAATAATTTACTTTCCTCATTCTTATCCTCAGTATTTATGAATTATCAAAGTTTCTTTGATGCTGCAAAGAATACATTAGTCCAGATAAAATTCATAAATGTATACTTATGTGCACAAATTAATTACATTCATAAAACAAAATCGACAATGTTAATCTGCTTTTATAATAAAACAGATAATTAGGAGAAATTCTAATGTATAACTCTGGTGAAGTTAATGACTTTTCTGACCCAATGTACATGCTTTATTAATAGAATCAATGAATATACATTTTTTTTCAATGTTTCTGGAAATATTCGGAATCTGAGCAGCAAAAAATGTTACTTTAATTGGAACGAGAAAGAACATTGCATAATCTTAATGAAGCTTCTTTATGATAATGTGCAAATAATTACATTTCTTTGATCTAATTTTGTTTGTGAAAGTAATGTATCTAGTTAACGAGGATATGTTTCAACATGTACAGAAATCGATATAACTTATTATCAAATATGATGAAAGAAAATTTGTTTTTTTTGCAGACCAAAAATATAAATTTATTTCTAAAACATAACTTTCATTTTTGTTTTGAACATGTTTTGATCAGACTTTATTTTACAATTACACAAAAAGGAATTGTACACACTTCAGTAAGTTATTATTTTCCCAGGTGTATTTTTATTTTTTTGTTTCTCTTTCAAATTTAATTTGTATTTAATAAACATTAACAGTTTTTATTCTAACTTTCAAATTAAAAAAAATAGTATTTTAAATTATATGAACATTTTGTAAGACACTCTTTGCATTATTAACATTTATAATCTTTTCATAAAAATATATTAATACTTTCAGAAAAGTTATTAAATTATATCAAGATAAATGTGCTAAACTATTTCAAATTTATTTTTTCCACAACATGTGGTAATTACAAATATCAAAGAAAGTTTGGTTCAAAAATCATACTTCATGTTGTCATGTTGTTTTTTAAACACCAATGTTCGAAAAATCAAATGTTGATAAAGACTTCCAAATCACACAACTCTGTGTCTATAAAATAAATACTTTCTTATAACTGTTGAAAACAAAGATGAAATATCTTGTGCAAATACAAATGAACACATTTTGTTCTTAAAATCGGATTACATAAAATAGCTCTTTAAATAATCTTAATTTTATGATAATTATAAAATTATAATCACGTTAAGGTTTTTTAATACCATGCAAGACTATTTAGTATTTATTAAAATATGTGTGGAAGAATAATAAAAAAAACTAAATATAAAGTTACTCTCAACAATGAAAAGCTTTTTATATTGCACTCAGTAATGTAACAGAAAATTGTCGGAGGTTATTATATTGTTAAAAGTTTTAACTATATTTCATTATAAAATACATATAAATACATAAATATATGATTTGGAGTGATTCAAATGTCCAATAACTTTCAAATGTATATTAAAAAGAAAAAAAAAACACATTTTAAAATATAGATTTCTTATTTTAATATATTTATAAACAATGTAAACTTCATAAAATGAATAATAATTTACAGGAATCTGACAAATTTATCATATCATGATAAATTAAAAAAATTAAATTTAGATACATAAGCGAAGCCATGGGTCTCTGACATGTTGCCTGTTATGACATGTTATTAATATATGTTGAAAAATATGGATATATGTATATATATATATATATATATATATATATATATATATATATATATATATATATATACATATATATATATATATATATATATACATATATACATACATATATACATACAAAATATGGATATATATATATATATATATATATATATATATATATATACATATATACATACATATATACATACAATATAGGGATATATATATATATATATATATATATATATATATATATATATATATATATATATATATATATATATATATATATATATGTATATATATATGTACATATATATATGTACATATATACATACATATATACATACATACATACATACACTTACATAAATCATATTAATTGAAGAAAACATTAAAATTGGATTATATCCTGCATTTAATTTTCTAAATATACATTCCGTAATGTGATGTATGATACAGATTCATAATGAAGAAAACTAGAACTACTGAGTACATTTGCTTTGTTTACTTATTGTAATGTATAATCAATTATATTCTTACAGGATTGTGCTTGTGTAAGCAATAAAATTGCTTTTGTTGTAAATTATGAAAATATGCTGAAACGATCAAGTTTATAATCAAGTTGAATACGACAAGAAAAGAATAACAGTTTTTAAAAAATATAATCGCAGTATAAAGAAATATTTGCTTCGTATTAAATTTTAATAAATTTTCTTGTTTATTAAATCTACTATTTTTTATAATTTACTTTCAATTAAATTCTTTTATCCTTAAATAGACTCTTTTCACTCATTTTCCTTGCTTCTCATTGATTTGATGATTGAAAAGTAGTCAAAATTAATCAGTTTGAATTATATTTTGCATTAAAAGACATATATTTACATAATGTTTTAATATTTATTTTATATGATACTTAACCTTTAGTAACGACTTTACAATTTATTCAGAAAATAATATTAATATCGTATACAAATTCTTCTGGAAATTGCTTACGTTGAATTAAAACATAAAACATATGCAAGTAATTTGGTCACATTATAGTAAATTTTATTTGTTTTTTGTATTTTATATAGATTAAATACATATTACTACCAGTTTTTGCATAATATTATTGTTTACATTGTCAAGTGTAGTTGTTGCACTAACATGCTTCCCTATACCTAGCTGTGAGTTGGGCTCTACCGATTAGATAGAAGCAGCCGGGTGGAATCTTTGTAATTTTGAAACAAGGAAGAAGCCGAAGACTCCCAATGCTTGGCCTGCTACCCCCAGATTTCACTTGGAAGAAATTGCGATTATGCCCAGTTTAAACGTGACCTAGTGCCTTTAGCGAACTCTACGGAATATTATCAAGTGTAAGTGTGAGGTTCGTCATTGTTTTTGCTTAATTTTATTTCGAATGAAAACTACGATCTCTTCTTCCTAAAGTGAAGCATGAAGCATAAAGTGAAGCATGAAGCATAAAGTGAAGCATAACTTTTGAAGTGAAGCATAACTTTTGAAGTGAAGCATAACTTTTGAAGTGAAGCATGACTTTTGTAAGGGTGTGGACTGCAGTTCAAGGTTTACAGTAAGTTGCCTTATTATTGTACATGGATAGGCTATTAGATATGATAATGTTTCACTTTTTTGCTGACCAATAGAGTTTTAAGACGATAATATTGCTTTTATTTGGATTACCTATTAAAATGGCAATTACTGACGTAGCAGGAATGAATCAGGCATTGCATACATATACCGTACTCAAGAGCACTGACAAAGCCAATGAGGTAGTCATCTTTTGTGACTCCAAAGCTTCATTGGAAGCATTCAACAACGGTCAATCAATGCTAACTCATGATATTCCAAATCAATTTAAAGAAATTGAAAAGAAAAATTAAACGAGATTTGTATTCTACAGTGCATGCCCACGCATGTTGGCATAACCGGAACTGAAGAGGCTAATCAACTTGCCAAGGAAAGGAAAGAACTCAATGACGGGAATTCCTTCAAAGTTACTTTTGACGAGGTGAATGTGATTGCAAGATACCTTCTAAAAGGAAACACAACCAAAAAAAAAGACTTACATATTTGAGAAATAAATGCAAATAAAGACTTCATTAAAGCTTTCACTTCGCTTAGAACCGGTCTCTATTGAAATAGGAAGATCCAGAGAGATGGCAACACAACCTACCATCTCTGCATTGATTGTGATAAAATTCCACAAATACCAAAACACATTTCATCTGACCAACCACTTTAAGATCTCTGACTCTGCTGTGGAAATCCATTCCCCTTGGCAATGAAAAATGTCTATACTCCGAAAACATCAATGAGGCAATCAGCTGTGTTCTGCACATTCAAGGTCATCTACAGTTCTCCTCAAGGACACGACACTAACCAACCAACCATTTGATTCAATGAAATTTAAATCTTTGTGCTATGTGCTTTCAAAAATTTCAAAACATTTTAATGAATCAAATATCATAAAATAATCCATATTATTAGGAGCAAGTCATTTCTGAATAACAAAAAATTTTATAGCGATGTATGAATATATTAGAGAGGAAATTTAAGAGTTTTTATCCCATTTGCTTTTGTTTATAATTTTTTTGCCATTAAAACTACGATTATTATAAATAAAATATAAGCCTAATTTTTTCCAATAATGTGTATATTAGTTTCTATTGAGGAGCCATATTTTTGAAAATAAAACATTTAACATTAAAAAATGTATTAATTGGATTAAAGGTATTTAAAATCATATAAAGATTTATTATGTATTTTACTTGTAGATATATAACCAATTATGTGTATATTTTTATGTTAAGTTATTGTCTTATTTGTGTTTTATTTATTAAAATGAATTTAAATTTCGCTTGTACTATTATTGTTCTGTTTTCATTGTTTGATTTTCTTACGTTTACTTTAAATAGAAAATATTTGACTATGTATTTTTATTTATTCTGACCTTTGCTTCTTTTGCACTGAGAGAACTGAAAACTTTTCCCTACATTTGTCTGTTTATTATACTGCATTCTAAGCATGTATTACATGTAGTATTCCTAACATTTATGTATACATCATAAATTTACTTTCCCAAAAATAAAATATATTTCTTTATTGTATTTTATATATATATTATTTTTTGTATTTTATATATATATTATTATACACTATATTATTTATTGCTTTGTTTTTAATCTTACATCTAGTTTAATTTCACCAGTAAAAATGTGGACAATTATGGGTATTTTCCCAGTCCAAATCAAAGTATTTTAATTCGTACTAAACTGATTTGCTGCCTGTAATATATGTATATATTGTATATTATATGTATCTATAGTAATTATGGGATTTGAAAATTACACATTTTGGCTTGACAAAAAGACAATATATACTACTTATGACCCCTACAATTCTCATAAATTATATGGAACTAAATCGACATACAGTGATTTTTATTACATTATTAACGACAGTTTTTCTTATTACAATGAGAGATGATTAATCTAGTTTAGATTTTACAAAAACATTGACATTTAATATTAGTAATTGAAGATTATGTAAAACTTGCCTAACATTTATACACACTGAAAAATGTATGAAAATTATAGCTGTAGTTGGACATCAGAAAAAGAATTGAATGTATATTAAATTTACTATAAAAATTCTCTCTAAATTATAGTTTAACTGAATTATAAAAAACGTATTTTGTTTATCGTTCATAATAATGTCTATATCATTGGTATTAAATTTATTAGTAAGATTACTTGATATACTACTGATTACTTATGATACGTAAGTATTGATTCAATTTGCCCAAAAATTTTATTTGAAAAATAAATTAATTTTTCTCCCAGTTAACTTGAATTAATAAAAGCTTAGTTTGTGAACGAAACTTTAAAAAATGAGTCTAAACAACCGAATTTCTTATTGATATATGATGTCTATTTAATGAGTGATGACAATGGTTTTTTAAAAACATGTCTATCTGCTTGTTATATATTTTGATCTCTGTCTATTTTACAACTATCCTTTAGTTAAAAATTATTTTAAAAATGATAACAATTTAAAATATATATATTATTACCTTCTAATTATTTTTTGATAAATGCTAATCATATTATTTAAGATAAATCGTTTTGAATTACATTTTTAAAGTAATAATAATGTTTAGAATTTGAACCATTGATTGATAAAATGTGTTCCATATATTTTCAATAAAGCAAAATCTCTAAGTATTTTGAAATTGGGGTTAACATTTTAAATAAAAATATTTTGAAAATTGTTGTTAAATTATGCAAATATTACTATTAAATAAAATAATTACTATTAAATATACATATATTTTATTTTTAATAAATTTTAGGTTAAGTTGTGTAAATATAATGCTGATATTTTGCAGAAATAGCTTTCAAAATGTGTTTATTATATTCAAAATACATTTATTCAAAATACATTTATTCATAAATTTGATTATTTAAATTTTTCTCTATACTTTAAAACGAATAAAGGAAATATGGTAAAAAGTTAATTTAGAAAAATAAAGTGAAATTGAATATTATGTACTTATGTAAATGCAAAAAATATAATACTTAATTTTTAGAGGCATTCAATTTATATTAATATACTTTTATTGCAGGGAACACACACATTTATTGTATATTATAACTTTTACATAAGTAACATTGAGCAATAAATTTTGGCTTACGCATTTTTATTTAAATAAAATTGAATTTTCTCACTAGAAAAGATAGTTTATAATATACCTTATATCACTCAATCATAAATGCATTTTATGCTTTTTTAGTGATAAGTTAAGGAAATATCTCTAAGAAAGGAACAATTCAATTATGTTCTCAAATTGTAAATGTATTTATATTTCCTATAAGAGTTATTCAATAATTTATTGTTTATTAGTTATTTACATTGTATGAATTAAATATTGATTTGTAACTTGCAGAAATAGTGTGAAACTTTTCAAATACTTGTACAGAAATTTATTTTGAAACCTATAGCATTTAAATTTTACTTTTGTCAATTATTAAATATTTTCTTCCATATAATCATTGAAATATATTTGTATGATAATTTTGAAGCTATAAGAAATCAATTAAAATATAATTTGCTTTCTTTGAAAATATTATTAAACTTCGTTCATCAATCATTGTTTAATTTATTAAAATCTATTAATTTCTTGTCATAGCGCTCCTACAATAAATTAAACTGCAGAAAATGTAAAACTGCAATAATGATTCAAATAAAGATTCTTTAATTACTATCAACAATACTTTGTTTGAATAATTTAGTTGGGAATGAGTTTAACTTTAGAATTCAGATAACAATATCATAATTTATATATTGATGCATTATAAATAATTTTCCAACACATAAGGAATAATTCGAGTAAACGAGTAAAATTAATGTTAAGCATTGTTATATTGTAATTATTTTATTGATTTTAAAATAATGTACAAACAGAATCTTAATGAGTACCTCATCACACTTGCACTTATTAAATCCAGATGTGTATAATTTACGAGAAAATTATCCTTTAAAATTAATTTTATAAATTTCATTTAAAAGAACATTCTTACTAACCGTTCAACTTCATACTGTTTAATTTATTTTAATTTCATTAAAGAGTAAAAAGAGTAGATGAATATTCATCATTCAAATCATATTTTTTGCACCATCATTTTTTTATAATGATTTCATAAGCATAATTCATTCGAAAAGTCTATAATTTTTTATAATCTAGATAAAATTGTATTAAAAGAAATTATCAAACTTATATATTAATAATATTCCATTTATATATGCATCAGAGATTTCAAAATTGTATTTAATATTTTACTACATCATTCGAAACACATTATTAAAGCAATTTCAATAAACTTTCTTTATATGTTCAATTAGAGAGCCATGTATTTTGGCAGTAAAACTGTGTGGAATTTATTTGCTTATACAAAATGTTTTTTTTTTTTTTTTTTTTTTTTTACATAAAATACAGAATTTAAAGTAAAATATTCAGGAATAATTTTAGAAGAAAATGTTTTCACAGAAAAAAGAATAGTATTTCCTTGAAAAATATACTACTTCTTAATAATTAATTCCTGACGTTCATTAAAGTATGTAGTTTTTTATTGTATAGTTTTTATAAAAATATTCTTAGTTTCTACATTTAAATTTTAATAAATATCTATACTCTAAATATATAAAATTATTTTTAACTTTTAAAATTTAATTAAGCTATTTTTTTATCTAATTATTCATTTTTATCTAAATTACATTTTACTTATAGAGAAATAATTTTCCTTACTTAACAGCTTTCACACACACATTCATGCATACATACATGCTTACATTATATACATACATGCTTACATTATATACATACATGCTTACATTATATACATACATGCTTACATTATATACATACATGCTTACATTATATACATACATGCTTACATTATATACATACAAATAAAGTGTTTATGTTATAAGTAATATTATCATGAATAATAGCAAAAGAATTAAAAAAGATATAAATAATATGAATAGTATTTTTTATAATGCAATGTGGTTAAGGGCTGACATTTAGCAATAGCTGGAAAATTAATTTCATAGAATTATTTAAATATGTATAAACTTTGATAGTATCTAGGTAAACTATCTAAAGCTGAGATTTCCAAAGGATGCATCTAGAACTTATTTGAATCATGAAAGATTGAAATGTCTTTACATAAGATTTGAAAGCAAAATTGCATTATTTGCTTTACAGAAAGTTGCTTTGACTTTTGTTTCTACTCGGGGTTAATATCTTAATCTGCGCAGATTGGCTAAGATTAATTACCTTTTCTTAATGTGGGGGCATGTTCACTCTGGTGCTTCTAGCAATAAGTTAGCTGATGAATTGATGAAGGCTGGACCAACAACTGCTTTTCTGGTCTTGACCCAGTGCTAGGTATTTCAAATATACTAATCAGAAGCAATATCTTTGACGTATTCAAGAAAAAAAAATTAAACTGTATAGCATCAGTGATTAAAGACAAGCAGACATATTAAATTGTGGATGCTTTAATAAAAAAGCAAAAAGAGTTATTAAAGCTCAATAGAGGCTGTTTAAAGACTTCTTTTTTTCTTAACTCTGCAACCTTAAGGGACATCACACCATAAATGGAGCACTAGAAGGTCCTACTTGCAGTGTTTGTCACTGTACAGAGGATTTTGGATATATGGAGGATTATATATTCTATACGCGAATATGTGAAACTTTCTTCGCCCATAGATTTGAACATTTTTGTCAACCTTTAATTATTCCTTGAATGCAATTGGATATCCCTTTTAAATGTACGCTGAATTTTTAATCAGGCATTAGACTCGTTAAATAAGGGTTTTTATTTTGTGATGTACAATAATGGGTATATAATTGCAATTTTAGGTTTTTTTAATCACCCTATTTTAATCTAATCTAATCTATATGCGATTGACAGAGCAATTCTTAAGAAAATACAAGATGGTATAATAAATTAAGACATACAACAAACAAATAACTGTTTCTAGTTTTATATTCATGATCCTAGTCCAGCGACTGTCTGTAATTGCTTTATCATTACAATTGTTAAAATTTTAATGGTATAAACTGCCCGTATTAGAAAAAATGCAATGGGTTCGATGATAACGACCAATACTTTTTGAAAGTGTCTATATTAGAAAATATTTTAATCGATGAATTAAAGAAATCTTTTTGATGGACGCAAATTAAGGATTTTTAATTGCATTGAAGAAAATGACGAAAAGGACTTAAACCGTATTATGGATAAATGTGTAGCATATATTATTTGACTTACAACACAGAAAAATATATGATTTTAAAATAACTAAAAAATAATCCAATATTATTTATTACCATTCATTTACGCATTTTTATATAAAACAAAATTTTGATAAAATAAAATTATCCAATCAAAAAATAACTCATCAATTGATAACATAAATTATTAAGCAGAATAGTATTCATGTGAGGAATACTAAAAATATTAAAAAAACCTTTGCACGTTGTGTGCTAACATTGTATGTTACTATCTCTAACCAATCTATTATTATGAATTCTAAGGAAATATCTTCAAAACCTAGTAACTAAATACTATTACACTAAGAAAAATTTGTGAAATATTTAATAATTAACAGAGTTATACCTATTCATCATATAAGTATATTGATTGCATCAATAAATACGGAAAATTAAACTCATAGATAATATTGATTAATCATAAGTTAAAATGCGAAGTTGATTGAGATTAAATTACTATGAATTAAAAAATAATCAGTGTTAAATGGGTTAACTTAATGCATTACAGTTTACAGTTTTAATTAAGTTTACAGAATAAATAATAAATTCAAAACACACAATTCTGTTCTCATAAACGTGCTCTGAAGTTATGGTTTATGATTATATTCAAGCAAAAAAAAAATAGAAATTGTAAATATTTTTTGTAACTAAATTATGTTAAGGAAAACACAGTTCATTAGCATATTTTGGCTTACATGAGTCAAAAATTTAAAAAATAATTAAGGTTTTTTTCTCTTATTTTCCAAGCATGATTAATTAATTTTAATCATATTTGGTATCTGTAATGCAACACATAATGTAGTTTGTTTGATTAATTTTTAATTTATCTTTGTTTAATTTTGAAATTTTCCATATAGCAAGATAATATTATTTTATAACTGTAACAATCGCTCTAATACTGAAAATCCCAACGAAGATATTGATTTCGGAAAAGTTGTTTTGAAATGCACAGCTTTTAATCGAGTAGTATTTTTAGTAGCTTTCATTCACAGTGTATTTAATGCAAAACACTCAAATGGTGAGAGTTTACATTAATTCGTAATGTAATCAATATTTACATAGTTGAATTGCTATTCTTTCAGATAAATATTGCTAATATTTTTAATCTGAATTCAAAAAAAAATTAATGCAACGTTACTACGTTACTAACATTTCAAAGATTTAATGAAAGTTTAGAAAGTTTTTGATATTTGATATAATTATAAATAAATAATATGATATAATTAAATTACTGAGAGAAATTAAATACAATATTTAGCAAACATTATATATATATATATATATATATATATATATATATATATATATATATATATATATATATATATATATATATATATATAATATCGAAATCACAATTGTTATTATATTTAAAGAAAATTATAAATTTTAATATTAAATTTTCTAATTCTTTTATAATTGTTTGACTTATCTTCATTTTTTAAAAATTTTTCTGCGGCTTAAAATGTTTAAGCATTTTGAGATTTTACCCCTTTTAAATTGTATTAGTTTATGTTTATAAAGAATTTAATAATAATAATTTTCATTAACAGTTAAAATATGGTCACATAATTACCTAAAGTTTAAATGCTAAACGATAAAAGAATCAGAGTATTTCCTATTTCTTACAATTAATATCCAGACGTGATCTAAATTAATAATATTTCATTTCAAATAATTGTCTTTAGTTTTAACATTTATGCAGTTGAATTATTAAAGCAAATTCAGTTGTTTATGCACATGGATTATCAGAAAAACATATCAGAGAAGCATAGTTGCATTAAAGTGATTTTGCTAAATAAAAGTAGCTAAGCACATGAGAAATGTGAGAGAAATAATGTTTGGGAAAATGGGATCTTTTAGCATATGAATTGAAGTATATTTTATAGAATAAAATATATTTTAAATTTGTAAATAATAATTTCTAGCCAAAACTCCTTCAAATATTGTATTTAATAAAACTGAATACTTTCTTCTGCAATTTAAGAAAATTTTACGTACAATTATAATTTTACTTATAATAATCAAATTCTGAATTAGTGGTAAATGTTTTTTTTTAAATAATAGAAATTTTTAATTAATTGAATATTTATAGAAAAAATAAATTGCATTTTTTTAAAAAAGTTAAATCTGAAACATTCACATTAAATTAAAACTTAGTATATATACATACAATAAATTAATGTTATAACATCTGATAAATAAAATAAACCTTATAACTGCTATTCAAATTTCAAATAAATATAAGTATTTTCACTCCTGACAAATATTTTTAAAACTGAATGTTTGATTTGATTAATCACGTTAGATCTTATTTAACATCATCGTCTCAAGTAATGTATTTTCTTTTTGATTTTTTAATGTTATACATAAATATCTTGTTGCTTTTAACTTCAATCATTGGCTTAGAGTTTACACTCAAACAAGTTGAAATGCATTATACATACAACATACTAAGCTTCTTTACAAGAATAACTCAACGCATCCATAATTTACTTCACTTAACTAATATGTTGAATATTCATGAAAATAATCTCATTTTTTTATGTAAATTTGTTTTGGAGAAATTAAGTACACTTTAAACATCCCAGAATATTTCTTCATTGGTGTTCATTATGATGTTGAATTTAATTATCCAAATTCTTTAAGAGTTAGTTTTAGCTCAAAGCTATTTATGAGTTTTTTGACTGGCGTAGAAATAAAATGAATAAAAAACTCATTCATTTAGCTTTTAAAACTAAATTTTGAAATTCGCATTCTGTATTAAGGAAAAATAAATTTCCATTAATCCATTAAGTTTAAATTTAATATTTAAATTCATGAAAGAATTAATTTTAAAATTTCTTTTCATAAAAGAAAGTTTGATAAATCAAGAAGTCAACATTTTTACTTTTTCATAAAATGAATATTAATTATTTTGTACAAGTCAGTTGAGAAGGCTTAACTTTGGTTAAACTAAAACTAGACTTTTCAATTTATGTGTAAATATGTTGAAACTGAATCAGAAAATTATTTCTTTGGAGTGATTAATGCTTACAATTTTAATAAATGTACTTATTACTTGCCCTCAAAGTGATGATTCTAAGAATTTGGTGAAATAAAGCTACTTATAATAAAAATAAAAATAATTTCTGATTTTAAAATAAAATTATTTTGTAATAAAATTTAACGTTTTATTATCTTAATTATTCTTCCATTTCATTTTAATTTATATTAATTTAAAAATTAACTTATTACATTATCAATATGAATAGGTTATTATATTGATAGAGATGCAAACAACATCGAACTGGTTTTCAATTTAAACAAATGACTAACTATTGATCACTTTTGACATAAAATATGTAAGTAATTAATCCCAACTATAGTTATTTATTAGCATTTTAAAAGATAAATGTAATTTGATATGTCTATGTAATTTGAATTTATTAAGATGCTATGCATTATAATTTTATATGTTATAAAAATGAAAGAAAATTTCATTAAAAGAATTCAAATATTGATTTATGATGAGACATACTGAATAAAAAATTAAAGCAAATTTACATCCTTTAGAAGGAAACCGAATATGGTTTTGAATATTGGTCCAAAATGCAAAGAATTATTACAATAAAAATAAAAGCAAACAGTTTTAAGAAATACTGTATCTATATATTAATTAATCTGCTGAGCAATATATTTTTAAAAAATTTCATATATACGTATTTACAAAAATATAGATCACATGACAAGATTTGATTATATTATTCCTTGGTTGCATAATACAAAGAATTAGTTTTAAGTTGAGTTCAATTTTTGATGTGTATTTTGTGTGAATTTGTATTTTATATTAAAAAATACATTATTTTCTGATTAAATGTGCCAAATTAATATTTTCGTTGTTAATTAATTAATTAGATTTTCTAATTGTAACAATAAGCTTCGCGCACACACACCACATAATATATATATATATGTATGTATATATATATATATATATATATAATGTAAGTTAACTAAAATCCAGTTAAAATGTGTATTTCTGAATTACGTTTTATATGGGCATATGATAAGCCTATTGAAATTATTTACAGTCTAAAAAATGGTATGTATTAGGTAAAATAAAAAATAGGAACTAAGCCATTTTACTATATTTAATTATATATCATAATTATCTTCTGATTACTTAACGTAAAAGGGAAGTAATTGAATCAGCTTTCTTAATTATGGGATATGAACATTTATTTTTTCGTTACTATGCTTAATTTTTTTTACTTTACTTATACTTACGTTTTTGGTTACAATTTTCGAATATTTTTTTAAATATATAAATAAATTTTAATATTTTTCATAATAAAACATGGTTGCAATGGAATACATTGTATGGATTGAATTTAAAAGAAGCAATTGATAAAAAATCTCTTAAAATTCCATAATTTTCAATTAAACATATTTTTTACTAATAAAATGATGATTAAACCTGAAAATAAGGCTTTCAAAATCTAAATGAACTCTCTTAAATAAAGTTTCATTTTATAATGAAGGATTTTGTGCTTTATGGTAAGAAATTTTGAACACAAATAAACAGACATATTTGGAATTAATGGAAAATTTTGATTCTTTTTCTAACAATTAGTATCGGTGTAAATTATACCTTCCTGTCTAGGAACAGTATGAACACAATTTAATATAACATGAAATATATTCATACATTTTTTTTCAAAATAAGTTTTCTAACAGTAATTTTAACAAATTGCATAAATCCTGTAAAGTTATAAGTGTCTGTTATGTACTCTATATGTAATACAATGAGGTTTTTATTGTCTCATTTTTCAGGCTGTTACATGAATTGTTTCGAAAGCGTTACGTAAATTTATATATGAAATGTTTTATTAATATTTTCTCAAAATGAATAAAAATTGATTGTGCTTCAAATTTTATGAAAATAAATTATTAATAAATAATTTTTGTAGTGCAAAACATTTCATTTTGAATGCAATATTTTGATGACAATTGTAAGAGTTAAATTAAAGTTTTTTTTTAATGAATAGTTTATTATCTAATTAAATCTCATTTTTACTTCTATATTTTTATTTATGTACAGAATAGACACTCCAATAATAAAAATACGAAAATGTAATATATTTAAATATATTGCTTTAAATAGTTTTTGTCTTTGTTTCAAAAGTTGAACATACTTGAGATTCTTTTTCATTATGAAGAAGTTTTTCCTCACTCCAAAAAAAAACAACATACATAAAATGCTACTTCCAGCATCTACACAGATTTTACTAAAATAAATAAAATTTGTATAATCATCTATTTGCACATTTTCGTAAATATTGAAAATTCCTGTTTTTAATAAGATATTTATTGAAACTTAAAAAATGCATTAAAACAGTATATTTACATCTTGTTGATTTTATTATAATTAAATCAATTTAAGTGAGTGAACCGAATAATATTAAAATAATTTATGTACATTTTTAACTTACGATTCTCCCAAATTCATTACATGTTGGACATTAAATCGTGTTCAATTTAAGAAATTAATATAAAAATATTTTTTGAGAATTTCTATTTAAATTTTATTAATATGTAGTTATTTATCTCTATTGAAATTTCTTTTAAATTACATACACATATATTAGAATTGTTTGTACTCTGAGTCTGAACTTTAAGCGTTAGTTTCTGCACAATAGCTTAAAATAGATAGATAAATGATTTTAATATCTATATATTATATAATATATAATATAATATATATATATAATTCTTGTTTAATTCAGTATGTCAGCGTCACATATTTTGTACTGTTTGAGGAGAAATTTTTGAAGTTGTGATTCATTAAGAAAATAAATTATTATCATAAAACGCGATATGTCAACAATTTATTTGTCGTTATTTCCTGGTAATTTGCTTCATAAATTCATTAGGAAATGATGAAACTATGAACAATTTTAAGCATTGTAATTCATTATAAGTTCCATTTTCAATTACAAATCAAATTAATACGTTTCTTCAATTAAAAAAAAATACTGAAAATTTTAATAAATATTTTTTTTAAACAAAAATAACAGGTAATCATTTTTACTTTTACTGGACAAAATGTTTAAGGAATCTAAATATTATATAACTTGTATTACTAAAACATTTATATCATTTTTATTTATAGAATAAGAAAGAAATTGTTAATTTTGCAAGTTACACAAAGCTTAAAGGTAAATGTACATCAGTTGATTGTTAGAGAATAAATAATTTAATAACTAATGCAGCCAAAAATTTATTTAACATTTTTTAAATTTCATTCCTTTTTCCATTTCTATATGGCATTCAAAAATATATGTATACAGGTTTTCTTTATCAATTGAACTTATCTGTAATTTTATTGCTATCATAATGTTATATTTGAAAGGACCGTTTAACGTTAACCATTAAATGGCATATAAAAGAAACATATGCTTTGTCACAGTAAAATTTACGCTCTTGAAAATTTTGATGATATTATTTGATTTTGCAATATATCATTGTTCTGAATATATGATTTCGATAAAAAAAATGCTTAATATAATCATAAATTCAAATTTGCATATAATTATTTTTTTACTTAACTACAAAATTGTGGATGTGTGGGTGTTTTTATTGATGGACTGAAAATTTAATATATAATTTATTTTAAAAATATTGTGATTCATGAATTAATTTATTATAAATTTTGAATAAAAAAATAAATTATTTTATTATTTAAAGCATGTTTTTGTTTACCATAAAACTTTTGACTTAATTTTTAAATAACGAATATAGTTCCATATTGAAAGATAATGATTTTTGTAAAAAGTTATAAACTTAATAATGTACTCATATTTAATTTAATTTCTTTACCATATTCATATGAGATGAAATCGCTTGATAAACTTAACACATTGCCTCAAAATGTAAGCATATACTTTTAAAAGGAATATTTTAAAAATTAAGTAATAAGATTTTCGAGAGAAACCTTTTTTACTATCATGCAGTTTCTTAGTTTTAATAAACAAAGTATCGAATTTATTTCTTGATTTTAATGCTATCTAGTAATTCGCTTAACTTCTTTAATTTCATTTTCTTGCAGTCAAGCATAAGTAAGTTAAAATGCATTATGCATGAAACCCACCTTATTCATTCAAGTAAAAATAACTGGAAACCTCCTTGATTAATTTCTTTTCCTATATTCACCTGTTGAATATTCATGAACATAAGCTCAGATATTAAAGTAATTTTTAATAGCACTCAAATCTTTAAAATAGCCTAAAGGAATCGCTTCCTGTATTCGTAGCGATGTTCAGTTTAATTAAGGAATTTCACTTAAGATATTTGTAAACAAATTCAAAAACAAGTAATAATCTTTTGAACAGAAAATTTAAATAATGCATTAAAATGCATATTCAATTTTTAAAATAAAGTTTTACTACCTCAAATACGTACTTAATTAACTTTATTGAAAAAAAGTTAATTATGTGTAGAAGTAAAAACATAAATAATGGTATAAATTTGATTTTCATGCTCCAATTCATATTCAAATATCAATAATTCAATAGAAGACCATATTATTTTCAGTATAAGTTATTCACTTTAAAATAGAATGCTTCAAGATAATTAATAACATTTCTATAGTTAAATGAATCCTGACAATCATAATTTTAATATTAACTGTCTTTGAAGTACTAGTTTAGTAATATTTAATTTCGGGAAAAAATGTTGAATAATTTATACATCGTAATGATCTGTCAAATAGAGTATACCTATACATTTGTTTAAACACATCAATTTTAATTCACTTTCATATTCATTATAGGAAGTGTATTCATTTTGAATAAAGAAATCGTAAAATTACTTACTTCAAATACATTCATATTATAATTGATAGGTCTATTAGACACGCTGTCAACTTCATAAGCAGTATTATTTAATTTTAAGAAGATGATCTCCTTAAGGGTGGAGTGCATGAATTGCATCGTTATCTTTCCTTCGAAGGAAATAACACCAATGCTAAAATTTAAGATACGATATGAGTTATCAGCATCTCAACTTAATTTCTTTGGTTTATTAAACTTTCTATTTGACATATAAGATTGAACATTCACGTATTCTGGTTCCAGCTAATACTGTTAAATAACTTGCGTGTATTATGTGCTCTACCATCAATAATTTAGGATTATTTTCAGTACTGAAAAAGGTATATGATGTAACAATGTAAAATAAATTTGGATTCTGCAATTAGCAACAATAGAATTAAACCTATTAACTTCTAAATTCGATATTTACCAATTTAATTCCCTCAGTCTTCAAAGTCTTGTGAAAGCTATTGGCTCAAAAGCATAGAACCAAATATGTTCTAGTTTATTCTGTATTGCTCAGTTTGTAAATTTTCATATTTTTTAATGGAAATCTCTATTGAAGATGATTAGTTTTATCACTGATTTCTGAAAGAACAATTAACAAGATAAATAAATTACCACCATTGCATGTATTTTCTTATTTATTAAACTGCTTTGAATCTCTGAATAATTAATTATAATATTTTTTTTTCATTAAAGGTAAGATTACTTGTAATTATTACTTTCATGTTTTTCGTAATACATAAACTACAAGCTATATTTTGAGGTTTGTCATTACATTTAATGAAAAAATCAAAAAGAATGTATGCAAAATGGTTAAAAATAGCATCAGAAGGAGTAAAATACTTAAGTTTTGCTGAAATTTTGTTCAATATTTTTTTTTATTTCACATAGTGAGTTAAATTATTTCTTTGGAAATTATAATTAATATTAAAATATTTTAAACTTATTTATATGTATTCCTTACACATATTTTAATATTTTGTACTTTTCTGATCCAATGAACATTACTTACTTCATATAAAAATATAGTAGGATGACACATTGTAGATTAAATTATTACAACTGAAGTGTAAATTCATAAAATGTTAATTTTAATAAGAAGTGGCACGAGATTCTTTTGAAATATAACATATTTAAATTACGCAGATTTTAAGTGAGGCTTTGTTTATATTGAAGCACACAAATTTACTTATTTAAGATCATTCTCTATTCAAATATAATATACCCTAAATGAATCATTTATTCAAATTAAGAGTATTAAATTTAAAAGAAAAAAATGATTTTTATACGAAATTTTCAAATATACTAGCTGATTGCTGAACATTACTTACTTAATAGTAATCAGTCCTCATTATTAGCTTTTAAAATGCATTTATGTTGTCATCTCTAAAATTAAAAAAAACTATATAACTTGTATCATGTTTAATAGTCCATGCTAAATATTTATTTATAGTAACATATTCCATTTAATATCATTCTATTCTATTAGAAAGATTAATTTCTTTATGAATCATAGTAAGAATATATATTTAACGTGTAAAATTGGAAGCATAAACTCACAATTTGTTTAGAGTAGAAAAAGTAATTTTTTAACACATTACTTCAACTAGTTAATTTAAAAGTTTTCTTAATTATTTGAAAGATATTTCAAAGAATAATTTAAAATTTATTTAATGTATCAAAAATAAATGGCTTAGATTTTTTGTTTGTCAATTCATTTCTTCGGGAAACCTGTATCAATTCTTTTAACTTTTCAAAAACGTTGAACTAGCATATACGTTCAACGGCATTAAATCCGCCCAGTTGATGTCTCCAAAGAAATCTATTCTAGAAATCGGAAATTAAATTTCCTCTTTTGAGGATGCAAATCAGTTAGAGCTGAAGACGAGGGCGCTGCGAATTCCCTTGATGAGATACG
The DNA here is from genome assembly GCA_030067965.1 of Latrodectus elegans. Classification (NCBI taxonomy): domain Eukaryota; kingdom Metazoa; phylum Arthropoda; class Arachnida; order Araneae; family Theridiidae; genus Latrodectus; species Latrodectus elegans. Next base: position 39,349,853 of record CM057811.1, on the reverse strand, counting down.
GGCAACTTATTTATTGGTGCATGTCATTTTGCATAAGTCACGTCTCCAAACTCTGAAGAAATCAAAGTGCTTTCTTATTGATGGATAGAGGCAACGTCTTATCACTCGCATTCGAGATAGCAATAGTACATTGGTGACACCAAAAAAGATAGAAAAAACACCAAACTTCCTGAATATATGGAACTTTTATTCATGGTGACAAGCGACCCAATTGGTGCGTGAGTATTTCGAGAAATACAGATCCACAAAAACTTATCCCAATGCCATTTTTCAAGGAGATTACAGATCTCCCGAATTGAGATTTTCTAGAGCAAACATGGCGTAAAAAAGAGGCTTGGAAAGATAAAAACCGGTGCGGCAAGATTCAAACTGCCTAAATTTAGTGAAACCAAGCCTACAGGGTATAGATTCTTATTCGCGGGGTAATGCATTTTCATCTGAGAATTTCTCCATTTTTATAGATTCATATCAAGAAAGAAAATATATAAAAAGTAAATTATCGTCAAAATTATGTTTTAATTGATGATTATAATCTATACACTTGTATGCGAATATAAACTCTACATCATTTTATCATTTTATCAAATTTTAGGCTATATACATATATATATATATATATATATATATATATATATATATATATATATATATATATATATATATATATATATATATATATATATATATATATATATATATATATATATATATATATATATATATATATATATATATATATATATATATATATATATATATATATATATATATATATATATATATATATATATATATATATATATATATATATATATATATATATATATATATATATATATATATATATATATATATATATATATATATATATATATATATAGGTCAAATTTAGTACAAAAAAGATACGTTATATGCATTAATGTGAGGAATACAACGGTTAAAACTCGCATTTGTTGTTTCGTGCTGTAAAGTGGCACATCGTACGTGTGCATATTTAAAAAAACAAAAAATCGTTATTGTGATAACATTTTTCAATTTTATTTCAAAATGGGAAGAATGGAAGTATTAAAAATAATTCTAACAATTTGCAGGCAGTATGCAAAAACGTAAGAAACGTCACGCCTGTGACAGCTTTAAAAAAGACATTTTCTTGGAGCTGTAGTATGTTGATGCTTATGGTCATGACTGAGTATTCCAAAGCTGAATATTGTGAGATGGTTTTACTGTACAATGAATGTAGATGCAAATCATGATCAGCAGCAAGGTTGTACCTCCAACATTTCCCTTCAGGCCCAAATCCTTCTCATGAAACCATCCTAACTGTTGTAAAACGTTTAAAGGAGACAGGTTGCATTACTAGTCAACCTCGATCTGGCAGACCAACTAAGGTAGGACGGCAACTTCAACCAGATGGGATACTAGAATATGCCCTCGCATATCCGAAATGTAGCGAAAAAGAGATCAGTCAAAACAGTGGTCTCTGAAAAAGCCAGGTTTATAAGATCCTAATTGAATCAGGTGCTCATCCATACCGACCAATGCCTCAAGAGGTTTTAGAGGAAGGAATGCCGAGCCTTACTATGCATGATGTAACTTGTCATGAATCAGATACAGGTCCAGCCAACATTCTTGGCAGATATAATGTGGACGGATGAGGCACGCCTTTCACGGAATTGTATGTACAATATGCAAAGCACCCATTACTGGGCACTGGAAGATCCTAAATGTTTCGTCAACGTACAACATCAAATGCGGTATACTATTAACAATTGGTGCGCAATATACAATGACAAGCTGATAGGCACAATATTTTACAATGGCACGTTAACAAGTGCTACAGAAGTTAATAACAGATTTTGTGGAGAACCTGCCGTTCTTTAATCTTAAGAATCTACGGTTTCAACATGACGGTGCGCCTGCCCCAAAGACATCTCCAGTGAAGCAGTATCTCGGCAAGGAATTTGGCAACCAAATACTAGGGTATGGTGGTTACGAAGAGTGGCCTCCAAATTCTCCTGATCTGACTCCACTGGAATTTTTCCTGTGGTTATACTTGAAACAGCAAGTGTATGTGACCCCTCCACAAAGATTTCAGGACATTAAGCGACACATTACGGTCGCGTGTACCAATGTGTGCAACGTGATCTATAAGCGAGGATCTAAATGTGCATACCAACGGTGTATATGTGTAATATGCAGTTGACGGTGAGAAGTTTGAACATCATACATAAAGTATATTGTTATTGCTATTTGTTTTTTTTTCCTCAGAACGTTTCGTCACGTCACAGGACGAAACAACAAATGCGCGTTTTAACTGTTGTATTCTTCACATTAATGCCAAAAAGGTATGTTTTTGTAGTACATCGAGGACGCTCTACAAAATTGGGAATCACTTTTTATCTCTATTTCGTTCTATTTCCGAGATAAAAATACTAACTCCGCATTTTTCCACCAGGTGGTGCAGTAGTCTGTTTCATTCAGTAGTGCATGGGTAATTTACTACACCTATAGACACCACTTTTATAAATATAGTACAGCTGTTCCAAAGTTAAGAGGGTGGCAAAGAACTTTAGTGGACATTCTGTATATATATATATATATATATATATATATATTTATATATATATATATTATATATATATATACATATATATATATATATATGTGTGTGTGTGCGTGTGTGTGTTTGTGTGGTAGATATTGTTTTTATGAACTTATGAACAACAAAAATGGTAAACGAAAATAAATTAAAGGTTTTTTTTAAATAATTTAATATATCTGTAATCTATAATCTATGAAATTTGTAAAATAATTCTTATAGTTGATTCTCAATTATATATATATATATATATATACATATATATATATATATATATATATATATATATATATGTATATATGTATATATATATATATATATATGTGTTTATTTATTTATTTATATATGTGAGTGGGTGTGTTTGGGTGGGTGTTTTGAAATTATTTTTACACGCATATTACATGTGCGTGAAAGAATAATTTCAATATTTTTGGTTACAGAAGGAAATATTTTTGTTATTTGTAAAGATTTATTTGAGTCATAAGCAGAACTAACATATTAGTGTATATGTAGTTTAAGAACATGCATTGTCTTTGTAAAAATTAGATTTCACTGAATAATTTTCATATAATACCTTTCGCCAAAGGTACATAAATTTGAATCAGTATACTTTAAAAACAAAAAAAATTGATGAGAGGAAGCTATTCAATCAAATATAGGGCTTCTTTTTTGTGTGTAATTTATTTTAAAGTTTTTGTGTTGCAAACAAATTTTATAAGAAGAAATTGCTTAAAATTCATTGTACTTTTTCCTTTTTTAATCCAAAACTTATAAAACAAATACAAAATTTATATAAATACTCAGAAAAATATTCTGTATTATAGGATTTTTTATTACTATAAAAATGAATATAACTTTATATATTTCATGCGTTGCTTAAATTGATTTTGTTGCTTAAATGCTTTCAAATGGATAAATGGTTTTAAATATAATATAGATTTCACAATGTATATTTTTAGGAACGTTTGTAAGTAAAAATTTTAAAAATAGTTTGATATTTCCAATTGACACGAGTAAAGTTCCAGAAAATTTATAAATTGATTGCATATGTCAAATTTTAATTTAAATAATTTGTTTAGTTATAAAAAGTTTTTATAAAGTATAAAATAAATAGTTTGAATTCATGAAAAAATTTCCTATTAATTTATTCTTGAATATTGCAAGATAAAATAATTTTAAAGGCATGTAATTATTACTTGTAATATTTTACATGCCTTTAAAATTATTACATGCCCTTAAAATATTAATGACAAATTACTCATGAATATTTGAGGAATAATTTGTTATTAATATTTTCTCTTAAACTGCCAAATAATATTTGGCAAATTTGTAATCTTATTTTAAATAAATTTTAATTCCGATCAGAAATTCTTTTAAGCAAATATTCTGTCAAAAAGTTTCTGCAGTAGCAAAAAACTACGTCTTCCGTTTAACGAATATTATTGTTCTTTTGATTAAAAATAGAGCTTTTCAGTCAGTTTTCAAATATAAACATTGTCACAATATATTTTTAAAATTTTTGTCACATTTAAACAAAATCCACTTAGATTTGTCAATAAACAAAGAATGTAAATATCTACTATAGAAATGACTCATGCCACATTTCCGAGAAAGAAGATCATAAGAAAAATACCACATGATGTGACGAAAATGGGGGTTGGCATCGATCCTCCCCACCCACACTTCCGTGCCTTATTCGTATTTGGCGAAGGACAAGCGGTAAATATTTAAGCCTCTTTTGAATTCTTGATATTTTTTTTTCTCAAATCGTCTTTTGAATTCCCCCTCGAGAATGTGCCAGCTTAGATTTTTATTCCGTTTTCGACGTTAAGCGTTAAGTGGAGTTCGTGGTTTGGGATGCAGGTCGCATTATTGAACAATGCACGAGTCGTCTGAAGTTTGTGAAAAATTTCCAAGGCGGAGAGTGTTTTCTGCGCTCTGAGAAAAATGATAAAAGGTTGAAATATTGAAATACTTTGTAAGAAGCTGCCTCAAGTAAAGTTCAATTGGGAAAAAAAACCTATCCTGTCAAGATGCTAATCAGGTTTTGAAAAATGAACTAACTTTTGACATTAATGATTGTAAGAAGCTTATGAAAGGAAATCGTTTATTTATGTTGTGAATTTATAAATTAAATCCAGCCTTATTGCGATGATATTTTATGAAATATTTAATGTGTTTTTTAAATCATTTATATTATTTTATATTTAAATATTATAAAATGAAAAATTCACATTTATGTATAAAATTTTGGCATACACATTTTTATTGTAATCTTTTTACAAAAAATATATGTAGATATTATTTTATTAATTTGATAAATATATCTTAAGATAGTATAAAATCTGCTCAAAATCATAAAAATATAGAAAATGTATTCGGTAATTTGTGGTTTTCCACAACATGAAGATTGATTTGCATATTCAACTTTATATTTTAGATATCATGATTTCAATTTATGAAATTTTCTTTTATAGATTCAATTCTTTTAAAGCCTATCTTGCTGATTTTAGCAGTTAATGTTAGTTTTTTTCCTGACTAATTTTCCTCATAATTTTTATATATAACTACCATATACAAGTTATTATACTCATCTCCTTCAAAATTAAAATATTATGCTTTTTTGTGAAAAAAAATAGTATTTTTAATCCCAGGTGCTGTGTTTTATTCACATACAATTTCTGAAAGAAATATACTTCGAAATTCTTTTTGAAAATGCTACGTGTATCCACATATACACATATGTGTAAGTCATCTTCAAAATATAGTCTTACCTAAAACTTCTATCTCTTGAAGTCTCATAAAATTTATAATTATCTGATAATCGGATTGGGTTATTTGAATAGAGTATTCCACTTTGAAATAATTAATAATGAAGAAAGGTTAATGAAATTTGATTTTCTATTTTTTCTATGCGATAAACTACTGTCTTGCTTTTATTTTATTTTTACGTATATATATTTATGATTATTTGAAATGTTTTCCTTTTACGAAAATATGAATTAAAACACTGATTAAAAAGTTCTCTCGCTATAATATAGAATATGTGTCTTCATATAATCCTTTAATTAGTTCCATATCTTGAGGAATTTTCAAATTCATTTATTATTATTATTATTATTATTATTATTATTATAGATTTTTTAGCATAAAATCAAAATCTTATATCTGTAAATGTATGGAAAATTTACTGCTAGAAAATTGTTCTGTATGCTTAAAATCAATGAGTTGTTTTGACCTGGAATATATGCTATGACAGCAAATATGAACGAAAAGACGGTCGATTTAAAGTCACGTTCAAAAGGGTGCTTACATTGACATTCTTCAATGAAAAATTATAAAAGGAAAATCAAAGTTAAAAAGACTTTTCAGTAAAACACATAAAGTGTCAGCAAACAATTTTGAAGATAGTAAACAGAATGTATTGTATTACTTTATATATAATTACCCGTATAATTAAATTATCTTATCCAGAAAATCTAATTTGTTAAAAATGCTTTTAAATTTTTGTCTTAGAAAAGGATACTTGATTGAATAATATTTAGTTTTACTCTATTAGAAATTTCCTTCAAATTTCTACAGTCAGGGACTTTAAAAATAAAATAAATATGGAAATTAAGCACTTAAGATTATTATTTTAAGTGCTAAATTTCCATATTTATTTTACTTTGTGTATTAGATATTCTAATGGAAACATTGATTGCTGTTAAATCTTTATGTATAAATGACATAGTTTTTTTATAAGAGAAAATAAAAAGATGATTAATAGACACACATTATTGATCAAAATACTTGGGTTCAATTAAGAATTTAATCAATTTAAAAATATTAAAAAATCAATTTTATGATAATATGTAAATATTCTTACAAATTCTCTTATTGTAAGTATCAAATTAAAGATTATAACCACAATTAGTGTGAAATAATGCACATCTTATATAACAAGTGCCTTCTTTATTAGATACTATAATAATCATTCTGAAAGTTAATTATTTGGAAAATTTTGTAATAATTATTCTTATACTAATTTTATTTATAATAATGAATGCGAAACAAATTAATTATATCTTGATTAACACTATAAAATTATAATACAGATTTGGATATTCGTACATGTATTTTCGACATTCTTTTAAGTAGATATATCTTAATTATTTTCAGTCTTTTGAAAAAGTGAAAGCGCCTTCGAATCGACTATGGAGATTAAGATATAGGATTTTTATAAGGTACAGATATTACTTGACTTATGTAAGTCAAAGTCATATTTCAAAATGATCAAATTAAAACTAAAAAAAAAAAAATTACTTATAGCGAATAATTTAGCCAAATCTAAAATTTGTAATTAAAATACATAACTTTTATGTGTGTAAAATAATGAAATTACCATTGCAAACTTGTGATCAAAATGTCATGAAAAAATTTTTTTAAATTATATAAATGTAATAGGTATTCAACTTACTATATTACCCAAAGATTTAAAGTGAAATAAGTTGACATTATCCAAATATATATATATATATATATATATATATATATATATACATATATATATATATATTATATATATATATATATATATATATATATATATATTATATATTATATATATATATATATATATATATATATATATATATATATATATATATATATATATATATATATATATATATATATATATATATATATATATTTAAAGATAATAATTGTTCGTGAGTTTAAATGATGAACTAGGATCAAAATGGAGGATTTTTAATATTTTATTTAAAAATGTATAAAAAAAATCTGCAACTATTTAAAATGTTTTATTGTTCGATGCATGTTTGTATTATAATGTACGATATTTCTGCTTACATTTTTATTCACAAAAGAATTTTATTGATTAAAAGATGTATTCAAAATGAGTTGGATGAAATATAATTATTTTTAATTTTACAAAAATAATATGTCGTCCACCCACAAGAATTACCTATGATTTAACAATGTGCGTGCACACGAAGTCATGCATTATTACTTAATTGCCTCATGTCACTTGATTTATCTATTTCTAGTTTTAGCATTTCATTTTAAATATGAATATTAATAGTTTAATTAATACTTACCCCAAATCATAAATTACACTCTTCACTTGCAATATGTCATAACGAAAGTATAGTGCTCTTGAAAACAATGAGCTTTGGTTTCAACCTCAATGACTGCTAAACAAAGGGAGATGAAAGCTGCTACTTCAGCAATAGACACTTTTGAGGTAAGTGCATTAAAGATTTCTGTTTTTCTTAACTTCTGACACGAGACTATAGGCGACTGTCTATTAAAAAAACTGTGGTGAATATTGAAATGAATAACTATAGCCTTACATTATAAAGTATTTAATTGCGAGATTTCAAATACAATTTTAGTTCAATTATTTGAAAAAGAAACTATTGTTTGAGTTTTATTCAATACTTTGAAGATTTTTACAAAAAATATTCATTTTTACAAATTTAAATGTAATTTAAAAGTTTCTACTTATAAAAAGGAGAAGTAATTTAATAATGTCATGACTTTAAAAATTTATATTATGTTATTCTGTAAACAAATTCAGAAAATACTATTTGTTGGCATATTCAACCGTATATATAATGATACCACAATTTATAATATTTTTTTACCTTTGTTTTGTGATTTAAATGAAATACTGAAATAAATCTATTCGAAGAAATAAAAATCATTAATTTTACAGGATTTTGAATTGTGGACATCTGTATCAACTATCATGAATAAAACTATTCTAAAAATTTAAAAAAAGTTAAAAATAAAAAAATCAAATAAAAACTAATATTATTTTAAAAAATATTTTCTTCAATAATCACTTGTATAAAGTGTCACATTTCCAAATAAAGATGCAGTTTTTGAAAATTTCATTTTAACGTTATCCTGCTTGCATAATTAAAAATTAACAATTTCACTGTCAATTTCATGAAAACCTTCTGATAAACTGTATGTATTACCGTACATTATTAAGTCTCACCTGCACTCGCTCCAGTTTGTTTATTCGACATCCTGAAAGCTAATTACTCCTCCGATGTCAACAAGCGCTCCTTTGAGCCGGAGGGAGAAGCAATTGCGAGAACTGCCCGGAATGGTATTGCGTTCGCCAATTTCTGCAAATAAGCTGGCTTTGGCTCTATTATGTCACCAGGTGTGGTTGTTGCCGGTTCTTCATGAGAGTCTTGGGAGTCAGTTTGCCCTTGTCAAACACAGGGTAGTGAGATGAACCTATGAATATGCTCAGACATTTGGTACCTTTAAATGGCATTGGCTCTGTTTAATTCGAAGATCTGTTTGTTAGAGTTTGAAGCATTTAAGCTTACAGTTTTTTTTTGCATTACTTAAATATTGAATAAATTAAATATCTGTTTTTCTTTTAAAATTAAAAATGAATCTCATTTTGACTTCAAAATACTTGACATATTTAATTTTTTTTAAACTAAAATAATTTAGAAATTCTGTATTTTAACAGTTTTAACAGTTGTTAAATTATTTCAATAATGTTTATTTATCTTTTTTATAATTGTTATTTGATTTCATGCTTATTTTGAACAAACATGATTTCAAACATTAAAAAATATCTATAAAATAAATGTGGGGAAAAACAGTTCCATTTATATTCCTAAATTTCTGCAGACAATTAACTTTCTTTTTAAAATTTTAAAATTGATGAATTTCAAAAAAATAATATTTCTGAATTTAATAAATTAGTTTTAAAAAGCTCACACTATCAGAAAATTTTAATTCTTGTAATACTGAAACACCAAAATGATGTTTGAAGAAACTCATAATGTAATTAGTGTTTTGTAATTAAAAGTTAAATTCATATGTGTGACCTTTATTATTTTCAAATCATTTAATTAATAATATTTATTCCAACTACTTCTCAAATTATGTTTGTATTCCTTGTTATGTAAAACAGAATGTTCTCTTTTACATACAATTAACTAACTATACCATAAAATTTATTTTAATTAGATATTAATTATCATGAAATCATTTATTTTAAACTATCATAATTTATCTATAGTTGTTAGGATTAATATGAATATGTTAATATAATTTTTTGTCATTTGTTTGTTAATTTTTATTCTGATAGTAAAAAAAAAACAAAAAAAAAACAACAATATATGAATTATTAAATAAATTTGTGTATTCTTTGAAGGAAGTTTTTATTCATTATTATAAATTTTAATTAAAATTGAGGAAATTTAAATCATGTAGCAGATTTTTCCACATGAGTAAGTAATATTCTTTCGCACTGGTATTTGTTACATTTTCTTTTATTGATCGTGTTTTGCTTTAAAATGAGAGTTTGTTTATCTGTTTTGAAACGATTGTTAACAGGTAAATAAATTCAATATTATGTTTCTAGACAGGAATACTTATTCAAATGAATATTTGGTAACTGGTAAATCAAACCGAAACACAAATATTCAATTAAATATATATTCACTTTCCACAATTGTTATTACCAAAATAATTGAATAAGACTAAATTTAGAAGATATGAATAATTTAGAATTAGACTCAAAAAAGATTCAAGAGTTTCTGAAGAAAACAATAATAATATTGTAAGCATTTTCATTTTTAAGTACATTGTAAGGAAATGTACATATAACTATAAAAATCATCGTTTTCGATTGCAGATTATTATATTTTTAAGTACCTTGTTATATATTTGTTATATTTTTAAGTTATTTGTTATACTTATAATAATACTAATAAACTTTTGCAGTATATAACTTCCCCTATGATGATTAGTATTTGCAAAAGCTTTAATTTGTATGTATATTTTAAAGGCATGTTATATCAAGTAATTTCCTTTTATTCAAAGAGCTAAATTTATGAGAATAAGGAAAAATTCAAATTGGAATTTATGAAAAGATTATGTTTTTTTAAACTATGTTACATGTAATAATTATTGAACAAATTCTCCCTTAAAATACTACTCATAAAAAAATATTATGTTTTTCAACATTTCTCTTAACGCTTGATTTTTATTTGGAAATAGCTGATATTATAAAGGAAATAAAAGTATTCTTAGAGTTTTCAGCACAATTTTAAATGCTTTAACAAATATGAAAAAAATGACATGTAGGAATGCACACTTAAAATATTCCTAACTGAAACATCTTAGAATCGTCTTCATCTTACTTCATTGTTTAAATTTAGAAAAAAATGTGTACCATGCGATAGATAACACAAGCAATGCTTTAATCTAAATATTAATTTAAATTTTTAAATGTAAATAAGTTAAAAAATACTATAGGAATCACATTATTTTGAATTTATACATTTACTTTAATATGTCTGTAAATTTATCAATTATTCGATGAAAAGTTTGTAAGAAATACATTTTGACGTCATGATTGTAATAGTTTCTTTATTTTAGTGACCATTTATGATTATTCGAATTAATCATTAAATACCATCTATGATGAATTAATAATTATGTAAATCAAATTGTATAAATTTGTATTTCATACAATTCGATTTACTTTAAACTTTTATATTAAATTTCCATTTATGTAATTATTGGATATTTTAATTCAGAAATTAGAAGAAGTCCATGAAAAAAAGAGTGGGAATGAAAAATTTAGCAATTTATTTGGTTGGAATTTGATATTCATTAATATTAAGGATAATAAAAACCTAATAAATAAATTAACTTTTGTAATGCAAAATTTTGATTATATTTTCTTTTAGCTGTGAAATTTTGATGCTATTTTCAGCTTCATTTTGTAACAGATAAGTGAGACGTAAATGAAACAATAATAAATTATGTTTAACTGCTGAGAATGTTTCAAATTTCTTTGGATGTATGCCAATTCATCTTTGGATATAAAATACATATCTTGTAACGAGTTTGGCACGGTTTCTTAGATGCATAAATTTTGGACAATTAGAAATTATAATAATTCAAAAGAGTCTTATTAGACATCTAAAGAAGCACGAACTAATTAGCTCTCTTGGCACCATAAATGTAGTTTAATCATTCTTGGATATGTAAGGAAATACAAAATTATGCTTACCGGCAAGAAGATATGTTAAAGTTTCTTTAAATTACTTAGCTTAATATATTTCGAATGTAGTTCTTCTGTTATGAAAATATCAAACTAAGTTTTTACACAACTATTATGTACATAATTTTCTACATTTATTCATATAAGATAATTTGAAATTTATGGTAGTTTGAAAGTTAAACTTTTTTATTATTTTACATATTAATATTTATGAATAAATGTTTAATTAATACAGGGATACTATAATTAATTACACTATGAGTTTTACTAATTTTACAAATAATCATATTTTAATGACTTATAACAAGGATACATTTTTCGAAATGTGGTACTATAGTAGGTAAGCGTCATACTATATGTATGATTCATACATAATTATGAAGAGGCTGGTTTTCACAAACCTGTAAAAATTGGTAAAATAGTTAATAAAAAAGTTCATCAAATAGAAAGTTCGCAAAATATAAACAAAATGAATTATATCAATAACATCTGATTTTTTTTTTATCAAACTACTTTTTCGATATCAATAATGTAGTGTTTTATAGTATTATTCATAATGCACTATGAGAAACACACACACATGCAAAATAGGATTCATACTTAAAAATTATATGTTATTTAACTTTATTAATGTAGTCGAGCAAAGTAATCATTTATCTTTTTCTGCTAAAACTACATTTTAAAACGTCTATATTTGTATTTTTTACGGTACAAAAGTGGTTTTTTCTGCTTTTCTTCCTTAAAAAATAACCTTGTCCTGTTAAGCATTCATTTACTTATTCTGCAGACATAATTTTCCTCTTGTTCGATATCTAAAAGCTTTTTATCATTTTAATCATGTTCTCAATTGTTTTGCCATTCTATATTTCTTCGATACATATCAACAGGAGAGTCTATAATTCCAAAATGATTGAAAAAGATTTGAAGCACAAAAAGTGTTCTTTATGGAATTCATGTAAACTATTTTAATTTAAGTCTACATATAAGTTAATTACCTTGGCTTTCTTCAGTTATGCTGATTTCTTTAATAAAGGCTGAATATCGAAATGCACTCACTATTGTCCTTTCTGCAAATCATTCCAAATATTAATTAACGGATGCATAGCTACTAGAATTTTAAGTTCATTATATAGATTAAATTCCAAGCCCATTATCATTATTTGCAAAGCACTCTTGGAATTGTTGATTATTCCCATCTTAAGGCTGGAAGACAGTTAGTGGCTATCCATGTTTAGAGGCTGAAATTTTACATGACTGAGTTTAAGATCTGGAACTTTAACGTGAGCTGTGCAGTTATCCACAATCAGAAAAGTTTATGATTATTATATAAAAAAATGTCTCTCAGCCAATTTTCATAAATAATCTCCATCATCCAAGCTTTAATGTTAGCATCATATGAAGCTGGTTTTTATTGGACATTTTAAAACATTTAGGTTACAAATAATTTCTTGTGAAAGCAGATGCAGTATTTTTGTCCCATTCCTTTAATGCAAGCAACAATGTATTTCTTTCTGCTTCGCTTTTTTACCCCCATTAAATTTATTACTTTTAAAATTAAGTGTTCTTTCGGGAAAGGTCTTAAAAATATCTGTTTCATCCATATTTAAAAGATTCTTTGGGTTGTGCTCGGAAAGTAATGAAATCGGTGCCTTCTTTCCATTCATTTTTTAAAATTTTATATCTAATTACATGATTTTCTAAGGCTCAAACAATGTCGGGTTTTATATTTTTGGAGACATCTGATGCTTTGAAATCTTTTAAGTTCAGGTTTATGGCAAAACAATTGAATTTTTCTTTAATGACTTTGCCATCAACAGAAATGTTCATTTCCCCCTTTTTTCTCAGCCAAGTAAGCAAACCTTTTTCCAGTTTAAGATGTTTTGATACTCTGCACTTTTTTTTAGAAAGAGAGCCTTTCGCAGGTAATGTTTCCTTTTTCAATGTTTTTAAATTTATCAAGAATCTATTCTTAAAAATTCAATAATTTTTGGCAACGTTTGTCTAATTTAATATTTGTTTATGCAGTTCTTATAGATTTTTCTTTTTTTACTTCGGCTGATAAAAATGTTCGTTTCTTCAACTGGGAGAAATCCTCAGGGGAACCGGCTCAGTCTTGCTCTCTACAAACAAAACTTTATAAATTGAGTTGCTCAAATGAAAGGAAACCAACTGCAGAACAACATGGCTTAAACATTTTAAAGAGATTTTCCCCTTCCTACGCCCTTATATACAGAAAGGGTAGTAGTTGAATTCGGCACCACAGTTCTTTCTTACCAAAGGATTGTTCCTATAGTGTTTAGAATGTCTACATCTGTCCTTTCAAGGATGAATCAAATTCCCTATATATAAAGAAATCAAAAAAATAAAAATAATAAAACATAAAATATAAAAGGAAAAGAAAATTTAAAGAAAATTATTTATCAGAAAGAACAATTTGTAGAAAAGAGATTTTTTCAAAATTTTTGTTCTAAGATGAGAGTAAAAACTATCTTTGTGTCTGTACTGCTATAGTATGGACTAACCACTAGTTCCTAAAACTTAATTTATAATTGCAAAATCACAGTTCTATTCCCGTAAAATTCACTGCAGTATCAAATGGCATGTTGAAGATGAAAAATAATCGGAACACAGCAATGAAGAGATTCATCAATGATTATATCCTGCAAATTACATAAAATGCCAAATCCGCTTTCTCAGTGAGCCAGGCAGGTCTTTGGCTCTCGTTTACTGTCGTAGGGATCAGATAATTATTACCCTCTTTCTCAGTGGGCACCTTCGATCTATGTCTTTCTCTGAGGTTTCTAAACACTACAAAGTCTGCTGCAAGTGATTTTTTGAACAGGTTTCTCTTTATTGTATTTTATTTTGTCTCAGATAATGTAAAAAGGGCCTTTATGATAACTCATTGCTGTTTTGGGTTATTTTGGGGGTGAATAAATTCAAGGATATGACAAAGCACCGGTACACTTGGGGATGTGTATTATCATTTATTTTGTTTTTATTTTCTATTGTCTTATTAATAAAGCCACACCTAAAGATCAAAAAAAATGTTTCATTTTAGTGAAATGAAAAATATTATATAACTATTAAGTGCTCTGACAATAAATTCACATTTGTTTCACCCAAAATTTATTTTCTTATGATAGTACATCGAAACGCTATTTTTCTTGTTATTAGTGAGACCTCGTTAAATTAAAAATATTTGACTTAAGGATCAATTTCATCCAGAGTTTTAGTCATTGCTATGAAAAAAAAGCGAAGATTAGATATGACGAAGTATTGTGTAAGACGCAAAAAATAAAATATTTATCTAATAAGTATGATTTAAAATTTACATTTCATCTACTGTCGAAAATTATCTCAAAATGTAAATATTTGCTAAGAAAAATATTATTGAATTCAATGAGTTTCCTCTAATGGCATTATTCCGAGTATGTTGAATGAATTTGGTTCCTAATAATTTTTATTATAAAAATGAATTTATTTAATATTCCGTTAAAATGTTTTCCAAAATGGCGTTACATAATTAAAAAACACTATCTTATTTATTTTATCTTAAATAACTCAAATAATAATATATTTTTAATTCTTATACAAATTACACTGGATTTAAATATAAATTTAGCTATTTTCTCATGATTCTGAAGATAAAATTGTTGTTTTATCATTTCTAACCTATTAAATTACACTTTTTATAAGCATCGTTTTAGAATATTGAGTTTATTACTAGTTCTTTAATTATTAAAATGTTATTTGTTTAATAACCATGTATTCAAAGCTAATCTTATATTTTAGAAATTTAATGAATTTTGTAATATACTTAATGACTGGATTAGATACTCAATATATTTTAAATAAGGTGTTTTTACAAACAAGGTAATATATAAAAAAGAGTAAATGTATGCATATGTAAAAGTTATATCATTAACTGTAAATAAATAGAAGGAAGTAATTTCAGTTTTTATACAAAGTGATAATTATATTATTATTCTATACTTAGTATCCAAAATATTGTGCGTCAGTTTAAAACAGCAGCTTTTCTAAAGGTTAATAATTACTATCTAGAAAATTATTCCGAACAAGACACTTCAGGGACGAGTACTCTTTAAACATTTGGAAAAGTTCAGCTTTTTAAACTTCAAAACTTTCTGAAACATAATTCTCGTTTTGTAAGTTAATAGTATTTGGCACATAATTAACGTAGTTTCCTGGAGATGTCTCCCGCATCCTGTTGTATTTTTATGGATCACAAAAGTCGCAAGTGCTCCTGTAACGAAAATATTAGATAGGGTACAACATCATTAATTATGAGAACAGAAAGAAAGCCTGCTATCGGCAAGTTAATTCAGAGTGTAATCGTTACCAGATGATTTCAACCGAACTAATGGGAAAACAATCAGATACTCGTTAATAGAGACACAAAAGTTCTCCCACTTTCAAATGAGCCTTAAAAGTAATTAGTGATGCCGAAGCCATTCATCATTGGATTGTCTGCTTTCATTATCTTGCAGTGATATAAAATGTATTTTGTATTGGAGATCTTTGACTCAGAAATATTTTGCACAATGAAGCGGCAATGATTAGTTCAATAATTTCTTGAAGCATTGAAATTAGAATTTCTTTGTCTCAAAAATCTTATCGATCGTCAAACTTTGTGCTATTGTGAATTCTTAAAAAATTTTTTTTATCATATTTAAAATTTAAGTGGAGAATATTGATCATGGAAGATCAATAGTGAGGGTAACTTATTTAAAGTAAGGTCCTATGACAAAGTGAAAATTTTAAATGAATTTTCAATTTAGATTGTTTCTATAAACAATAAAATAAAAGTTTCGAACAAAATAGCAGTGCAGCACAAATATTACTAGGTACTATTTCTTATGAAATCTACAATATATTGCAAATCATTTAAGTAACTGAATAGCAAAAGAAACAAAAATAATAGGCCTTTTTTATTACATGAAGTTTAAACTATTTAATTACTGTTATTAATTTAAAATACAGATTAAATTGAAAATAAAATAATATACTATTTTCAAATTTATAAAATTCCATCGAGAATTATTTTAAGATATACTAAGTACTGATTTAGTGATATTTACATTTAAATAAATATGCATGTGGGTGAATAGCACTAATAACACTATTTTTTATTTATTGAACAGTTGTTTCCGAAATCTTAATTTATGATTACATTTTTTATGTTTGTAACACAAATTAAATGTTAGTTAGGTTGCAATAACATTGTCACGCATCAAATTTAAAGTTATCAAAGATTTTAAAAATACATTTTTTCATATATATTACAAAATTTACACATCACTTTTAGTGAAATTATTGTGTAAAACATATGCAAATCTAATAGTTAATTATCTTATAAAAGTTATTTATGATGACATGTTATCAACAGATTATATTTGATATCGAGCTATTATTCAAACACTTCCAAGAACTGGTAACTAGTCTCATACTATACTAACTATTATACAATAAGTATAATACAATATTTGTACAAAACATATTAGAGCTACAGTCACTCAATTATGTGGTCTATTAATATGGATTTGAATTATAAATAAGGTGTTTCAGCATACAAAAATCTAAGATTCGTAAAGCAAAAATTAGTGATTAGAAGATGAAATATATTTTTGTGTGTTAACTAGTTTATTTTATTCTAATATTTTTTAGTTTCGGCTAAAAGGGTTTTTTAAAATCATTTAATGAAAAATAAGTTATTTGATAATCATTGTTGTAGTGTTCAACAAAGAAAAATTACAAAATATGGAAAATATTTATAATTGTTTTTTTTTTCAAAATTTTCCATACATATAATTAAACTAAACTTCGCTTTAAAATTTTAATCTCCATGAGAGAGATCCATGATATTCCAAGAGAGTTAGTAATTTTGATTTTATAATCAAATGTTACCTCACATGACGCAAATTGCATCATCAATTAGAATATAATACCCTCTAAAACACAGGCGATATAAGATAAAAGATTATGGATTTCTATTTAACTTAAAGTTTCAATTAAACATTGCTTTATTAAAAAATCCAAGAACTTGATTAAATATTAATTATAAATATTCTGAAAGATTCTTGAATACATTTTGAAAATACTATTTTTATCAGCTTAGAAAATGAGTCTATAAATAAATAATATTGCGCATTTTTTGCCAAAAAAGGATGAGCTATGTCACGCTAGAAATACCTTCATTGTTTTAAATATCTTGGAATACCTCTCAAAAGTTTTGCCAGTTCCTCGTAAAACAGTTAGTATATTTCGACATATAAATAGATACGCAAGAAGAATAATCCTCTTTAGTTAATGTATGAGTTTGATGAAAATGATGTAATTGCACTGTGTGGCATTCTCAAGTACCTGCAGTTTCATAGATTGTAATTAATTCAGCTATAAACTTATTTTATGCTGATTTGTGTGAATATCTTTAAATAAAACTTCTTAAATGTCTGATATTATGACATACTGTAAAAACTTGCATCAGGCTAGTTAATAATAAATGTTCTTTGTATCGCATAATTTGGCTTTGCTGAGAAACAAATGATTTTAGATTAAACAAGAAGCTGAAAAGAAGATGTTTGTCATTTATTCTCATCACCTTCTGTGATACTTTATTTTCAATCAGATTAATAAATGCTCACTCTTTAAAGAATAATTATGAAAATTATATATAAAATATAAATAAATATGGTAAATATATATCCCGTAGATTGCAGAAGTTGTGTTTATATATACATCTGGCCAAACAAAAACTATTCAATTTTTTTTTATCATTGCATATAATTATTTACTGCTTCTTCTTCTGTAAGCTACGAGTGAATATGTTTTTTTTTCTTAAGATAAATCAAAACAGAAATTTAGATCTAACATTTGAAAAAAATCAACTTGAAATTATATAAGTGTGCTTGTATATTCTATTAGAGCACACAGTAAATGATATAATTCGCTCATAAAAGATTCAATTGATAATTTTGACTATTTTTCTGTTTTCTTAATTCCTCTGGTTTATATATATACATTTAATTTATATTTTGTATATCATATTACCTTTTTAATTTTTTATTTAATCGTTATATTTTTTCTTCTTGCGATGAGTATATTAGAATTGTTTGTTATCAGAATTTTCGAAATATTTATTACATAGTGTAACTAACATGATGTAAATATTTTGAATTTTTTTAATATACTTTGCAGATCTCGAGGTGAATGAGATTGTGGTTACTTTGGCCAAAGCTGGTGCCTGAGGACGAAGTGCTGTCGGCATCTCTCACATTTCAGGAGATTCACTCAAAGGTTAAACACGAGAATAAAACCACTTGGATTGTCCCGCCTGAGCATCATTGTTACCGCAGGTGCTTCCTTGGCTACTGGTCTTAATGGACAAGAACAAACGACTATTGCCCATTTCAGAAGTGGCCATCTTAGTAAATTCGTTGAGGGTATGAAGGAATTCAAAATTTGCTCCAAGTGCTTAAATTAACAGACCTTTCTAGAGCATATTCTTCAATGCCTTGGTCTCTCCAGGAGACATCTGATGCAGAATCCACTTATGACAATGGATTCTTTAAAGGTGTCCAGGCTCATGGAGCTGTTCTAGCACTGCTGACATCACGAGCATGCAATAGCAAAAAATGCTTTATACAAAAACTCATTTTAAGTAAACATTTTAAGTAAAATATTAACGTAGAAGAACATTGAATAAAAAGTTACGTAAAAATTGTTTTTTCATCTGAAAAGGTATAGTTTATCAAACATTATAATATGGTTTAAATATAAGCATTTCTTAAAATATATTTGGAACTAATATACTACTGAAATAATTACATGATTTATTTTTATTTTCACGATATATTATTATATAAAGAATAGAATACACATAAGAAAATTTACCCAGTCTTTTACCACGGAATTTAAAATATTTATATTTATCTAATTAATTAAGAAAACTTTTCCTTAATAATCAAGATGAAAGTTTTAACACTTGACTTTAAGAAATTTCGGGATATATAATCAATAAAATATTAATCAAAATATTGTTTTAAAATTATTCTTTTGATACTAGAAAATACATATTGTAATAAATTTATTCACCGTAAAAGTTCTTTATTTGTATTAATTTATATATTTCCTCCATTAAACTTTTTTATAATATTGTTGCATATTAACCATTTTAAACTATTCCTAACATTATATTTCTATCTCCATGAGCATCAATAATTGAATACAAATGAAATCATATATTGACTACAATTATATCATCAAATATATCAAAACTATGCATAAAAATATATGAAATAAAGAATAATTTTATGAATCATGACTATTTTCTTTCATAATTTTTCAAACAACTTCCTTTAGTTTAAGGTTCTTTGAGTTTCTTTTTTTCGGAGGGTGGGTCAAAAATGTTGCAAGATCAAGCACACAATTACTATATTGTTAACTATTGGCTTTGAAAGGCAAAACTTGCTAATGTAAGCAAAATCTGAAATTTTGGCTCATATTCTTTAATCATTAAAGATGACTGTCCGAAAAGATATATAGATCTAGTTTCTTGTAAAAGCTAATAAATAAAGATATAATATTTTTTTTTAAATTTTATTTAAGATATTTTTACTTAATGTCATTAATAAATCATATAATTTTATAATGTTTTTAAACAAACGTTTTCCCATTTTATCAGTTGAGTGTCGGGTAAGAAAACTAAAGTTAATTATGTTATTAATAAAGTAGTTATATTATTAAAAATGTTGCCTACATAAAGAGTCATAACAGAAAACAAATAGTGTCAAAACTTTAGCTTGCTTCTATTCGGTGCTCATAAAATTTCAATAAAATTATCCTATAATAAATAACACACAAACGTATTTGTACATATTTGAGCACAACTTTTTTCTCATTGAAAAATTTTTATAATTTAAAAAAAAGTTCTCTTATTGTTATACTGCCTTTGATTGTTTAATACTTTGCACAGTAAAAATAAATCTAAATTTTTAATTGATAATTACTCAAATTTTACTTCAGTTTCCAAAAATATATATATAACTCTAATTTCATATATACACACGTGTGTTTATAAATATATTTAATTACAAACTGATTTTAGAAACTGATAAATAATAAAATAATTAAAAGATGAGGAATAAAATTGTGCCCCTTCACAACAGAGGAACAGGTGGCAAGAAGAAACACGTTTGAAATTCATTTGAAGAAAGATTCTAAGGAATTCAGCGAACTATATGCAAATAACTGTAACTGTTTTAAATGTCTTCAGATTAATTAGAAATATTTTTGTATTAAAAAATTAACAAAAATATAAAAAAATTAAAAATAGAAACAGAATGTTTTTTTTTTAAAAAAAGAAATTACAAAACATTATTAACTGCAACTAGTATAATAACTTGCATGTAAAATATTTGATTTAATATATAATTAAAAAAAACATAATTAATAAAAATTTAAAAATCGGGTGTAGATAAAAAATCATAAAATAATTTTAAAAAACTTAGAAAATAATTTAAATTTGGTAAACTAGCTTGTTATGAGAAGTTGAAATAAAGCTTATTGTTTATTTCACAAACGTGCAAATAAAAATGATGTATATAATTCATTGTAAATGACTTTAACTCAAAATATGCAGTTAAAATTAATTACAAAAATAATTGCAATTACACATCTTTGGATAGGGAAAATAACTTTGAATTGTCATTCACATATTTACATCATTTTGCAAAAATATTATGAAAAATGTCAAACAAATTACATGTTTATAGATGTTCTTCTTAGATGATAATTTCAAAATTATATTAAAAAAAAAAGTGCATTTTAATCGAACGTTGTAAAACATGGAATCTGCACACAAATCACGCTTTTAATTATTAAATTATATTTAATGATTTAAATACAAATCATGCCTCCCTGTTAAAAATTTGAGACATTTCGAAATTTGAAACATGTGTTAGCTTATTTATTTCAAATTTTGCTTTTTTGTATTTAATTTTTACCTAGTTATGTTCAGTTTTCCTTGACACATATAAATTTATAATTTAATAATTAATGTATGCTAACGTAATTTTAGTGGATTTCATTTTCTTAAAGATTTTTTTTGTCTTGTGCCAGCTTAGGCTGACAATATGGGGTGCGCTGCTGCACTTTTCCATACTGAACTATATTTGATGTGGAGCCCGACTGCTTCAGTACACACATGCCATAGGGACCCTATAGGGTAGGTAACCATTCACAACTCATTCATACACAGAAAGGACAAAGGCAGGATAGATAGAGAGCGGTAGTATATCATGCCCGAACTGGGATTCAAACCAGGACCTTCCTATCCGCAGTCAGGCACTCTGACCACTAGACAAGGTGGTCGGCTAAAAATTTTATGTCTTATATATTATATAGTATATGCAATCAATATATCTAATATATTATGTTTCTCATAAATAATCAAAATAATATAATACACAATTCAGAAGAATAATTAATAAAAGTGAAAGAACAATCAACACAATTCAAGGGAACAAAAAATTAAGCAACAGAATCGAATCATATCAAAAGAAGCATATCCTCATAATATTATTAATTCACATTATAACTTTGACACAGTGTAACCGACAATTTAACAATCAGTGGTTGCTGCGAATAATTTGCACATATACCAATATTTCCCTCCAGAAACATTTCTGTGGTTAAATAATAGATGAATTCAATTATCTCTGTAGAAAAAATTTGGAAAATTCCTAAGCACATATGAAATTACCTTTCTTGTTTAATCTTGTGTTATTGATTCCGATACTTCCTCATTAAAAAGCGTATTACTATGTATAATATTAGATGGATGGAACACACTATAGTATGTTAGTGGTTACTTAATGAATTATACAGGAATGAAGGCAATTTCATTCAGATATTCTAAGAAACTCATTTCATAGAGGAAAAGAAATAAACTTAAAATACATTCGTGTCCATAAAGATGGTTAATGGAAGTTCAGGCAAAGAAAGAGACAGAAGCAAAACAAATAATGACTTATTTGTAAACTCTATTTATCAAACAAAAGATAAAGAGCTAAAAAGATGCTATACTATTGACATCCTAAATTAAAATTACAATTTTAACTATCTAGAGCAAATTAAAAAAAACAACCTGTTTACAAAAACCAATATAACATTGTGGTATGATGGTTAATACATAGATGCAATACAGGACTTACAATGCCTACGCATACTGAGTATTAAATTATCAATCTGATCTTAAGGAATATTACAAATCTCACTAAGCAATGCCCCTGAAGTTCAACTAGACATGTGGGAGAAAATTGACGGTCTGCAATTCGCTGGCCAAGCATGACCCACACATGCTGTATTGGATTCAAGTCTGTTGAGTATACTGGCAAGTCCATACATGTGAGACCTTCCGATTGAAGGCTTTCGTCTACAATGTTTGCTTGGTGAGGACGGGCGTTGTAATCCATAAACAGAAATTCTGCACCCATGGCACCACAAAACAAACGTACATGTTGTTCCAGAATGACATCCTGATGGATGTGGCCTGACATGGTTACATTCTGAACATGCAGGTTAGTTCTGGAACAGAATAATTTCTCCCCAAACGAGCAATCCTACATCACCGTAACGGTGTGGTTAATGTTCTCTTGGAGGTAAGAGGTACCTGGCCCTCTCCATATGAAAGTCCGTCGAGAATCAGACTGAAAGCTAATCCTAGACTTGCCTGAAAGTACACATAATACCACTGTTGCAGTGTCCAAAATGCATGCTCTCTACTCCAAGCTAACCGCAGACGACAGTGAGTTACGGGAAGTAGAACACATCCGACAGGCCTACTTGCATATAAACCAACATGCGCTAAGCATCTGTACACGGTCAGACTTGAAAATGTAATACAGGTAGATGAAGAGAGCTGACGAGACAGGTCTGAAGCTGTGTTCCGTCTGTTTTCTTGGCAATAACTGCCAAATATAGGTCCTCATTCGGTGTTGTAACTCGGGGACGATCTGTGCTCTAACATCTACTCACATTATAATCATGTTGGAACAATTGTCATAGCCTGGAGATGACACTTTGGACGATTTCAAGTTCCTCGGATACTTCCAGCTAGGTACGTCCACATTCCACATGATCGATAATTCTACCAAATAAAACATCATCCAAATGCTTCCTTTGTGCCAAAACTATGCGGTTATTGCATTGAAAGGGTTTTAAACCGCTTATGAATAATTTTACTTCTTTTCAACCATTCCTTATATACCCCCGCTTATACTCTCACCATTCAGATGTATTATCGGCGTCATCTGCTGATTTCTTGTATATCGCATATTATTCTTCAAGATATATGAGTAATAATTCTACATGTGAAATTTTTATTTTGGAATTAAATTTCTGTGTGATTCCGAATTATCCTTTATTTATGGAGACAAGTGCATGTCAAACAAGTATCATCTGCAACGTATTTTATAAGTTGCAGATAATACAGTATTTAATAATTTTTAGGGAATGCATCAGCATATGTTTCACAGACTTTTGGTTATATAAAAGCAATGTATTTGTCATTCTTCCTCAATTTAAGTAATTATAAACAATACATATTTTTTTCTAATTTTTTAAATATAAAAAATTACGACATTGTTAAAGAAGTAACTCAATAACAATTATCATGATTAAGGTTATTCATAGAACTGGGACACAGCCACTTTGTAAACATAACTTGATTTTTTCCCGATCAATTAGATTTTATTTGTTTGTCAATTTGCGATAAAAAATAAATTTACAAGGTTTTAGTAGAGCATTGTCTGCAATTTGAAGTGAAAACAAATTCACTACTAACATCTAAATCCGGTGGAATAGAAACCACAAATGATTATTTCGAATCCCTGAGGTAGCTATTCCAGTTAATCTGCTGCCACCTTAACAGCATATACTATAAAATCATTATAATTCATACTATAATATAATTTATCGACACCTGAATAAAAAATATTCTTAGCCTTAACTTTTATATATATATATATACATATATATATATATATATATACATATATATATATATATATATACATATATATATATATATATATACATATATATATATATATATATACATATATATATATATATATATATATATACATATATATATATATATATATATATATATACACATACATATATATATGCATATATATATACTTATATATATATTATATATATATATATATACACATACATATATATATGCATATATATATATATATACATATATATATATATATATATATATATATATATATATATATATATATACACATATATATATATATATATATATATATACATATATATATATGTATATATATATATATATATATATATATACATATATATATATGTATATATATATATATATATATATATATATATATATATATATATATATATAGATAGATATATATATATAGATATATATATATAAATAAACGCTGTAAAATTTTATTTAATGTCTGATTCTTGAGAAAACGTTCTAATTCTTTGCACAATCTAACCCACAAATATGAATTATTCGATGAGAAAAATTTATCAGTTTATAAATTGTATTATCGTGCTTATAACCTAAATGCTATATTAACTCATTTATATAACTATAATATTAAATAACTTCAAAATTATAAATTAATGGGAATGACTATTGAGAGATTTCTTTTAAATAAAAACAAATGTAATGCAATGAATACAAGACTTATGTTTAAGTTCAAATACATTTATAGCAGCGGAATAAAAGAAGATGATTTGTCATTGAGCTGAAATCTAATGGCAACAACGTATTTTATATCTGTACCATATTACATCCGTATATTTTTCGTTCAAAGAAATATAGTTATCGTATCAACATTATTTTATCAAAATTTGACTTTTTTATTTTAAATGAAACGCTATATTTAGGGATTAGAAGCTCTCTCATAATATATTTTTCTTTCACATTAGGAATTTTTTTCGATCATCATTCTTCATATAACCAGCTCAGAATAAGCATGTCTCAACCATAGTTTCAAATTCTCATATTTTTGTAACTCTCACATTATTTAATTTATCACAGATTAATACCAAAATTATGTTTCATAAGCAATAATTTTGTTTGAATTTTTTGATTGGGAATTTGAATCAGTGACACTTAAAGACAGCAAAGCATTTATTCTGCTTTTAAGCAAACCTCACTTAACAATTATGTGAAACCATCGAATAGAGGCATTAAAATTAATTAAATTATTGCTTTCGTTTTAAAATCGGACGTGTCACTGAAATTGAGCTGCAAAAGCATGTGTTTTAAACTCATTTGAAAATCATTTTTTTAGAAGATAACATTAAGACATAAATCACTTTGAGTAGTGTCTAAAAATCCCATATTCTGTTTAGATGTTAGTTTGAACAGGAAATTTTAATATAAGTGAAAGTAAAACAAGTTAACCAATTAAGATTTTAGAAATTTCTTAAAAACAAAAATATAAACTGATTGAATTGATTTTTTCGATTGATATATATATTATTAATTTTATTGTGACAATAACTATTTTATATAAAATATAATTTAACAGTCAATAAGATTATTTATTTAATTTATACACTGTTCCTTGTAATGAAAATCAAAGTAATATTGGTATAAAGTCAAATGCATGATTAAATAAACATGTTTAATTAGTTTTTAAGATAATTATTTTTAAATTTGTATACTAACTTTTATAAAATTTAAAAGAAATAATAATCAAAAAATTTAGAAATCATTGACATATTTCTTTTCTTAAAATGAATGTTACATTACAATATATGTAAGTGATTTAAATTGCATAGAAATAAATACTCGATTGTTACTTGCTGGTTTTAAATTTATACATAAAGAAGTTGAAGGAGTTTTTGAAGTTAAATTTCTTGTAGCAAAACAGAAATACAAAATAATGTAAACTCATTTTTAAAACAAGACTGTTAGTACATCTGTATATTTTTTATCTTTTTCCAAGAACAAGGCTCTTTCTTGAAATATCCTTCTTATCCAACTATTTCAGGTCGCGAATCACTTGATATCCTCACATATTCCGATCAGAATATCCACTCCAATTCCACTACTTGGAAGTTAAAGAGCTCTCATTTTCCGCCAAAGTCGCGGGGGTCTTCCACCACACTTAGTGTGAGCGAACCGCGAACTCCTTGGCGATATTTTACAATATCAGAACCCCAAATCCTCTTGAAACCTTTTTCCATTAGGGTGAAGTGATCCCGAGAATTCAGATTTAGCACGCCCCTTTGGATTGTATCGAAAAGGAAGGGAGAAACTTTCTCCCTCATTTGTCAAGGTTTAGAGGTAATGAATATATTTTTCTGTGCAAACTGAAGCCACGCTATTCTCTAGTTCTTCTTCACTTCGCGTAAAAGATGTTGTTTTCCTTTTGGAGAGCCACGAGATCAGGTTGAGATTCCGCTGGCAGTTCTTTCCTTCGGAGATGTATTTATTGTGCCGTACTTTTGAGTAAAGCTTGGGTATATAGAAGAATTATCTATTTAAGGCAGAGAAATTTTCCAAGTTAAGTCTAGCAGACATCTAGAATCTACTAAATATATGCATAATCTTGTTAAATTTTGTAGACAGTTTTGAATTATGTAGATAATATGTAAATAGGTGTAAAAAAGTATGTAGATAGTATAGTTGCCCGTTATATTATGTAGATGTTAATGTATAAAGGTCTTTTAAATTTTTTTATCTTAAATACTGAGAATTTTACGATATCTAATTGACTGAATTTATGCATAATTTTTATAAAATGATAAATTTAAAATTAATCATGTCCGCGTTTCTTAAATTATAAAAAATAAGTTTGTTGGTAAGCGTTTTATTGTTAGAAATTTTTTATCACATTGAATGCATGAAAATTTATAAGTAAAAATGCTAATGTTAAAAATGTAAAAATTGTTAAAAATAGTTTACAAATATGTGGGAAATAAGTATAAAATTTTGAGTAGTAGATATCCTTAATTTTTCCAAATGTATGCTTAAAAATACTGAAAAATTATGGAATATTTAACATTATATTATATTTACTTTTATTAGATTAAATATTTTGTAAATTAAAACATATAAAAGAGTAAGGTTTCAATGTGGTTCTTGACAATATAGGTAAAATTTGTTTTGAATAAATTGATTAATTATTACATTTTATATAAAAAATCATGACATTTATTTCATAGTTAAATACAAATATACTAAACTTTGAATTATTAAATAAATGTGTACATTAATTTTATAGCTGATTCACATTTTTCTTTCCCTTTTATACACTTTTATAAGCTTAAATTCATTATATTCAAAGAAAATTTAAAATATTTAAAAATAAAAATGAATTTTATACACTATTAATTACAAATAACTAATCTTATTAACTCAAAAAAAGGATTGTTGATTCTAAGAATAATCTTACATGTGCTAGTAAATTATATTTATTTTAAGTATCTTATTGTGCAGGTATTTTGATTAAGTGAAAAATTATCTCAAAAATTAAATTTATATTTTACTTATCTAATTAAATAATTTTGTAAACTTTCAAAACATATAAAATCAAATTCATGTATTGAGAGTAAGTTCATTTTTTCTGCATTTTTTAATTAATCAATTAAAAAGTCATTGTTTCAAGATATATTGATTAATGTTTTTGCGTTTGTAAATTTTATTTTATCACTAAAATTAAAATATTTTTTTATTATAAAAGTAGAAAATATAAGAAATTTGCATACATAACACATGCTTGTAATTGTAAAAAAATAATATATTTTAAATAATTCATAACATTTTAGTTCCTCTCTGAAAAAGTACGGTGATAAAATATGTTTTACCAGATTATAAATTACGTGTGATCACTTACATAATACTGTATTCAATTACAATTATTAATGCAAGTATTACATGGAACTTTTATTAAAGTAGTTTTTGCTACCTGTCTGATAAAATTTTAGCTTTATGTTCGTTCAATTCCTTTCTTTTATTTATGAAACACATTGAACATATTTGCATATATTAATCTATATTTTAATCTCATTAATTAAAAAAATCCATTTTAAGAATATTTTAAATTTAAATGAAATAATAAGATGTTTTAAAAATGTATTCTATTTTTTATTAGCTTTGTTAAATTTATTAATTTTTATTATCAATTTAATAGGAATTATTCTTTTATTTTTATTTTTTGTTATATTTATCATCTTTAATTCTATGTTTATCATGTTCAATTTTTAAGAAAAATAATTGAATATTTAGTTTATTTGGTCAGTGGCATTTACTGGAAAAGCTGCAATAGCTTTTGACATTTGTTGTACACCTTCAGATGTAGCTCAACTTTTCGATTTGGTTAAATAATGCTTTCACAAATATCACTTTTTGATTTAGATAATGAAGCTTGAAAAATTTAATGATTGTTAAGATAAGAATACAACAGGCTTGTAGGCATTTCAAAGATTTAAAAATATTTGTTCTTTATCAATTTGAGTAATCCGAATTCGAAAACATATTTTCCACAATCAGGTGACTTACTGCCAGAATAAACATGGAAGTTTTCAATTACCTAATTTGAGACTATCAAATATCTCTGTCCTATGAATACTTAAAAATCCCATTTAATGAATTATTTTTAGTCAATAAGAGTTTTATATTCCATCAATGAGCTCAAAAATATTAAAATAAAGTCAAAGTAATACCTTAATGAAAAAGTATAATGTAAGATTAGAAATATCGTAAACGAAAATTGAAAGATATAAGAGCAGATATAGAGAATTGTGAAAAGTACAAGAATAGATAAAACATTCATTCATGTTTAGCAATACATTCAGCGCAAAAGCACAACAAAAATAGAATTACTAAAATATAATTAACAGTAAGAAGTTTGAAATGACAATAGTATTTACACTTAGTTGTTAAATTTATGTATTTATTTGATTTATATATAGTACTTGGAGCGGTTCTTGCAGATTTAGATTTGTATTTGAATATGGATTTAACTTTAATTTTGATTACTATAAATTAAACGTATTTTGGCAACATTGGATTTTGGCTTATATATTTTAGATCAACTTTTACTTCTTTTATTCTGGTTTGATATTTAGGTTTGAACTTTTTGATGTGGCTGTGGGGTGTACTGGCTTCTTTAATACTATGTCTTGGACAAGTGCACAAAAGCCATATTTTGTGCCAAAGTGGTCAACACCCTTTGACGAAGCTAGCCATGTTGGTACTTCCTTCCATTTTTTTTTAGAAATTCTTTATATTCTTTGACGTTTATTACCTTCTTTTTTAATACTACTGCAAGCAAAATTTTCATTTAGGGCAAATGATTGTTTTTTCTCATAGGCACCCGTGAAAGCGTTTCTATTGTCTGCAATTCTCTGCTCATGCTTTCAGTTCAATTTGTATAGAACACCCATAGTTTAGAATTTTCTTCACAATAAGGTACCTGTTCTGCAGAACAATTCATAGGACATAATTGTTATCATGTACTTGGAAAACTATGATCCGATTGCTGTTACGTCTACTAGATAAGAGCTGTCAATTCTTATTAGAAATTTTATTAATATTTCATAAGTTCCTTTTGAGAATCCTTGAAATTTGCTGCGTTTAAAATATCGGCTTTTGCGACATGAGCTCCAAAAACAAGCAATTTTTAAATTCAGAAAAAAAATTATGACGTTATGGTAAAATCTACACTTTACCCTAACGTGTATTAGCTTTCTAAAAATACGTCCCACAATCACGTAAACGTTTCTATACATTACACACATCCATAGCAACTATTTAAACGAAGATCTTATCTGTTTTTAATGCATTGATCAATGAATGTATATAAGGTTATATTTTATAAATTTGATTTTTCCAAAATATCAAAATCAAGAAGAAATATAGTAAACTTTACCTTTTGGATATTCACTTAATGGAAAAGAGATATTTTGATCATAATCAAGTGACAAATTGCAGATACATTATTAGGAGTTGAGGCAATGAATCGGAGACAATATATAAATTTATAAAGTTAGACCGTTAATAGTCACAACATTGACTAATAAGTTTTGCTTGAGAAATATCTATAATAAACTACTAATAATTTTTTCAAATTTATATTATACTTTCATTTATAAGAGTTATTCCTATTCCATTGAAAATATACTTCACATTTAATTCATTCAAGTTTGTTAGTAATGAAGAAAATGTGGATTTTATATTTTATAAAATATATTGATGATAATGATTTATTCCTATTAAGTGATGGACGTAAAATATTTTATCTTTTCATAATATTTGAGGTACAAAATGATGAATAATGATCCAATATGAATATGATGAACACAATGGATTTGTGTTTGATTTTTCATCTTTCTGAAATATTGGTAGAACTAATTATAGTAATATTTGTTAAAACATTTAGTTATGCTCTGGTATAATTTCCCTCTATTTAAAAATGAAGAAGTATTTGATAAATAACCAATTTATAAGATAATCGAAGAATGTATCACATATTGTCATGTTAAAGTATTAGTTGAAGTTATTGGATGCGAGAGTATAAGCAAGATAAACGGAAATCTCTTATTCAAAGTGAAACAAATTATGTGAAATATGCATTATTGCATAAGAAAAAGAAAGACATAAAAACGAATATTTTTTTTATAAAATACACAATACTAATCGTAGTTTGATATCCAGTAAATATGCATTCAGACTCTTAGTAACAAATGCAAAAGAGCGCAATTATTTTATATAATAACAAAAGTAACTGGTATAAGTGATAAATTAAAAGTTTATCACTTATACCAATTACTCTCGACTATTCTATTTTAAGCGAAATGTGCAAAACATTTAATAAAATTCTCACTAGCGATACACAATTTTAATGAGGTGTAAATTCATATTTCACTTTTTTAACAAATTAATCCCAGTATCTACTCAATTTTTCTTAAATTACTCTGGCTAATAATAAGGTTTCATGCTAAAATTTGTAAATAAGAAGCATATTTTAGAGGTTTTGAAGAAGTAATGGTTAAAATAAATTATCCTCCAGCTGTTTAACTAATCTATTCCAAGAAAATGGTATGCGATACACGCAATAAAAGAATTTCGCTTGCTAATTTAGAATAAAACTGGAGATACATGCATAAAAAATATCTTATTTATTTTTTAATTCATAGTTCTATGGTGAAGTTTAAACTCGTTTATTCACATGTAAAATTGTAGTCTGTTCGCCTTAAATTGATCAGAAATGTAATTTGCCAAACTTATTATAAAATGAGAAACAAAATAAACAAAAATGATAACGGATAATTTAGCAAGGATACATATAAAAAAAAAGAAGATAATCATATATTCAATAATACATTTTAAACTGCAAAAGTTAATGTATTTCAAATGGACACAAATACTTGTAATATATATGATAACTCATTTTGTTCATACTGTATTAAAAAAACTAAATATTCAACTCGCCCTTATATAATCATTACGATCGGAAAGTTTCATTATATCACGCATAATATGTAAGAAATATATTAGAAATATTTTTAAATAATTGGAAAAAATATTATGCGCATTGCAGATGTAAATCTAAACAAAGCAACATAAAAATATCAATAGAATTTTAGCCTTTTTATACCTGTTCAATAAGCGTATTTAAAATTAATCATTAAAATGAAAAGGTTATATAATACACTACTGGACATTAATATTGCTACACCAAGAAGGCGACATGCTACAGACGTGAAATTTATATGAAAAGAAGAAGGTGCTGTGATATGCAAATGATTAGGTTTTCAGCACATTAAGACAAAGCAGGCGCCAGTAGCGACACCTACATTGTGTTTAAATGAGGAAATTGTTCAGCCGGTTCCTCATACACAAATTGCATTTGAACGTTGTTGCCTGGTGAAAAGTTGTTGTGGTGCATCGAGTAAGAAGGAGAAATGCGTACCAGCACGTTTCTGACTTTAATAAAGGTTTAATTGTAGCGTACCGGGATTGCGGTTTATCTTATCGCAGTATTGCTGCTCGCGTCGGCCGAGATACAATGACTGTAAGCGGAATATGGAATCGATGGGTTAAGGACGGCAATACGGAACGCCATGTGGGATCTCAATGGCCAACTATCACTAGCAGCCGAGAAGCTAGGCATATTATCCGCATGGCCGTAATGGATCGTGCAACAACGTCACGAGCCGTGAGTCAAGAAACGGGGTCGTTTGGAAGACAACAAGTGTCTTCACGAACAGTTCGACGACGTTTACAGCAGCATGGACTCTCAGCTCGGAAACCATGGCTGCGGCTTCCCTTGACGCTGCGTCATAGACAAGAGCGCCTTCAATGGTGTGATCAACGAAGAACCTGGGCGCACGAATGGCGAGACGTCATCTTTTCAGATGAATCCAGGTTCTGTGTACAGCATCATCATGGTCGCATCCGTGTTTGGTGGCATCGCGGTGAACGGACACTGGCAGCGTGCATTCGTCATCGTCATACTGGCCCATCACCTGGCGTGATGGTATAGGGTGCCATTGGATACACGTCTCGGTCACCTCTTGTTCGCATTGACGGTGCTTTGAACAGTGCATGTTACATTTCTGGTGTGTTACGACCCGTGGCTCTACCCTTTATTCGAGCCCTGCGAAACCCTACGTTTCAGCAGGATAATGCCCGACCGCATGTTGCCGGTATTGTACGGACCTTCCTTGATACGGAACATGTTCGGCTGTTGCCCTGGCCAGCACGTTCTCCAGATCTTTCACCAATAGAAAACGTCTTGTCAATGGTTGCCGAGCGATTGGCTCGTCACCAAACGCCAGTCACTACGGTTGATGAACTGTGGCATCGTGTTGACGCTACATAGGCATCTGTACCTGTACACGCAATCCAATCTCTGTTTGACCTAGGCGTATAACTGCTATAATTACTGCCAGAGGTGGTTGTTCTGGGTACTGATTTCTCAGGATCTATCTAGCCAAATTTTTTGAAAATTTAATCACTTGTTATTTTTAGTATAATATATTTGTCCAATAAATATCATTTTGTTATCTGCATTTCTTCCTCGTGTAGCAATTTTAATGGCCAGTAGTGTATTAATAATAAATCTGTTCTACTTTTGAAATGCATTTTGTGCTAAAATGTACATTTTAAATAACATAAATTTGTTTGCCGAAGGCATTTTTATCAGGAAAAAGAAAAAAAATTGAAATTTTGAAAATTTATACTTGAAAAAGACGAAACTAAATAAATGCTAAATACTGTATTTCAGAATCATTTAGTGCTTATACTTTTAATGAGTGGGTATTCTTTTAAAACAATAATTATCCAAAAAACAAAAAAAATTATCCCTGTGTTTTTTGCAAAAAAGAGAAGCATGTTCTATCATTTTGAAAAATGATAATAAATTATATTAACATAAATAGTTGCTAATTATTAAAGTAAATAATGCTAATTTCATTAGCTATTATTTAAATTATTTTGAGAGTGTAAATAAAAACACTGTTTTGCATGCAGGTTGAATTATACGTGTATACTGTTCAAAAACATGTATTGTATTTCGAGTATACAGTTCGAAAACTTATTATATATATATGCGTATATATATATATATATATATATATATATACACATATATATATATATATATATATATATATATATATATATATATATATATATATATATATATATATATATATATATATATATATATATATATATATATATATATATATATATATATATATATATATACACACATATACATATATATATATATATATATATATATATATATATATATATACATATATATACATATATATATATATATATATATATATATATATATATATATATATATATTATATATATATATATATATATATACATATATAACATTATCAACATAATATTTTGTATACATAACATTAAAAAAATTTATGAAGAGACAACATAATGAAATGATGATTTATATTTTCTAACCTCAGTATGCCTTTTTTAGTAAATTATTTAATAAGAAATGATTTTTAATAGAGTCAATTCACTTTGTAAATACTATTTGATTCAAAATCATCAATAAAGATTGTGATTTACTGCAATAAAAAATATTCAATTTATATTAAAATAGATACCACTTTCAATATGCAAAAGATATTTTTATTGTTAGTAAGTTTATTTCATTTTATTTATTTTTATTTTTAAGATAATTGTGCTTTATTTTTATAATTTGGACAATAAAATAAGAAACCATATGTAAAGATATAAAATTGTGCTTGAAATTTCATTCATTGATATGAATGCTTTTATCAATAAAACAATTTATTTGTAATATGACTCACTGATAACAAGAAGTTGAACTTTATTATTTGCACGAATAGAAACAGCTTTGAATAAAAGAATAAATTGCATTACTTTTTATAAAGGTTGTTAACAATATGATATATATTACATTTGTGAAAACAATATAATTCAAAAAAATATTATTTCATTTTGAATTTGAATTTTCATGGGGTATTAATAAAGATGAAATATTTCTTAAAAAGGTAGAAAAAAACATCATATATTATTTAAGCTTATAAAAATAAAGAAATTTTAATTTATCCCTCATTCATGCAAATCAGTAACAAAACTTATGTGTTTATGATATTATGTTGAGGTATTGTTTTTCTCAATTTTATAATAATACATTATAAAATTGAGAATTCTAACATTATTTTATTTTTTAATTTCTTAATTTTAAAGGAAAGATTTCTTAATTTTAAAAGAATTTTTACAAATGATTCTAAAAACCTAAAGTTTGTATTTCTCTGAATTTAAGAATATAATATTATTTATAACTCTTTTTAAAGTTGAAATTTAAATTAACTGCTCGATACTGTAAAACATGTTTCATTTATTGACATTGATTAATATAATTTGTGTCAGTAAATAAATCATACGGCTCTCACATACAGCTATTATTTATTGAAAAGTATACGACTATTTTTGATTCTTTCAACTTTATCTTCAAACAATTATTTCTTTGCTTGAGAAAAAGCCAATGATAATCATTTTCAAAAACCTTAAGAATAGAAATTATAAATAAACTGTTTATTATTCTATTATAGTGATTTTGTTCCTGAAGACTTTGGCGTTATGATATCTAGCCCAAGTGTGTTAAAATGTTTTCCATTCAACGACATTATTTTTTTTTGCTGTAGAAATCTTTTTATCAAAAAATGTATTTATAAATTACAGATTTATCCAAGGTTACAGAATCACATAGTATAGTCCTTAGTGGTTGGGATCGCATCTTTGCAAATAGAAATTTCCCATCCCTGTTGTTTCTCTGTTGTACAACACAGATCTACAGGTTTATCAGACATCAAATTATTGGGATCTAATTACACGTTAGTTAAGAAATTCGAGAAATATTACGTTTCAAAAATTGAAATATAGGTTAATATCTCTGAAACCATTCTGAAAAGTTTCTTTGGTTTGCAAAATGAGTATACGCTCAGGGGCTATCCTCCCATAGAATGACTTTCATTTGCTGATCTATGGGGTATGGTTGATAGAACTTATAACGCCTTATATAGGCTTCTCTTTTTCAGGGGTAGATACAGAGAATTATGCTGGCACTGATGTATCATGAAAAATGTTGCTCAGTGTTCACTGTGAGTTCAGCATCACTTTAATGTAATGAAACAGTGAATTTGCAGTAATAGAAATCAAACCTATTTAGACAACGTTTACTAATTACAAACAATATAAGTGCTATTTTTTCACAAAATTTTATCAGAGGAAGAGTATTATTAAAAGTAAATAATTTACCGGATAAATATTAGATTAATGAATTTTGGTTTTGTTTTGATATGTTAGTTCGTAGTGAAATATCTACTTTGGTATACCACCAATAGTTTCTTTTAATAATTGAAATGTGTTTTGAAAGAAACCTATTTGATAAAATTTTAATATTTTTCATCTTTTTTGTTTTTTCTCTGTTCTGTTGAAAAGATTAAATTTGTCATAATACATTTTATATACTCTTACAACTAAAATGTCATTGAAACACAATCTTCGGCATTTCTCAATAGACAACTCATATTCAATTTACCTTATTTGTACATCATATACTCATAAAACCATTAAATTTGCATTATGTTTTTGTTTATAAAATTGACAAAAAATGTAATTTTATCATCAAACATTACACCAGAAATTTATAAAATTAAAAAGGATAGTTTTGAGAATGTGTAAAAGAAATGTCACTTTTTCCTACTAAACAGCCATTTAAAACTTTACAAGTAACAAAAAATATTTTTCTAAGAAAATTCTAATGTTAATAAATAATATATACTAAATAAATATATGTAATAGAACATATGATACCATTTCAGAAAATTTAATCTTCAATTTCATTTTTAAGATAGATTTAAAAACACATATAACTTTAAAATTTTAACAATATAAATTCATGAAGTTTAATTCATCTGGTTACAATTTTATTATCAAATATAAATGAATTTCGATATAAGAATAGTCACTGATAGTTTGGCACTTTTTATAGTACTTCAAATCATTTCCGTTAAATTACAGTTAACTTATTGCTAAATTTGAATATTAGTCTATAAATGTTAGCATTTATTCAATTTAATTACGATTTGATTTTTAAATAACATCTATTCTCAAAATGTTATAGTAATTCTTCATCTTGCCAAGATGATATCTTGTGGTAAGTTAATGTGATTAAAGTTCTCTGTTGTGATTAATTTATCAATTTCCTAAATTTTGATCATAAAATTCTTATTCTTTATTTGGGATTCTATATTTTACTTAAAATAGTATAAATGAGGTGATACGTATTGTACTAGGGGTACAATAATTATTAATAGAAAATTTTGTTTAATTTAATTTTCTTATTCAAAAACTTTTTAAAATGTGTGTAACCTTTAAAATTTAAAAAGATACTTCAAACCATATCGAAATTAATTACTCATGATATTGAAATGATATAGAAAAACAAAAAAAACTTGCAACCTACAAACAAACATGGCAAAGCCTATCTATTGGACGTAACATTTTTTGTTGTTTTTGTATACTCGATAAATATTTGGTATAATTATATTATTTGTACCTGCATTTCATAATGAATACATGACAGTTGCTCAAAATACATCGCTAGTAATATTTTTAGGATACTAAGCAGATTTTATGACCTTAAAATGCTTTCAGTATAAAAATGTCTTCACCTTTAATTATTCCCTGCCAGTTTGCTTATTTCCTTTCTCATTATTATTGATAAAAAATATCCCCCCAATATTCTTAAAATAATTCATAAATAACTTTTCTCATATAGTTTTCCAATAATCATTCATAAATTTCCCTTCATTTGTCGATTTTATCTTTAAATTTATTTTTTGATTTTAATTGCAATATTAATAATAGATTCTGCATCGATAAATGTAAAAAATAAAAATCACAAATATATTATATTTTAATCACCCTGTATTAAGGCGATAGATGCATTGCATAAGAATGTCTTCAGTAATTCCTAATTTTATATCAATATTCCTAATTTTATACTATATTATTCCTAATTTTATATTAATAGCTACGTTTTGTTATTAAGTGACAAGTAAATGCTGAAACTCTAAAAGAAATTTATTTTGCTACATTGAAGTGTTTCTAATAAATTGCATTAAATGTTTATTTTATCAAAAAATTTTAAAAGAAATTAAAATTTATTCAAAACTAATTTTTGAGAATACGAATTTTCTAAAAATAATTTTAAATAATTCCTATTTTATTCTTACAAAAATATTTGATACATTATTATGCAAAAGTATACATCCACCATCGCATTAATAAGCAATCCCAAATTAACCTAATCTATTTACCGATGTAGAATGTTTGTACAAGCCATCAGATTCGGCTATGTCGTGACTTAAAGTACCGAGAAAAGAGAGAATGGTTTAAGCGATTTTCCTTGTTTAGATTTCGTAATCTCTGGAGATATTACACTTGTAATTACAACGAAGACTTTGGTGCCCATTTCCTGAAGTTTTTAATTTTAAAGTGCCGAGTAAGTGATGTGAGTGTGTGTGCGATACTCTTCATTTGGAAAATTTCCTGCGCCATTTTTGAGAGTGAGAAATTTCGGAAGAAGCTTTGTGCTTGCTACGTCTCGCGTGATAAGGTATTATTATGAAGAGTTAAGTTCCAAAAACTGCAATTAGTTGTTTGCTCTCCTCAAAACTCTCCCGCCCCGACTCATAAAACCATACATATAATGAGCAGGTTTCGTGAAACTCTTTGGCACAAAATCCTTCGTCAAATTTTTAAAATGCTCACTTTCGTCTTCCTTGTGCAAGTTGGTGCGCGTTTTGATGAAAATTAATTTCCTACCAGGAGATGCCATTTTCGCAAGCGATAGTATTTCGAAACGTGGAATCTTCGTTATCTAAAAGATAAGATATGTAGGGATTTTAGAATTTTCTTCACGAAATGAAACTTCTTATAAAATTTTGTGCATGAAATCGCTTGCAATGAATCATTTAAAATGATTAATATTTTTAAATACTGTACAGAGATTTATTTTTAAGTGAAAGCTATGAATTAGCCTCAATAATATTGTGAATTATTTTAAACATGCAGACTAAAATAATGAATTATTCAAATATTCTCTTAACAAATGTAAGCGTTCTAATCTCAAATATTCTTTAACAATTCATCAGCATTTGTAAAAAAAATACTTCCTAAAGTCTTCAATAAGTTGCACAGAAAAAAAAAACTTTTAATATGTTCAGCGTTTAATTTAATTAATTTAAATATTATAAGAATCATGCAGTGATTTTGTATCTATTTTAAATTTCTTAAATGATTTGGAAAATTTTATATTTGTCAAATTTGTTAAATAAATTTGGAAAATTATATTTGTCAAATTTGTTAAGTAAATTTGGAAAATTATATTTTGAACTGTAATTTAATTAAAGATACGTTATAAAAATTATCTTATCTGGAAATATAAAAAAAAATTCATGCCCAGTATAAATGAAACATGTATCATAGATTCGTTAAAAATCATATAATTCCACGTCGTCAAAAATATAAATGACATAGTAATATAATGAAAATATTATCTCTCAACTGCAGCAAGTACAGAAATATATATATATATATATATATATATATATATATATATATATATATATATATATATATATATATATATATATATATATATATATATATATATATATATATATATATATATATATATATATATATATATATATATATATATATATATATATATATATATATATATATATATATATTTTAAAC
This sequence comes from Latrodectus elegans, assembly GCA_030067965.1. Taxonomy (NCBI): domain Eukaryota; kingdom Metazoa; phylum Arthropoda; class Arachnida; order Araneae; family Theridiidae; genus Latrodectus; species Latrodectus elegans. The sequence continues at coordinate 39,309,803 of CM057811.1, read as the reverse complement.
TATTATATTTATAATATTAGATATATAAAATATATTACATAATTCTGGCAAAATATATTTCGTTAAAAATTAATATCTGTGTTATAAATTTGTTTTACCTATAGGCATTGATTTATTAAAACATTTTTAATTCCTTGTTATATAAAACTTTTTTTATCCCCTTTTAAAAAATTAATAATTACTTGTACTTGAAATTTAATGGTATATAATCTAATTATCAATAACATTTGATTAACTATGTCAGAAATAATTCAATTTAAATCTAAAAATTAAATTTTTTTGGCATGTTTATCACATATAAATCTTGTTAATAAGCGGAGCATGACGCAAGAAACTCCACTATAGTTTAAAAAAGTGTACGAGTTTTCATAGCAGTGATTGAATTTTCATAGAAACATTTTACATAACTATTCAGGTATGTTCTTATAGCAAAATGTTAATCTAAAAACTTTGAATAAAACAATCATTAAAGTATTGCAAATATGTTTTGACGCCAATGGAAATCTTGATATACTTTATCTATTAATCTATATTCAGTTCAACTGCCGCTCATCAATTAAAATATTTTTACGAAGTATCCCTTCAAATTTATTACATTCTGTACATTATTTTGTGACTTGCTCCAAACATAATTATCAAAATATTGTTAAAATAATAACTGTTTTAGTACATTTTACCATTTTGATTTTAAATCTTGTTATAAGGGGAATACTTATTTACAAGATATTTCATATTAAAAATATTTTCTTATTGATTTACATCAAATTATTTCCATTTTGTCATCCAAACCCTCAACATTTTCAGTAACAATCGGTAAATTAAATTACATTATTTACATCTATACCCGTATTCTAAATATGTATGTTAAATACAAACAAAAAGGAAAGGGACCCCATATTTTTATGTATAATATTTAAACTTTAAATCCTGAGACAGTTTGCGAAATTTATAATTAATTAATAACCATCTATTTCTGACAACTAACTATTTATGATAACCATATTTGACAGCCAATTATTTATTATCGACTGAATAAATATATTAAATGTTTTTTTTATTTTAAAATATTATTAATTCAGAAGTTATTATCAATAAATGATTCCTAACAATGATATTTCACGTGATTATGCTACTGAAATCAATAAAAAATCAAGCTATGATTATTATTTTTTTTAGATTTAATCTAAATTTTCCTCAGATGAAATTTTCTTTATAGGTAAGAAACAATTATCCTCTTTATTTAAAAATGAAACTAATAAGAATTTCATTCGATTTCTCTTAAATTCAAATATAAAGAATATTACGTTTATTTCATAAATTGAGAATCACATTTTTTATAAGATGAAGTATTTTAATAAAGCGGTTAATATTTTTATACAAATAATATGTAAATAATACATCCTATTATTTATAAATAAGACATTAATTTTCACTGTATATTTTTAAACTATAAAATAAAATAAATGCAAGGAATTAAATTAATTTTAATTAAAATATATTTATTAATAAGTTGTGATTATATATAACTTATTATTGATATATGTGTATTCCAAAAAATCAATTTATGATAAATTTACCATATAAATTTGTGAAATAATTTTCTCAGCCAAGAAGGCTGGGTATTATTACTTCTGAGCATCATGAGCAGTTGAACATTTCTAAGAATAAATGTATGTTAACTGATTTTAAGAAACTTTTGGCTATTGTGCGTATAACATTGTACAATTGACTTTGTTTATTATGAAATCAGGAATATATTTATAGAATTACAATTGAAATAACATTAAAAACAAAGTTTATTTATAAATATTAAGTAAAAGCAACACATAATTATACAAGCAATGTATTAAACACATAGAACGTAAGAAAATTAATTTTGCTGAATAAATATATATATTATCTATTAACTATTAATTTATTATAATAATAAGTAGTTTGTTTTCACATTTAGTTCCAATAATGTTTGCGGAATGTATTGCGGAATAACTTCAACAGAACTTTCTCATTCAAAAGTAGTAATATTACCTTTAAAATTTTAAAACATCTGTTTTTGTAATGTATCTTCATCGCATAATTATCGGTATAGATGATTTAAATTAAGCACATTATTCATTAAGCCTAACCTATTACTGTTAAATCTAGAGAAATTTCAAATTGTATTCAAGTATAGTGTATAAATTCATATACGTTTACTGCAGAGTTAAAAATGTTACTTATCCTCCTATATTTTCGCATTTGGTAAATAAATTTGACATACTGGATACTATTTTACTTAACAAAATATTTATTTTGTGTTAGATGTTCTTAAAAATCAATTTATGTTCACTCTGGATTACTGAGCAATCGTAACTTTTTTTTAACACATTTTAAAAATTTAAGGAACTTGCATGAAGTACATGAATTTTAAGCGCTACCTTAAAATTTTTGTAAAAGAGGAAAAAAAAATATTTAAAATTCTATTTGTGGAGAGTGGCAATGAATTCCAGAAGGAATTACTCATAAAACCTGATGTAGATTGAAGAGAGAAGCAGTGTTATATTTAATACATATTCTTTATGAGGATTAAATTAAACATCTTTGTTAAAAAGTTGGATTAGTGATTTATTCCCTTGTAACAACAATGCTTGCATAATATGACACGTATTTATAAGGTTTTTCTACAAAATTATTTTAAAATATACATCACCATTTGCTTATCATATATAACAACATTTATAATGCTCACATCAGTTTTAATCCGAAACTTCCGTTTCCCTTTATTTAAGTACATATTAAGCCAATGTCATGTCTACGAAAATTAATTTCATAACTATTTTCAAACATAAAGATGTTGAACGGTTATTGATTATTTCAAGGTCAATTTTTATCCTTTATCAATTTATTAAAAAAAATTCTTTCATATATTCACAGAAATTTAATTGATTTTCTCTCTCTGATTTCTATTATTTTCTTCAATTTTTAATTAACTTAACGTAAGATATTTTTAAGTACTCAGAAACTATAAGTAAATAATTGACTGAAAAATATTTAATTTCATATACAGTATTAGGTTTTTATTTTTCTACATAAATGAAGATTATTTATTATAGCATTGCCAATAAATTGCTATTTATTATGTTTGAATAGCTTTTTATTGAAATCGTTTAAATGTTTTAGATACTGTAGGATTTAATTTAATTATTTAATTAGATGATTAAATTTTTAATTAATTTTATTGAAAAATGCAAATTTCTATTTTGATTTTTTGATAAGATACATATAAATGAAAATTTAAAACCACTGTCAAAGTAAACATCAATTTTCATCCTCTTTTTTAATACTGACACTCATCTAATATCACGGTTTGTAATTAAAAGTTATTTAACAAAAATGTTATAAAATAATTTATTTAAAAAAAACTTTAACTAGATAGCATTCTAGTGTTAAAAGTAGATATGAGTAACACATACATTTTAATACAACTGAAAGCAAATAAATGCTTCGATTAGTACAGCATAAGCTTAGAATTTTCTCTTCAGTCAAACAAAATAAAAAAAAATCTGTTCAAAGATTCATGGTGAAGAAAGAGCAGAAATTTTATAAAAAGTGACTGTCAAACATTTCCACAAAAACTATTATTGCTGTGAAAATATCTTCAATCATTACACTTTTCTCAGAATGTTCTCGAAATTTATATCAAAAATACACAAAATTAAAAAGTAAAAGAAGCTACATGAAAATAAATGACTACATTTGGATTATTAATGGGAAATGATTTAAGCATAATTCTGATAGTAATGCTCCATAAATCAAATTCTTTTTTATAATAAACAAAATACCAATATCTCTATGGAAATTATAACTTTGATCAAAATTATGCATATATAGGTATATAATTGTTAACTCTAAGTAAAAAATGTTATTTATATTATATACTCACGACACAAGGAAACAAAAAAAAATAAAAGAACTCTTAATAGCATTTTTTTAAAAATAATTCCAATGTTTAATTTTTAGTTGTACGTGTGATTTGTACTTTGAAAATGATAATTTAAAATATTCTAAGCTGTAAGCAAAAGAAAATAATTATTGCACTTCGATGACGTGCTTTATAGGCTACAAAAAAATGGGATAATGACATTTTTACATTGTTTACTCTTTTTTATAGCAATCATCCTTTTATGCCGATGGCAAAAGAATCTTCTTTTATAAGTTAATAGGATTAAGTAGTACCGTATTTGAATTTTTCTGCCAATTTTTCAAACAAGGGTTAAAAAAAAAATCATAACACATCTTAGTAACCAAAAAGCAAGAAACGAAAGCAGTGCTCAAAAGTTTTTCCTTATTTCTCATTAATTTGTTCTTGATGTATTTTTTCAATCTCAAATTAGGCTCGCAACAAAAAAGAATAAGTTACCGCTGATTTAAAGTGCTTTTAGAAATTATTTCTTTTTTAATGAACCAATTAATGTTACTAAAAATATAGACTTTTTCTAATGATCTGTTTTTTATTACCATTTATTCTTTAATAACACTTCATTTAGAAAACCTCGTTTAAGGACTTTGAAAGAAACGCTTAAATATTTTTATAATAATAAATTATTTTTTAAAAAGTTAAAATTATTTTCACTTTAGTTTTGGCTGTGTGTAGAGATACAAATTATAGTACCCTTAAATTTTAATAACCCTTGAACAAGAAAAAAATGTTAAAAGCAGATTACAGCTCAAAATATTTCAACACAATGATGTTCCTATTTTAACTGAAAATAATTCATATAAAAAAATAACGAAACTCATAATTCACATGAATTGCTTTGCTCATAAAACTATTTCCAGGGATAATGAGATGATAGGAAAAAAGAAAGAACAAAGAAATTAATTATGATGAATAATCGTAATTTCACCCTGATTGTAAAACTGCAGTGAAACACACAAATTGCATTAGAAATTATTCATGCACAATTTATACAGTAATTAATAAAGTTGCAGGAAGGACAAAACATGTAAACACGTAATTCAAAATCGCATTTTAAAATAAATCATAAATGTTTAGAAGAATAAAAATGTTAAACGGCATTGTATCATATTTCATGAAAATATAACAGCAATGAGAAAATTCTTAAGTTTTTCTAAAACACAAACAATTTTGGAGAATATAAAAATAAAACTCTCCATTTAAATCTTAGTTTTATATAATTATTTTATCCTAATTCAATTATTATTTTAAATGTTATATGCATTTTCCTCTAGCAGACATTCTACTAATACTGGAAAAAAATATTTAATTTGTGTGTTTGTGATATTTTAAAATAAAATATGCTACAAAACATTATATAGTTTTATAGACACGAATAATGAAAAAAAGTCGACGGTCCTGTCTTGTGGTCAGAGTTCCTGACTGTGGGTAGGGATGTCCTGGGTTCGAATCCCGGTTCGGGCATGGATGTACTTTCTCTCTATATATATCCTGTCTTTGTCCTTCCTGTGTATGAATGATGTGCGAATGGTTGCCTACCCTATAAATGGGTCCCTATGGTATGTGTGTACTGAAGCAGTCGGACTCCACACCAAATATGGTTCAGTATGAAAAAGTGGAGCAGCGCACCCCATATTGTCAGCCTAGCTGGCACAAGAAAAAAAAGAGAATTGGTTATGTTATCCAAATAACTAGTAAATATGCAAGAATTAAACTGTTCAATATTGAATTTATTTTCAAAAATTGTGGGAATTAAAATCGCTTATTTCAGATTATTTTAAACCTTGTTTTGATAAAACCTAAATTTATTATAATGTCAAATGTTGATATTTGTATGGTCACTTTTAAATACTTAAAATTATTCCATTGAGTTATTTCCTTTATGCGTACTTTTTTTTTCATATTTTTAAATTTTGTATTTTTTTGGGTAAAGGTAAACTAAAGTAAAGTTTGACACAAGGAAAATATAATATGAAACCACCTCTTAATCCTTAAATTTTGAAGAAAAAATAATAAATATCAGTTTATTGGTATATATCTACAAATATAATCTTAATATCCCTGCTTTTATATTCAAAATAATTTGCTTAGATCATGTTTATTTTTCTATAATATGATGTAGAAAACATTAACATTCTAAAATCACTTAAGCAACTTGGAGTCACATAGAGACACTGGATTCGAAATACTTTCTGAACAAATTAGAGAGTAATAAAGACTCATTATATTAAAATCATTTATATGATAAGTACAAATATCTTTTCATAAACAAACATATCTCTGACAAAATGATTTGGGACTAATATTCAGACATATTTCATTCATACAGCCCAAAATCGCACGGTAGAAAAGTTTTCAGAAAATATTTCTTTCATTTTTCATTTGACGTTAATATTATGGTTCCATCTGCAATTTTAATAGACTTTGTAAAAAATGTCACCATACAAGAGAATAAAGTTTATATTTACAACACTACGATAAAAATGACACCAATAAATTGAAAAATTGCAGTTTATGCTGCTGTTTCTAATTCCAAAAGTTGTAGAGTTGTACAACATCTCCATGAAACCAAAAATTTCTAAAAATCTAAAAACAGGTATGAGTGCCTTAAAATCTCAGTAACCGCAAAACTCAAGCACCAGAGAATGTGGTCGAGGAAACCATGTTCATCCCGGCATGAATGTCGATCCGAGAAGTTCATCCTTCTCTGAAGATATGAAAGGGTTTTAGTGTGATCTCTAGAAAGACATCTGCCTTTTTCTTGAAATATTGAGCTGGTGACATAAACTGAGTATTTTCCAAAGTATCATGTGAGTTCAGGTGTGACTCTTTAAGAATTCAATCTTTTTCATTGAGGAAATTTATGCATAAGTCCAGATGGCATTGAAACACAGGATGTTATAAAAGGCAAACTTGGCCAAACAATGAGTGATTTCGTTACCATTCAAACCAACATTGGAGATGACCGACTGAAAGGTTGCTGCTTTCTTATCAGGAAGCCAAACAACAAGTTCCAGAATATTAAAGCTTATCATATCCCCATCTTCGATGAACGCGAAAGATGCTGAATGCTGGTATGACTGTCAGATAAAATCCAAATATACTTAAAGACTAATTAAATGGACAATTCAATAAAGTGAGATCAATAAAGTGAGACTCGGTCATGAAAATAAAACTGCTGTCAGGATTTCTTGCCCTAAGATCAAATGTGCCACTTGGTGTTTCAGTATGCATGCCCTTTCCAGAAACATCATCATCCCTTTGCTGCCATCAGTACACACCTACAAAGCTGAAAGTGGGATACCATGTATTGTATCAAAAACGTTTTGCATGGTAAAGTCAGGTAAACACCTGTCTTTATACTCCCGTGGACCAGAGTTCTTTATATAAATATACTTATTCGTGACCAATTTCTTTAAAAGGAAGACGATGCAAAGTAGGAATTTCAGATTATTAGAAGTAATTCCACAGTATTAGTAGTTCCCCTCTTACATGAAGGGAAAGTGATTATAATTAGTGCTATATTAAACTTGCATTCTTACATCCAACAAAATCTATTTTTCAGAATGCAATTCAATGCTTTAGATATAAAAGAAAATGCTCAAAATTTTAATAGAAATATATTATTATTTTTTACATTTCTTGCAGGAAAAATAACAAACATTCTAAATAATTATTTAATTATAACACAATTGTTTTTTGAAAAACTGCTCAAAATAACAGAAAACATATATTACAATAAATGGTGTTCAGAAAATGAATAATCAGAATTATTTCAAACCACCATAAAATCCTTCATTTAGAAACTTTGAGATTCATATTACAAAAATGTTTATATACGTTGGTTTAATTAATTTTCAAGATGCATTAAAAATAAGAACAGCTGGAGTTTGAATGATAAGTACAATTAATTTTAAGGTACTTCGGAATCGGTAAGCGCAGTTGGTGCTTCTAAATAATAATTAGTAATAATGTTTGAAGTGGTAGATAGGGAGAAATACAAATTAAGGTTTATTCAGTTAGAGTGATTCGGATCATAATATTTACGGAGAGTCGCGAAAAAAAATTACTGTTGAGTCGACTAAAATAAAAAAGTGGTGTTCATACTAATCTAAAATCGATTTTTCTCCTCCTTATCATTTTTGTTTGTGTATGTTTGTACTTAATAGGACGAAACTCTCTTAAAGCATCTGTTGTTTCTATGATAGTTGCTGGGAATAATAGGGAAAAAGATCCATTCTGTTATTACGAGTCATCATCTTTATGATGGCAGTGAGAGGTCTCGCACAATCTAGATTAGTGTGTTTCTACGTTAATGTTTCTGAGACCGATCAATGTTTCTGTGTTTCTGTTTCCATTCATTTTATCTCTTTTGTTTGAAGATTCTCCTTCGCGGAATAAATGTCTTTCTCGGCTCTGGAGGAGGTACTGTTCTTTATTATTTTTCTACTTCTTTATTTTTTAAGACCCCGATAAAAGAGTAATACGTTGTATCTCGACCAATTGTAAAGAAGTAGTAGCAATTTTCATGATTGCAAACCTGTAGCCTGGATTTAAAGTTTATTTTCTGTTATTGTTTCCTTCTCCTACACAAGAGAAGTGAATTTGCTTAAAAATATATCGTCGTTTCTAGTTAAAATTAGTTTTTGAAATGGATATTTGTCTCTAAAACAAAATTTTATATTACTTATTTTTTTTTACTGTACAAAATATAAAATAAATGTTTCAAATGTTTTCTCTTTTTTACCCAAAAATATGCTACAGATTTGAAACCAAATTCATTCCAATCTCTGTGACATAAATATGAAAATTGAGGGATGATGAAATATTATTTACAACAGGATAGTTACAACTTTACATTGATTGATAAATTCTATATTTTTCACTATTTAAAAAGTAAAAATGTAATTTATACAAAGATAAAACAAACATCACAATTTCTTCAATTTCTGAAAAAACTGGCACCGAATACAATTAGGTGTAATTTGCTAGTTTTTAATTTATCTATAACTTTTAAATGTACTTTACTTCAAAATACTTCATTGGAAGAAGGACTCTCAGGAAACCAGATATTTTTAAACTTATTTACTTTATCAACTATTAATTACAAAATATTATAGTTACAGATTACACCAAAGGTTATTTGGACGTTTGATATTTACGTAAAACACTATTTACTATTAAAAAGTAATAGAAAAAATTTTTCATTGTAGAAATTTGTACTTTTCAAGTTGGAACACATGATTTTGAAATATTATATATATATATATATATATATATATATATATATATATATATATATATATATATATATATATATATATATATATATATATATATATATATATATATATATATATATATATATATATATATATATATATATATATATATATATATATATATATATATACACACACATACATACATACATACATATGTATAGGTGTATATATTTCTAAGAATTCTTTTATCTGTACTTTTTGAGAATTTTGTAATTATTGACACTAAAAAATATAGAAGAAATATATTTATTTTTTATTTTTGCTTGAAAATTTTTAAAAATTTTATGGAAACAGGAAAAATAAATTTAATAAATATAACATTATTGATGTTATATTAATCAAGTTTCCGCGAAAGAAATTTCAATTTCAGGTTGATTATGGTGATTTGAATTTTAATTTGTTTAAATTTGGATGTAGAGATATTATATGTCTAACACCAAACACTTAATGCATAAAATTAATAATAAGAATTATGTAATATTTTGCTCAAACAATATAAAATAGAAACACTTAAAGTTTCATAATATAAGAGTTTAAATTAAGAATATAATAGATTCATTTTTATTCAATAATTGAGATTGGTTAATTAAGATTCAGTTTTGATTAAAAATGACTAAGAAATATAATATATGCATAAATATTTTTCAGTGAAGACTTTTGATGGTTACTACTATCATGTCAAGGAATGAATCCAGTCTGGTGTGCAAAGATAAGAGCCAAATGTAGTTGCGTATTATGTTGGAATATGTATGATGGAAATCGCAAGGAAATTAAAGTAAATCCATACGCCAACAGCACTTATACAAAGGTATGTCTTTTCTGTACACAAGCAATGTGATTTAGAAGGATACAGAAGAGAAATCTAATATCACCTGAAACCATGATATCAGATGAAACACCAGTATTGCAATGCATAACGCAACATTTCAGCTGTTTTTCACAATGATATCTTCAGATTCAAATTAAACCATTATTTTATTGAAAGCAGAAAAATTCTTATCAATAAATATTTTTTTACATTCTTTTTATATCAATCTTTTATCCGTCATTTATTGGAAAGAAATTTGCTGTTTTGTGTCAAGGGTAAACGAAGCAATAAATACTTTGTTGGTCTTCTTCTCAGCTGTAAACGAAATTGAAATGAAAGAACAGACACTGATTTTTACGTAATACACTACTATATCCATTATGCAAATATTCGTGATACGGCTGAGCAATCCATTACTACAATGCGTTCAATATGCCAATATTCACGTGCACGCACAAAGAGGTGGATGTGATTGGTCAGTCAGTCCAGCGTTTTCTCCTCCATCCGTCATCCTGTATGAAGCTATACCCTGCATAATGGTTTACGTATCTTGTCACAGAAAATACAAGAAGTAATTTTACATTATTTGCCTGCTTCTCCTATACCATTTATTTTGGTTAATCAACATTATACTTTCACTGTAAAATGTTTTAGGTACTGACAACATTCACAGTATTTTGATTATCAAGGTAAAATTCAATATGCATTTAAATTGTATCAATATTATCCTGTGATATACAAAATACAGTCATAAAAGTCATTATAGTGAAATCATCATTCAGTCATACTAAAATTAATTATTTGCAATGAAATTATAAGCAAGTTATTAAAATGAAATATTAATTTAAATCATTTTACTTTTTGAATAAAATGCAATTTAATACATTGGAATGTAAATTTAGTGGGCCTTCATGACCCTTTAATAATCAGCAATACTTGGAAAAGTTAAAAAATGTAAGTGAATTTGAACGATTGCGTAATTAAAATAAAAATATTGGTAAGTAAAATTACTGATATGGCAATTTTTAAAACAAAATGCGCATTTGTAAACATTCACTTAAATTTAATTAAAGTAGTTAAACATGCTTCATTTCGATAATTTTCAAATTACGTAAATATTCTTTTAAAGTAGTTTCACTTATATTTAAATTACTACCATATTTTATGAAACTAAATCTTATTGAACAATTTATTACAATAGTCATCCTTAAATTTTGTCTATAGTTACCATTTATTGCACTTCCAACTATTCAAAACATATTATTTCTGCAGAATAATCAGATAAATTTAGTAAAAAAATCTCTTTGCCTACATAATGGTTTTTCAATAAAATAATATTTATTGGTATAAGTTTTATATATTTTAAAGTATAGCATGAATAAAAAAATGAAAAAATATACATTTTAAATTCTAGAATATTAAATCAGTTTTGATGAACATGATCTAAATAAAAATTCCAATTTTTGTTTTTCACTTTATACCAAAAATAAATGATGTCTAGACAGAGGCTTATGGGGCAACAAAGTACAACACAGATCTAATGCAATCCAACATCAATAATATATCATATGACTGATGTTTATATGAATTTTACTATTCAAATGGATATTTTTTTGAAATGATATTAATAGTTAAGATAGTTTTCTTTCTTTAATTTAAAGGATAATGTTTAATAAAGTAATCATTGGTTTACTTAGAAATTTTTAACTAGCTTTCTTAGCACGAAGAATTATTATGTTTCTTTACAATAGAATATACTTATTATAAGCAACTCTGCTCACATGCATATCCAATGTCATTACAAGTGCTGCGTTGTGTATGATTTTTTTTTTAAATATAAAAATTAAACTATACCATCGTTAAACATATTTGCATTAATATCAAATTATTTAAAATTAAATATTTGCTTAAATATTTGTTATTAAATTTTATAAATTTTAATTTTTCTAAACATTTTGAAAAAAATATCATATGTAGACTACGGAGACAGAATTTTCTGTTTACTGTTGTGAAGGAAATGACATTAAATCACAGAAAAAAATGTTATTTAAGAAAAAGGAATTTATTAAATTAATATTTTAATATTAGTAAGAAACAGTGCATTAGATTATAAACAAACAAATAACAAATATTTATATGTATGGGTTGGTTGTTGGGTGTGTCTGTATGTGTTTGTAATAACTTTCATGTGTATAATATCTCTTTAAATAGTGAATTATTTGATTTTTTTAATTTTAATCTAAGATCACATCGAATAAAATTTTTAAATAATATGCTACATTATAAAAATTATAGTTTTGTTTTAAAATAAAATAACATTATTTTTATGATAATTAAAATTACTTACTTCAGTTTGTAATTTTTAAAATGTCATTTATGAACATCAAAGTAAATATATTTAAAGAAATTAATATAAAATTTGTATCGGAAATGACATTTCCTATTTGATATAAAGTTACATTTTAAATCAAATTAGATATTTTAACATTGCATAATATATTATAATTGCATTCTGTAATATAACAAAATTATATTTTGTATTATGTATTATTTAATACTATTAGTTTTTTTATTAAAATACGTATTATATAAAAGAAATAAATCCATCAAATAATTATAATTAATTAAAAATTTTCTGTAACTTTAAGGTTTGCTTTGATGTTTTTTGTAACTCAAAAAGTTAAAAACTTAAAAATTTAAAATGTTTCATACAAATATTAATGTAAGTTTAAGTCATTATAAAAATCGTTTCAAATTCAATTTGCTGAAAATATAACTTGTAACAATGAAACAGAATTGATGTTCATTTTGAGAATTCTGCCTTAACAAGTATGTTTTTAAGTATTTATAAAACAAGAAACCTAAACTTTTAAAAATTAAACAGGAAGAAACTTTCATAATAATCGAACTATCAGCGTTAAAGGTGATAAATATCTCAGAAAGAGACGTCTTTCTGGAAAAACCTAAATCCATCCCTAAAGATTCAGGAAGCCGAGGTGATCAATATCCCTGATAGATGGGCTCCCAGAAAAGTTGTCATCCTCGCATCAAGCCACATAAAAATTTAACCATGGCATAAAAGTAGTGTTTTCATCACATTTTGTCACAATGCATTATCCTTTACTTGTTTGAGGAAGATAAAGGGAAATGTCCCACCGCAAACTTAACACGTTGCGTTTAGGGAATTCTATTATGAATTCACTTTTCTAGAAGAGCTTCTCATGAAATATTGTCATTAAAACTGATTGTGAGTGACAATGAAGAAATGAGGTAAAATGAGTTTGCATAATAGATATTTCCAAGTGAGACATGAAATTAGTCTAATCTGTCATTTAAAAAAAAATATGTGTTTAAATCACAGGAAAATTACTAAGAAGGATGAAAAATTTGATAACATGAAATATCGCTTTCTGTTAATCTTCACGATATATGCTTTACACTTAGAATCATTTCATCTGTTTTTACTTATGCATATGAACAAAATGTATTTGAAAAAATATTGCGAAGTAATTTAATATTTTAACAATATATTTTGTTAGAAATGTTTCTAAAACATATGTAAATTACTAAATTCAGAAAAATATTTAAAAAAATGTTAATTTATTGAATATAACTACTCAAAGAGCAATGTTTATATGTTTGACATATCAAAAACGATTATGTTGGTTGATTGATAAAAAATATAAACGTTTTTTTAAAGTTAAGTAACAACAAATTCATTACTGTAATACATTAAAAATACTAATATTTTTCCGAACAAACCATATAAACTTTAAATTTGTGTTTTTAACAATTAAATAAATTACTAATGACTTTACTGCAAATAGTTTACAGTAATCATAAACATATTCAAAATAATTGAACATGTTATACATGCAGAATTGTCCAAAAAACAATTTAAAATTTGCATCTTTTGAGAAATAATTCAAATATATTACATATTTTTATCTTAAGTAATTACATTCCCTTAAAAAATAAGGAATTTAATTTAGCGATTCTTCTTCAGTATAAAAGTGTAATCAAATAGTTTTCTCAGATTAGTTTCCTTCAAATAATCTTATAAATTTAACAAACAACAAGACTAATAATGCAAATGTGTGTGTTATAAGGATGTTGGTATAAATATAATCACATAATGTAATTGAAATTAAGAATATTGATTTCTTAATTATAATAATTGACTACAATTCCAATAATTCCTTTTAAGTATATAATAATTTAACTATTATATTATCATTTGAGTAATTTGATATTATAGTAATAGGCAAGCATAATATTCTTATTTCCAGAATATTAGTAAATTTTCTAATTAGGATATTAATTAACAATTTTTAATTGGAATAAAATAATACTCATATATACATGAGCTTTGAGAGTAGAAGATGGATCAAAACATTATTGATAGGCAACTATGCTTAATTGCGAATTTTTCATTACTTTATATTAATTTATGACTTTTTTTAAAATGCTTCAAAATTTTAGTTGATAAATAAGCAATATAAAATATAAAAGTACCAATTCAATATTTCTACAAGATGTAAATTTAAAAACAATAGTGTGTGATATGCTTTATAATCTTATATGCTTAAATTATTTATTCTTTTATTCACTTTAAATGAAAAAAAAACTTGAATAAAAAAATGAAATGAATGAAAAAAATGAAAAAAAATTGCATGATATTTGATAATCCAAATTTCAAAAATATATATCAAATTAATATTATTCGAAAAAATTAAATATACTATTAAAAATTGAGTGAATTATTTTTAAACAGATAATATTTTATGTGGTGTTGTAATATTAATTAATGACATTATTTTGTTTTTATTTTCATTTCTAACCTATAATAAAGCTACTGAAGTTAATTTAGAAAATTGCCCAAATTTTCAGACAAATTTTCTTTGAGTAGGAAAGTAATTAAATTCTTTCATTTGTACGTAGGTTTTTTAACTTATTGGTTATTTCATATTCAGTAGTTACTTGAAGTTATGTTACATTTATTTTAACTCGAAGAACTGTGGAGATTTTTGTTTGTGACTTCGGAAATATGTGTATTTAAATATTTTACTAATAGGATGTTTCCTGGAAAAACTTCAGAGATTAAATTTTAAATAGCGTATGAAATTAATAGTTAATCAATTTTTATTTCCTATAGAAAAATTCGTGTTTTAAACTTAAGTTATTATTTATCAATTATTAGCATTACGTAAGAAACATTGCAGGATATTGTATGCACATTGATAAGGAATTCATTTCTCTATAATGTAATATAAAAATAAAAGAAAATATTTTAATTATAATTCAAGAAAGATATATTATTATTTAATTTGTCTCTCTCTATTAGGAGGGTGAATTTGTAATACTTTCTATTTTTATTTTCATTCATTAGAATCAAGAAACATGATAAAACTGATTTTATCGCAATAATAAATGACCTCAGAGAAAACATAATCTACATGGAAAGATCTGCCACCAGATTAGACTGCGAGAACGTCAGGAGAATGCTGCATTTGAGAAAATCACAGCTTAGAATCACTACTTTCTTCTTCACAAATCGATTCCGACCCTAGATGCCCCATTAGCTTTCTTAATTGAGAAACCTGCGAAAGGTTAACTATTTTAAGTACCACTGCTAAGACTTGGAAATTGTGTCCTGAATCGCTGCATCCTAAATCTGGAGCGCAAGAAAGTCGCTAATGACTTAAGGCTCAGTCATCTAATGAGTTGGATGAAGAAAGCAGTTTTTCTCGCTAGCCAAACATCCAAATCCTAAGATCATTGGTGAGCTTTCCTGCATCTTGTCTGGCATCTGTCTCCACTAATCAAAAGATTTAGGCTAGGAGAAACTAGGCTTTGCTCAGTTGGGTGTATCCGGCTTGATAGATAAATGGGTATAACCGTAAGGTTCAGGAAATAAAAATACTAAAGAGGAAATGTCTGTAAAAGTGAGCTCTCAACTTTGGTGATGAAACAGTTAGTCCCTTGGGTACCTTTGTGATAAATATAAAATGGATGCTTACTGAAAAAGAATTTCTAACATTTGAAAGTAAAGTTATTTTTTAAAAAGTATTGGAATTTTACTTAAAACGAAATGTAAACTATTTTTAAATAAATATAAAACTCAGATTCTATATTTCTCCCAATTATAATTACAATAAATAAATAATTTTAAATTATGTATTATTTACTGATATACATTTATTATCTTAAACCATTCTTTATTAATTTAGTAGTAAAACTATTTTGTTTCTTCATAGAATATTTATGTTAAATTATGGAAAAGGATTTCATCTAAAATTTGTTCTTCACTGCATATTTTAAATATCCTTCAAAATTTATGAATTGCATGTTATTTTGGTAATTGTTATGTATTTGTAATTTTTCAAATCAATTAGAGTTTAAAAGCAAATTAATAATTCGTTTTCTATAGTTAATTTTATGTGCAAAGAAATGTTTTACATTGTTAAGAAATATTTTTTTCAATTTTAAAATTACAATTTCAATTATACATACATTAAATAATCCTTATTTGTTGTAGGATAAGAATACATGTGCTTAATTCATTAAACATCTTATATTTTAAAAATATTTTAAAGATATATTAGAATTTTAAATGTATAGACATTCATCTTTCTTAAAATATAATACCTTTTTATCAACAAATTAAATATTTTTTGTTGAAATAAATGACAACTTTATTACGTATAAATATTAAGATTTTGTTAAAATAAAAACTTTCTTTTAAACGCTTAAAATTATGTCAAATCAAATATTATATCAAATTATATCAAAACGTGAGTGAATATCAAATTTTAAAACAGTGTGAAATTAAAAAATATACATTTAAATTTAACAAAATTGTTAAATTCATTTTATAAGTGTTTTCAATAAAATGTAAAATAAATGTCTGATATATTTCTGAGTAACCTGTAACAATGATTTAAAAATTAAATTTGAGTTTCAATGGCGATGATAAAAATAAACTATACATTTACAAATAATATTGAATAAAAACAAAACGTTTGAAAAGTTCTGGAACTGTTGTAATAATCTTATATAATAAGCAAAAATATAAAAAATAAAATAGTCGTTTCTGTGTGACGTCACCCCTTATGGATGAAACCTTGTGTTCTCATAAGAAACTTTAAATTGCGAAATGAATGTTGAGCGATCATTTGGAGACAATACTTTTATAATCATTTCAAAATTTTGTTTGTTTCCCAAACATGTGTTATAAAAATGAAATACTTTTATCAATCATCATTGCTGTTGGTTTACTTATCTGTATAAGATACACAGTTAATATAACTTGAGCTACAAGATTTTCTGAACACAAATAAATCATCATTTCCTAATATCCTGTGGGGTAGAACATGGCAACGCAGTAGGCCAGTCTTGAGATTAAAAACAAAGAAAGATAATAGATATCTCTGGAAAATTTATCCGAAATGTATACAAATCAAAAATACGTGATACACAAATCGGGGAATTGAAATTTATCTTTGTAAATTGTGAATGATAAGAAAATTAGTAGTTAAGAGTTACTGTTATCTATAACCGATGAAACAAGCATTGACATAAAAAGAAATGGTATTTGGTTGTATCCTCGAGCATTGCACTCATACAGTTTCCACATGTTGCCATAGATCATATTATGTAGCATTGAGTTATGTATTCCATGCCATTTCTTCTGAAATCGTGGACCTCACGTGGAATCAACCCTGAACAACAAGTCAAGTAAACGATGAAGGAAAATTTGTGACAGTAGGTTAATGAGAAATAGAGAAGTGCAAAACTCAAAATATGGCTTGAAGGGATTCTGATTTATACTACTTCTGAATATTTCCATTTTGAAGGGACATGATTATGACTGGGATCAATACTGTATCTGCTTATAAATATTGCAGGAATCAATATCATTAGTATTCATAAATAAATTAAAATTTTTGTCTCTTTAAGACAGCTCAATGGAAGTGTTTGTTTCAGAAGCTAAGAGAACCCGAATGTCCTTTCTTCCTTTGTACCCCTTTGCTGTTCATGAAGAAGAATGTGATTTCTCTCAGCGGAATGACTTGAATCCTTAAACTTTTCGCTTAATGTAGGTCAAAGGATTTTTAAATATTTTAACATGTCAAACCACTGCTTTAGAGGAACTAAAATAATTAGAAACAAAGCATATATGCTTTAAATAGTGGTCTATTAATCTATTTCTCTAAAGAAGGAAGTACATTTTATTCCAAAATCATATATATCTGCGGGAAAAAATGAGTTTCTTTTAATTATTTTAGTCAATTAGTTTATCAGCCTAATTACAACTCACAGTACATTTTTATATACATTTTTACATGTGACAAGATTTTATATATGTTCATCTACATATAGGAGCAAACAGAGCTCAACATCAACTATTTAAATGACAAAATTGTTAAAGAAAAATATATAATAGTTTCTGTTTTGGCGATAAGAGCTATTTATAGACTTAAATAGAATAGATTTTATATTGTAACAAACTACAATAAATATCCTAATATAAGTAATTTTAGATAAATAGAGCCAAAACACACCATTAGGTTTAGAAAATGGCCCAAAGAAAAAGAAAACATAGATGCTTGAGAGAAGAACTTCATTAATAACCTCTAAAAGGAATTAAAAGTACATCTTTCCTATACTTAATATCAAATTAGTTCCGTGAAGTAGTTTGTAATGACTAAAGAATGATCATACTTTATTTATGTAGGAAGATGTTATTCAGTTTAGTATGGAAAACATAAAACAGTAGTAGTTTAAGAAACACACAAATAAGACAGAATATAGACAGATGATTATATTTTTGAAAACTGAGTTAAGAATGTTAAATAAAACAACCACATTTTATTTGTTTCAATTGCTTAAAATCATCTAGAAAGAGCAAAAGTAAAATCTAGATTATTGTTTTGAAATTTGAAATCTTTGGTAACATGGATTGGAGGAATAATATTTACAATTTATGCAACCACTTAATCAGTTTCAGGAGATTAAAATATATAAAAACTGTAGACTAATAAATCTTTAAAGAATATTTTCCCTTGAGGAACTAGAAAAAAAAATTTATCCTTTACAGATATTAAAGCTTAAACGTTTTAATATCTGTAATGAATACCTGTGTAAAGGTAGAAGTTTAAAATGTTTAAAAAGGAATTTTTGTTCCATGACATATTTTAGCATGTCTAACAAAGAATATTTTTAGCATTTTGTTTTAGTATTTTAGCATTTATAGTGATCATACATTGTCGCAGCGCTATCTATTTGAAAGTGATCATTTGTGTCCGAAGAAGCTGCAAAGGCATTTTCAGGTGCTGAGAAAACTCTTGCTGAAGCTACCCTCCTAAAACATCCGATTACTGGTGCTTCTTTAAGCCTTTGGACAGATGCTTCTTTATTTACTATTGGCAGTTCCTTGAATCAACTTTCAAATGGGACCTGGGAACCCATTGCTTTCGTTACAATGACACTTTTTAAATGTCAAACACATTGGTCTGATTATGATACAGAACTTTTAGCTATTTATTCCTCTATCAAAAAGTTTTGCCATATGCCATAAGGCAGGGAATTTTCGATCTATACTGATCAAAAACTCTTAATTCTTTTAAGCAAAAGCCTGATAAATGTTCACCTCGCCAACTGAGCCATTTAGACTTCATTTCCCAATTTTCCATTGATATAAGGTATGTCAAGGGATCCGAGAACATTGTAGAGGACACATTATCTCATATAGTAACTAAGGCAATCTCAAATAAAGTTTTAAATTTTCACGATATATCTCTCTCACAAAATGATTCTGAACTTCAAAAACTTCTGAATTCTCAAAATGCTAATTACAAAATTGAGAAACAGTATTTTCCTTTAGAGGATGCAACTCTGTATTGCAATTTTTCTTCAAATCCACCCCGTCCGTACATTCCAAAATTTTTTCGTTTAAACATATTTGAAAATGTACATAATCTTTCCCATTTAGGCATTCGAGAAACTAGAAAAGTAATTACAAAACGTTATTTTTGGCCCAACATGAATTCATTTATAAAAAAAAAAATCTGTTCAATCTTGTCAAAACTGCCAACGTTCATAAGTTATAAGGCATACTAAATCTCCTATTGGTACTTTTTCTATGCCAGATGCTCGATTTGCGCACATTCATGTCGATTTTATAGGACCTCTACCCCCACCTGATGGTTATAATTATGGCATGAGAGCAATTGACCGTTTTATCATATGGCCTGACGTTATCCCTACAACCGATAATACAACTGAAAAAACTTGTAGAGCACTGATTCATAATACGATCGCAAGTTTTAGATGTCCTTTTACTATAACAACTGATCAAGGTAGAAATTTTGAATCGCATTTGAAATTTTAGCACCAATCGTATTCTCTCAACCTCATATCATCCCCAATCCAATGGATTGGTAGAGCGTTTTCACAGACATTTAAAAAGCTCCACTATGGCCCATAATCAAACTTAATGCACAGACACACGTCCTAGGCATTTATTAGGAATTCGTTCTGCAACAAATCTGATATAAATACTACTTGTGTAGAGCTATGTGTATAAAACAAATCTCAGATTACCATCTGATATTCTTAATTCTCAGAATGAACTGTACACACCAACAAAAACATGTGTCAAAACTTAAATCAATCATGCTATCTCTTAATCCCATTTCAACATTTAGGCACTGCAATAAATGTATTTTGTTCAACCCTCACAGCAAACTTGTTCACATGTATTTTTACGTGTTGATAGTGTGAAACCACCTCTCTCACCTCTTTATACTGGTCCATATCCAGTAATTTATAGGACAGATATCATTTATTGTAATAACAAAACTTTTAAGATTACAAGTTTCTATGGATCGTTTGAAACCTGCCCGTGTATTATCAGAATTGCGTGATTCACCTAAAAGGCCACTTATCATTCAGACATCAAAAGCATTTAACAATCGACCTGATAAAAATGAAAAATCTTGTAAAATCCCTAACACTACAACTAGAAGTAGTAGTCATGTGCATTTTCCAAACATATTACAGTTATGTAACATTATATATTAGTTATGTAATAATTTTGTACATATTTTCAACAGTTCTTTTTGTAATAATATCTTTTCCTTACATATTTTGTTTTCTTTGTATCAGCATATTACTTTTACTATTTTTGTATTATAATGCAATATCATTTTTATCATAGTTTATATATAATTGTACACTCTTCTTGTCGTTCACCTTGTTCACTGAGGGTATACTCTGTAGTGATCATACATTGTCGCAGCGCTACCTATATGAAAGTGACCATTTACGTAAACAAAAAAAAAAAAAAAAAAAAAAAAAAAAAATACTACAACTTTTATTGTAACTTATACTTTAAAAAAAGGAGAGTTTCCACTTTTGTTTTTTAGCTTTCGCTTCTCGTTATATTTCATGGAAATGCATGCATGTTATATTTTTATCATTAAAGTTTTTCGTTATAAAATGGATATAACTCATTTACCTACACCTTGACACACTTCAAGTTATTAATTTCTTGTTAAAAGTGTTTTTCGCTTGAGCATTAAATTCATCTTAAATCAATGCAATGTATATTTCACTTGACATGTAAGCTTGGAAAACATTTTTACAGAAAGAAACTGGCCTTTTATTTAAATTACCTTAGAAAATCTGCTAAGAATATTCCGAATATACAAATGTTGCAATCACAAAGTGCATCCTTTATCAAGAACGATAGGTAACTTACTCTTCTTTCTATTTCACTAAAAACACAAGTAAATTTAAATGTAAAATTTCTGAATCATTTCTTAAAAATAAGAATACATCTTGGTATTGCTTTATTTATATTTCAATTTTATATTTTGCATGAAGCGATTTGTAATAAACAATACAAAACTTTATTTTATGATGAAAATATAATAGTTACATTAGATTGAAAATGCTATTAAAGAAAAATTTCTGTAAACAATTATTTTTAAATTCTATTTCCTATTAATTCTGTAATTCAGTAAATAAACTGGAAAGTTTAAGTCATTTTTGACAACATTAAAATTAACTAGTATATAATTGAAATTAATATTCAATAGAGTTTTTGAAATATTTTCCAACATTTTTTTTGTAATTTCCTTTCGCATTCCATTTATGTTGCTTTCACCTGCATTCCATTCGTATTCATTTAATTATATGTACTTAAACATTATGATTTTATAAATAACTACTTATATTTGCTTGTAATCTAATGACCACTATTCAAAATTTAAACTTAAAATTTGCAAAAAACAAATATGGCAATTTATTAATTTTCCTACTCTAATTAATTTCACGCAAAACAAGATAAAATGATTAAAAGATCAACAGGATGAGATCCAATGTCGCTTATTGCATGTCTTTTGACGATAACAGGAGCAGAGTGTCAAATAAAAACATTTAATCGCCGAGGCAATCTAGTAAAACGACCCGTCTCTCGCTTTCATAGCTTAAGACTCGGGAATAGGGTGCCTTTCTAGTTATACTGGAAGTTGTCCAGATGTCGCCATCAAGGCTTCTCCCATAAATTATGTACACATAGGGAGCTGTCTGGGCGAGAATTTATTAACCAGTGGGAAAGTTTATACTCCAAGCGTCCATTATATCTAAGAGAACAAATTTCTTCCCTGACTCGGCCTTTTCTCACGTTTTGGCTTCCCAGGAAAACTGAGGTTTTCACCATCCATAAAATCGGACATAAATATCACCGGAGTAAGACGTCTTATTCATTTTGAAAGAGCCATTTATATTAATAACTCTTCATTTCAGATGATGTCCGGATGCAAAGTTACTTATGTATCACATTTATTTCGTTTTTTCGCTCAAGTAAATTTATCATTGAACTTAAGCAATTAGTTTATTTACTTAAATGCTCATTTTGACGTGATATATTGTACAAAAATATGTTTTGAATCAATATATAAACAGTTTCTTTAAAAAAAAAATATAAATTAAACACAGCAATAAGTAATTTCAGTTATAACTTTAATTTTGTATGAAAAACTAAATAGAACTCTTTTTTATCTGATCGAAAAATGAAAAATTTGTATTATGTTAACTCTAGAGCATAAAATTTATGCAACTATTTACATGGATTGTGTATATTTTATTTTAGTACTAGGAAATGTGTATATTTTTGGTTCGTTTTTATTGTTAATTTCGCAGTTAGAGCGGTGAGAAAAATGGCTTTAAAATTCATAGGGAGGATAATAAAAACAATTAATCTAGTAAGGAGTACTCGAGTGGAGTGTTAGTTGCTCAATTATTAAAAAAAATCCGAATTTCGGGAATATTGAATATAGATTTAAAAAAAAAAAGAAAAAAGAAAAAAAAAAACAAAAAAAAAACATATTTCTTGAATGACAAGACTATTTTATATTGAAGCTAATAGTTTGAAAAGTGCTGCATTTTAAGTTAAAAAATTATTTCATTTAATAATTATTTTTATTTATAAACCTTTATGCTACTAAGAAACATACGGGGGATAGTTAATTTATTCTCAAACAGTTATTTGATTTTAAAATGAACAATATTAAAAATTTCAGTTTTATCTAAATATATTGATACATATAATTCCAAAATATTAATAATAATATCTTTTTAATTATAGATTTTTCTTTCAAAACAAAATTCACCAGATTAAATATCTTATTAAACTATAAAGGATCAATGACAGAAAACCATAAACACAAATCTATTTCATTATATTGCTAATAAATTTAACGAATTGTTATTATTTAAGAACTACTTATAGATTATATTATTTTGAAAAATTTTCAGTGAAAACTTTGCAGTCTAAGTAATTTTCAGACGTTTCTTTATATTTATGGAAACTAGGCATGTTTATTGTTACAAACAGAAAAAGTTAAAGTGTATTCTATATAAGATAATATTTAGAGTGTAGTGAATAATTTATTCAAAATTACCTATTGATACTTTAAAATCCTTCTGTGTCGATTGAGCAATGTTTAGTTTGTTTGTTTTTTTCAATCTTTTGGGGCAATTTAAAAAAAATCATGATATTTAATCCTTTCTTATGATGATTACACAGAAAATGTTTGTAGGTTTATAATGAGAGATTTTTCAACTAGATTTACCTAAAATGTCTACTAGTGTTGTTTCGATAAAAATCCAATTTATTTTCATAAATAATTGTCATTAAACAAAAGATAGTTCTCTAAGCAGATGCCACTAGTAAAACAAACATATAAATTTTGTGATTCTTCTTCATTTGCTTTAGTGAGAATTTGCGAAATATTTCGATTTGAATGCAATGTTATTGGGTTCACAAAGCAATGTTTCTACGTTAGTATAAATTTATATATGAATAATTTATACTAACGTAGTTGTGCCTAAGTATTTCATTGCAATGAATTTGCTCAATGCTTATAAAAATTATCTGATATTTTAACCTTGTGCAGATCAGATATCCTGCAATGAAGGCTGGTAGAAAATTTCTATCAGTCTTGATGAGCTTATTAAAATTACGTAATCACTCATCACTTTTTTTATGTACATGAATTTATTTAGAGGCAAAAATTTATTCTATCATATTTACTCACTGTTTTTTCCATCACATCTTAAATATTTTGTACATAAAAAATTATTTTTTTATTATTAATATCACAAAAATATTAGAAAATATTTGGAATTAGTATTTTAAAATGATATCATTGGCACATATTGCCCACATACGAGATAGTGGAGAAAATGTCTGTATATTATAGCCACTTTAAATATACTCACTTAAAGTCCATTAAATTAACAACCGTCTGAAGTCTCTGAAACTATTTGAAAATATAAATTAAGTTTAGAGAAAAAATGTTTTTACATATAATTTGAATGTAATGTAAAATAATGAGAAATTTTCTTCTCAGGGTTTTAAAAATATTTGATAGGAGAATAAAATGTGATGATATTTTTGAACATATTAATTTATAAAAAATACGAAGATATATTACAAATTAACCATTCACAAATGAGAAAGAAAATAATTGCAAAAATTAGTATATTTTAAATCTAGATTATAGTTAGTTGAGTTACATTTGCATAGACACAAATTTATTGCCTATAACATTAATCTTAAAGCGTTTAAAATAAAATTATAATTCAATATTTTTTAATACAATTTTGAATTTATTTTTGGTATAGGTTTTCTGACGAAATCCCAAAAATTCCTTTACAAATGAACTCAAAACTTAATTTTAAATTTTATTTTAAAATAAAGTATAAGAAAAGAACAGAAAAGAATTTGTTTTATTTTAATCTCTCACGATTGGTACAAATTTCATAAATGATCAAATTGCATAACGACCTCATAGATGACCTCAGGGATGTCTAACTAGGATTTTTTTTATCATCAACTATTTGGGTTAAATATAGAACGCCTTATATTCATACCTTGTACTGTATTTAATTTTTCAATTTGTATTCTATATTTCCTCAATAGAAAAATTTCTTTTCGAAAGTCGAGTTACAAAAATGTTGGCAAAAAATTTTAGAAATTCAAAACAATAATTATCCTTTTTTCCATATTTCTAAGCTTAGCAACAGAAACAAAACAATATTTTTCTAACTATATCAAAATTAGTTAGAAAATATTGTTTTGTTCCCAAAACTAATTCCTTAGTTACCCAAAATATTGAAAGAAACATCATAAATGTGTGTATTTTATATTAGCTTGAAACATTTAATAAAAAATACATATTATAAAATTAATATTAAATATATTAATTTAAAAAATGTAAAAATGTACATAAAATTTTTACTTTTTATTAATATTTACTTATTAGACTTCCTATCGCATGCTATAATTATGAATAAAAATAGATTAAACAAAAAAAAATTTGAATGTTACTAAATCAGAATATTAGTGTATCAGTTTAGTGTTGCAAAATGGAAAGAGTGAATTTGAACATAAAAATAAAGGGAATTTCAAAATGTGTAATATACTGTCTACTGGGATAAAGGAAAAATATTTTGCTTGGATTGATGTTTTTTTAAATTAAGACAATTTCGAGAATAATAAACAGATCCAGAGGAATAATGAAAACTTTTATCATGTCTTATTTAATAAAATATTATTAACAAGTTAGTAATAGTGTAGTATATATTATTAATTAAGCACCTAGTATTAAGGATTAATTTTTAATACGGATTATTCTAAATTCAGTTCTATTTAAGGATTCTAATATAATGTTTCAAATTTTGTATTATTCTTTTCTATTTTGCGAAATTTTTTGTTTCATATTATGCTATTACAAGATTGCATATATTTGAAAGAAATTATCTTATATTTATGAAAAATATCATTTTTCTTTTTTTAAAAATGAAAAATTGAAAAAAAATATATATAAAAAAACTGTGATGTCTTAAGAAATAAATATAAATCGTTTATTGAGACATAAAATTGTGAACTACATTTATTTTGAATTAAAAATTAATATCTTAATTTTCTAAACTATTACATTAAATTTCAAAAACAATTTGAATGATCAACAAATATTTATTTAATTAAAATTATATTCGCTTGAAAAAGTATTTTTTTGATATTTAAGAAAATTAAATAATTTCTGACGTTTTGCTTTATATTAAAAATACAAAATTTCAATAAAACTATGTTATTAAATAAATGACTCAAAATATATAACAATATAATAAAACTTTAAGATTGATTATCATGATTGGGATGAATTTTTTGTATAATTAGGAAACCATTTTACAAACTATTATTAAAATTTTTAGTTTATAAATAAAAATCTATTTATGCATATTTAATTCAAATTACCTAAATATTTACTGCAGAA
>CM057811.1:39250405-39280405 GCA_030067965.1 Latrodectus elegans | reverse complement strand
TTAATCAATATTTTCTGGTTATCTCATCCATATACCATTCTTTATTTTGCCAAATTTTCACAATTCACAGCTATGGAATTTGTTTTTTTCATTAAACGTGATTTTAAATGTTAGATTCGAATATGGTTTTCAGAAATAGTTTATTATGTATTTTTATATGTGAATTTTAGTTTAAATTATGTTTATTAATTCTGCTCTATAATTGCAACCACATTTTTATCTATTAGACAGCTATTTGTTTTAACTTGTGTTGTGATATAACTGATAATAATAAAATATAAATGCCCGTTAAATGAAATTAAATTTAAATTAAAAACAAAATAATGTATTTGTATATTTCTTCTTAATAAAAGTATATTTAAATAATATGAACAAAGATATTACTTTCTTAATAATGTTCTCTAGATAAAGAAAAAAAAACGATTTAGTAGATATAAGCAATTAAAACCTATTCATAAGTAAAATAAATTGATGCAATTATTATTTAATATGATTTTATTATTTTTTGGATACATCAAAACGTCGAAAGTACTTTAATCTTGTTTACAGTTTATTCCAATATTCATTTATGTTTACTAATGCATTATTAAAATGTTCATTCTAATTTATTTTTGAATGCATTATGCAAAACTTTGGAGGATTTGCATTTAATAAAAACATGATATTCAATTACATATATTTCTGAAATAAAGTAGGGAAATATTGCTCATATTTAAAATGGAAAATTGTTTATATTTTGAATAGATTTTAATGATTTATGCATTTTTCATCCAACTCAAATATTACACAAATATTGTTTTTAAATATTATTCTTACAATTAATAAAAAAATCTTAAATTTTTCCAAGAAACTAATGTATTCGTAATCATTTAAGATTTTTAATTGCATTATATTTGTAAAATATCAATGAATGCATAAAACTAATTTATTTCTTCTTCGTATGAAATTCCGTTCAAACATTATTTCTTACTTTCATCAATTTGATATAAATAGCAAGCTTTAATTGCATTTTCTTACTTTCATCAATTTGATAAAAAAAATTACAGGCATCTTCAATTTCGCAACATACTGATATGTTGGCATTTCCTTTTAAATAATAAATTCAGAAATTTATATTTTAAATGTTGTTAGCATTATAATCTGAAACTTTTAGGAATAATTTGTTCATAGTTTTATAAAGGTTAATATTTAAATTTAGAAATATATTTAAAGGCACATATCACGCGCACACTAGGAACAATTTTTCTCTGGTATCTAATAACATATCATTTAAAATTAATTTTATGTTATTTATATAAAATCATTTCAAATTATTTTAATTTGGAATTTTTGTACATTATTTACTAAAATAAATGAAATACTAGATTTTTCAAATTTATTAATAATTCTACTGCTTTCTAGGAAATTCGTCATAAACCTTTAAAGGCAATTCGTCATAAATTCCTAATCTTTTCAATACGAATTCCTAAGTTTGATACCTGTTTTTGTTGAACAACGGGTGATGGAAATTGGGCTTTTGTCTTCGCTAGTCTATTTATGGGAATGGGTGCTTGATGCACTGCCTGGTTTCATCCCATATGGCAATCGTATATGACTCACTGTTCATAAAATGTCCTCTCGGAAGGCAAAACATGGGGTGAATATTAATATTATTTAACAAGATGTTCAGCTATTAGCCTGGGGACTACGAGAGTTCAATGAAATTCTCATATTTAAATTCTTTAATTTATAGAACTTTTACTATAGAAACAAATGTCACATATTATAGTAACTATATATGACACTAATATTATTTATTCAGTGGCAAAATTTATTTCGACTAAATCAGGTACTATAAATTTAAAATCTTTATGCGATATATACCTTATATTTATTCAAGTTTTAAGAAATTTGTTTATTATTTTAAGCAAGATTTGTAGTTTTCAAATTTCACTCAAACTTTAAAGCAGAACATATATCTAACAATGATTGGCATTAACTATTTTCATATTTATCATTGTATTGGAGATTCCTTAATAAAAAATATATATTTAAAAATAGATAAATATTTAAATCTCTAAAGTACTAAAAATTCAAGGAGTATCCTCATATGTCCTTAAAATTTACTATTATTTGTAGTTTAATCATCTTTAAGAATTACAGCTATATACAAACAAAGTCTTCTATAAATTCACAAATTTTTGCAATCATTAACACATTCTTAAATAAAACATGGTTTTCTATAGAATGAATTATAATATCACTTATTGTATATTTAAATTAGTTCATAAGTATGCATAAAATATCTGTGCGCATTTTGTTAATATTTATTTAAGTGTGTAACTATAAATATTCAAGAGAAAAATATGCTTAATTCAAAATTTTAAAATGCTCTATGGGGATAAATGCATTTATTTAAATTTAAATTGTGATAAATTTTGAGAAAAGGAAAATGAATCAAATATATTATCTATTTAAAGAAATATTTTCATACATTTCTATTAATAATATTTAAAACTTGCTTACACACGAAAATTTCAAAATAATTGTGTTATTTCTTACCATCAATCTCAAAAGAATCTTTAGCATTTTTGTATTTATGTCAAAAAATTTAAATTGGAAAAATGTTGAAATCTGTATTAAAAGTTCCATTCTTTGAAAATAGTTTAAAATTAGTTAGAATAGTTAATGTAAATTTAAAAATATTTTTTCTGCCAACAAACATGTTCTTATATTTTCTTTCTTTCATTTGCATACAATTTAAAATTCAGGTGAGTTTCAACCAATTTAAAGAAAAACACGTCATTGAATTTTTTGGACCTTCAGAAATTTACACTCATAAACATTTACAAGTATCAAACATACAATTTGGAATTTTAATTATTAAAAAAATTAAATTTTACATTTAAAAATCTAAAATTTATTTAATATAAGTATACTAATGTCATGAATTACCTTTTGAATGTATTTGTTTATAATGAAATATATGATTCCAATGTTTTGTAAAAGAGAAAATTAAAATATTTTTAGTAAAATGAATTAATTCATTGTACTAAATTAGCGTACTTTATGCAATAAATTTAATTATATTATTCCTGACAATTTATTGATGGTTCCTTATTGGTTTTAAATTGGAATCCTGGTTTTAAAACACATTAATATACATTGTGACACATTAATATACAAGTTTCTCTTTGATGCATTTCTTAATTATAATATGATAACAAAATATTCTTTCTCGCATATTTATTTAGAAAATGGGAACACAATTCTTATTATGGATGACACTAGACGCAGACTTTGAAAAATTATAACTTTGAAATATTGAGGAATATAAAATTAAAGAGAAAATTTATCACGATGAACAAACTTTTACTTTCCATTACTGATATTTTAAATATTTTTTACAACATATAAATACAAATGAAAACTTTATTTTGAATCAATGTTTTTCTTTAACTTTCAGAATTATCTTTTTATGTTCATAATGAAAATATGCGTCCTTTTAAATCCTTTTGAATGATTTATAAACGATACATTATTATATGTAAATATATAAATACCCTATATTTTAATTGCGTGAATTTGTTTTGTAATATCTGTGATAAATATTTCTAATATTTACTGATTTTAAACACTCTAATATAAAAAGAATCTGAAAACTAAATATTACATTTTATTTCGAGAAATGGTTTTGAATTTATGACTATAGAAAATATAAATTGTTTAGCATAAAGGAAATAGTATATATGTTTTAGAATCCACTAAACATTAAAAATAATGCATATCATTTCAAATAATAGTAATTTTTCTTGAATAAATAAATTCAGTAATTACAATATTTTTTTATCACTTAAGCGAGTGTAAATTGTTTTAAGATATGTTTAAAAGCAAGGTAAGCATTCCAAACACTATACTTACTGTATTTATTTCAAATGGAATCACACTTTTCAAGTAAAGTGCGTTAAAATTTTAGTGTGGATTCTTTCTAATTAATTTATAGGTTGTGGTCCATTTTCTTACTGTCATCCAAAATAGATTATTTTGGTATTAGAAATAATATAAAATTAAATGATTCCATTTGAAAAATTAATTCAAAAGTATTTAGTAAGAAATGCTTAAAACTTGTACTTTTAATAAAATTTGCTAAAGAAATTTTCTAAATATAAATTTTCAAATCTAAGAAATGTTACCGAATACACATATGCTTTATTAAAAATATATGAATTTTTTTTAGTATGTAATAAATTCAAAATTGTGTGAACAAATAATATATTATTAAATATTTAATTTCCAGTTGAAATTAAAATCTTCATGAATATGCGCAAGTAAAATTTTGAGCTATAAAATATATATTATGAATTATTTAATGAAGCAAATTATTTTATTTTTGACGAAAAATTCCAAATACTGTATATATGAATAAAAGTAAATCTAATTCAATATTATTAAAAAGGATAAATCTTTCGAATAATTTGTTTATCAAGAAGCTTGTTTATTGACACTATAAAATTGATATTGTCTACCTACAAAAGTATATATTTCTTTCTGAATAATTACTATATATTGCTTTTAATTCAGTTCTGTGAAATGTGATTGAAGCATAAATTTCCGATTTCAGAAAAAGATTAATGAACAGATTTCTTATTAATATCTAGCTAAACTCCAATACTTGTATATCTAATCATACAACATCACATTGTTTAATGAATCAGACATTTTTTCTATCATTGAAAATTACTTTCATGTAATTTTGACTTACATCTCTTCGAAATGTACTATACGATAGCAAATTCCTTATCAACATAGTCATTTGTGTAAAATGAAATTAGAAAAAACAAATTGATAATGAGGACCTGAAGGATATATTTGAAAGATATATAGTGAATAAAATGAAATATAAAATATTAAATAAGAAAGACTAAAGGATAACTTCCATATGTTGGCACGCACTATTAATAAATTTAATTCATCGTATTTTAGTTCATCAACATTTCATTTAAAAAAGAAACCTGACATAAAGAATGTTAAAAATTAAATGCTTTTCCAAAATATTTAATTAAAGAACGTGATTAGGAATCACACTTTAACTCATTGTTCTTTTTTAAAATTGCTATCTTGCAAGCAGCATATTTGCAACCCAATTGCCAGAAAGAGATTTCAATGTCAATTATTTTAAATTTGAAATCATTTTCTAATACAATTATTTCACAATAATTAAATCAAAATTAATAAATTTTATTCAGGAATAAATTTTAAATATGCACTTTAATAATTATGAAATTTGTCAGCTTGAAAAGAAATAATTTTCATTGTTATATGATTATATATATATATATATATATATATATATATATATATATATATATATATATATATATATATGCATATATATATATATATATATATATATATATATATATATATATATAGGTTTTAAAAACTTGAAGATTTTCTTTCAACTCAAATTATCTACCGTTTATGCTTACACCCTTTGTAAGTTCGTTTCTTTACTTTTAAGTGACATTACAAATGGATTTGAAGGTATAAGCAGTTTGACATGAACAATTTTTCAATGGCATTTAATTTTCTAACGAGTGTATCTTTTAAAAAATAGAAAATGTGAAAATGTCACAAACATTTTTCACAATATGGGTAACCGTACGTCTCGGTTTTCCGGCTATTACTTACAGTTTTTGTAAAAATACAAAACTGTCAGTAAACGTAATGGATTAAAAGGTTTGTATCTGAAAGGTGATGCTTTTTTCATTGTAGTTTAACTGTAACGCTTTAGATTATGTAACAGTTTGGCAGAGAAATTGAAAATTCCGTTGACTGTTACGAGGAAATTCCAATAAATAAATTAAAGCGAACCTATATCAAATAGTGTATTTATTGAATATTAAGATTTTTTTTTAAAAAACTACTCAACATGATGTACATAATAATTTATATATGAATCCTTTAAAGAATTTCCAAGAAATTTCTGATATTTTTCTCAGTTGGTAAGTTTAAAAAAATAAGTAAATAAAAACTTTGCATATTTTATGCTTTTTTAGCAAATTATTTCTCAAAATATTTAAAATAAACTAAAACAACTTTATAGTTACTTCATAGTTTTGCATGTTTTGAAGTATTCATTTTTATTAATTCATTTGTACACTTATGCAATTTATATGCAATATTATTTTTTCTAAAATAGATACTTTTAATAAATAAATTTTAATTATTAATTTAATTTCAAAAACTTTTACTACGAATTAAATTTGTGCAATTTTGAAAGATATGAAACTAGATTTAAACTTTTTAAAAGTGAGTAAATTTAACTCGTCGGGACATTTGCATGTACTGTTTTAAATAAAGTTTCTGATTAACGAAAATGAAAAAAAAATCATTAAATTTATTAGAAATAAATTTAAAATTTGGAATTGTTTTATTTTATTGTAGTTCATTTTTTATTTATTTAGGATGTACTTAAGGCATACATTTTACAAATAGTCTAATTGAAGATGGAATATAAATTCTCGAAGCGCATTTTTTTAAACTAATTATGTTGGAAGCTGGGAATTATTTATTACTCAAGAGACAAATACGTTTTGTTGTAACTGGTGCATTTAATTATATCATCCAATATATATAGATATATATATTTATATTTTACTTCTAATAGTTTCTTACTTTGACTAATATTTTAGAAATTCATGATTGGAAGGAGGAAAAATTACATATTAATAAACGAAATATAAAGATAATATTTAATCTTAAATGTAATTATTAAAATAGCCTTGCACTATAAAGATTCATAGCAATCTTTTATTTATATATATCACTATGATTTGGCATCTTAAATTAAATCTCCTAAATTCCCTCTTTTGAAAATTTGTTATCACAAACTGTTTAAGCAATTCGTTATTTTACATTTAAATGAAATATAACCTTGCACATTTATATTTGAATTGAGATTTACAAAACTAAATTAAATTTCATTGATAACTAATATTTATTAAATTTTATAGTATTTTTAAAAATATAATTGAAATGTTTTTTTTTATTTTTATTAAAACTAAAGTAAATATTATTCTTAATTTATCTGGGAAATATATTTTGGGAATTTTAAATATTTTCTTAGATATTTTATTTTGTGTAAAACACATTAAGAGATAAATATAGTTGAGCTTTTAATACCAGAAATAGTTTTATCTTTACATGTGTTTAAATTCATTTTAACGTTAATGATTTTCTATTTTATATACTGTAAAGCATTAATTTATTAGGTTTATTTTTGTAATATTTTGTCTAATATTTTTTGTTGCATAGATACTTTTTGGTTTATAATGTATAAATATTATTAATGATCACATGAGAACAAGTTTTATAAAATCAAATTTCGCAATTATTGAATTCATTCTTCAATTTTTGAAAAAAATAGTAGCATTTAAATTTCATTTATTTTGTTAACAAAAAAGGGACTGACATACATTTCAATATAAACTAACTTAATTTATAATAACTTATGACATAGTGATTATCCTTCGTCATCTTTATTTCTTTTCTGGTTATTTCTTTCAAATAAGGTATTTATACTTGATTAATATAATTATTTCAAGATTTTCTTAGGATTTTTTAAAATAAAGGCAATTTTTAATCTTAAAATTGAAATATTTCACTAATAGAAAGAATAAAGTTTATCTTTTTTTTATACAAAACTACCGTCTAACGTCAAAATTATTTTTGTTGCATCGAAAGTAGTTTCAATGTTATAAGAATCTTGAATCGCTTTTTTTCAAAGAAAACAAATTGGTCCTCCCTTCATCGGCTAAATTAAATTTTCTCTGTTCATGCTTTAAATAAGACAAGATAACTAATTGGCTCTACAGATAACGAGGGAGAAGATGCTTCCATAGCAAGGAGTGTATTTCCTTCAAATATATCATGAAGTTTGGAAGTTCCAAATGCGATGAAAGAAAATTATTTACAAAGAGCAACTGAATTAAATGAAACGAGAAGACGAAAAAAGAGTACTTTTCTCTATTGATTAGTTTAAACGGTAAATGAAATGACTTTGATTTTAATCTAGAATCTTTATTTCTAACGAAAGAGCGGGGTTTTTTTATTTATTGTTCTGTTATATACCATTTAAAAATACCCTTACGAAATTTTTAAGATAAATTTTATTTTGTTGAAAAGAGTTGCTTAAATCTATGAAAAATAAGAAGTATTTAGGTTGTTATTGTTATTAGAAAATATTATAACGTATTTAAATATAATACATAAGGCGTGGAATGATTATTAAGGTTTGATTTAATATGCATTGTATGTAATTAATAAATTTGTATATATAATGTTTTATTTCCATTAAATAACATTTTATCAATGGCATGTGCACACCTGAATGTTTTTTCATACCTACAGTATTTACAGTGTAATGTATGGAGATAATCATGTAAATCATAACATATGGACATAATCATACATAACTGCCTCTTTGTAAAAGTGTACGAAAATTTTCTTTCAAGAGAATATTAGAATATACTTTGCATATAATTTAACCATTGAAAAATTAAGTAGCTTTTGCTAATCGATCTTAAAATAAGGAAGATACTTGCTGACACGTGTGACATTCTAATTTTATATTGACATCAGTAATAATAAAAACCAAAATGATTTTTAATCGCTTATGTTTCAAATGCTTATCACTGATTTTGTGTAATCATTGTAGGTAAATGTTTTAACAAATAATTATTAACTAGTAAACTAATACAAAAATATTTTTGAAAAACATATGTGTACTATTGTAATATTTCATTGCCTGCGAAATGTGAAGACCAATGCTTATTTTTTAAAAAAAAACATTGGTTTTTCATATTTTTCTTCTTCTTCTTTTCATATTTCTTTCTTCGTTAAGATAAAATGATTTGGATGTAGCTGTTCACTCACGGCAAATTTAATTTTGTGCAGATATCCGAACTAGTTATTTGTGTAACTTATATTTTTAAATATATTTTTAATACACAATTATATCTATTACTTGTTGCATGTCAGTGTTTGTATTTTTTTTGTATAGTTGACCATATTTTCCTTAACAAGACATGGTCCCTATGCTTCTTATTTTTTTTTCCTCTTTTGTCATAAACGCAATTTCTTCATACTTAATATATATATATATATATATATATATATATATATATATATATATATATATATATATATATATATATATATATATATATATATATATATATATATATATATATATATATATATATATATATATATATATATATATATATATATATATATATAATATATATATATATATATATATATATATATATATATATATATATATATATATATATATATATATATATATATATATATATATATATATATTATACATATATATTTTTTAATAAATATATGCCTCAATTGATATCTGATATTTTCAACTCACGCTTCATATTTTTCAAGTGAGATTTTACTTTCATTCCTTCCAGTCATCTTTTGCTCTGCTCATATAGTTAGAGCCTCCCATAGTTCCTTTCGCCGATAGAATCATAAGTCATGATTGGTTGACGGTTGTCCTAACCGTAATGGAATCACAAATCACCGAGCCGAATTGAACTGTCGCTAGCAATAGTCAAGAATAGGCTTAGCTTAGGGGTTGCAGAGAAGATAGGAAGAGCTTCAGCCTCGTGGCTGGAAAATGCCGAGGTAATTGTCTATTCGGAAGCTTTTTTCAGATAAGAAAAGTCGGAACGGAAATTCTGTGGAATGCCAAGAGCCAAATAAAATATATTTGAAGATTCTTTTTCCAGGCTATGCCTTCAAGAGATTTGTTGACTTTATTCGGGTGTTGTAAATATAGTTGTCCTTGATAAACTCCTTCTGTCCATACAACGAGATAATATTAAAAAATTCTTTTTAGAAGAAAAACATGATTTTCTAAGCAAAATTGAGGCCTTAGAAATGCGTTACATTTCTGAGTTTTTTTATTTTAGATAATGGTCAGTTTTTTTTTTACAAATTGTTAAAAGGTATACTACAGACTGATAAGTAGATTCTCTCTCTCTCTCTCTCTCTCTCTATATATATATATATATACATATATGTGTGTGTGTGTTTATACATTTGTCTTGTTTTTTATATATCATATATTATTTTTATTTATGACATTATAAATATTAGTTGTTGTTGTCTCTATCAATTTATTTGATTTTTTTATTACAAATAGCAAGACATTTTAATATACAAATCAGTTGTTTTTGAAAAATTTACTTTTTTAATCATTTATTTATTGTTTTGAATATTTTTTAATGTTCAAAACAATGAATAAATAATTATTTTTCTAAAAAATACGTGAATAAATGTGCTAGATTGAATTATTTTTAAATATTTGTTAAATTAGGATACTATTTAGACTGTTATCTCGTAAATGCCTTTTAATTGCACTTCATCTTCCTATTCGCTCTAACTGAATTTTAGCGATCTTGCTTTTATTCTACTAATGATTTTGTTTTACTTCCCTCATTAAATATTTTTCATCGTTTTTTATTGTCAATCAATAGCCAATGAAGTATGAACCTCTTAACTAAATCTTAATAAGTAATAAATGTAAGTATTTTATTTTTACAATGAATATATATATATATATATATATAATTAAAATGTTCTTTGATTCTCTTTCACGCATATGAATTACCTATTGAATCGAGCAAATTAAGATCAGCTTATTCAGAAATAAATTAATAAATTAATTTATTTTAGAATTAATAAATTAATTAATTAATCATTAAACGCGTGCGACAAATTTGAATTACCATGTGATACAATTTGGCAAATATGTGACACAATATTTATTAATATACGCAATATTAATATACACAATATTTATTCCCAAATTCAAGAGTTATTTTTCATGACAATGATTACTGTGAAAAATATTTCCCCTACCAGTTATAGCCTTCAAACCAGGAGACAAACAGAAAGACTTGACACTCCGCACTCATATGAGTCATTTTACAAGAAAGGCTTGGCGATCGCTACCTTTTTAACATGCCACGGATAAATTGGCATGTCGAATTAAATATTGACATTCTTTTCCAATTACATTATTGTTGACAAAATGATGAATACAGATATATTTATTTTCTATATATTGTATGCACTGACTGCGTATCAAATAGATGGTTGCATAAAAAAATGACAACAAATTTTCATTAAATATATTTCGAAATATTCAGACGCATATCTGATCATTACAAAATGTATAATTCATATATGTTGTACAAAAGCATGATCGTCTACTAATGCACAGTATCAGAGTCAATATGCTCTTTTATTTGTAATATAAAGTAAGAAATTTAGCATGGCAATTATTTCTCCATAAATCCAAAGCACATCTGAAAATTCCATTGCCCAAATTCTATTTCTGTTCTAAGATTCTTGAAAAATATGGACGTTTATGGTACATGTATACCATGGCCATCAGATTACTGATGCATAACAGGGATTCATCAGAAAATATGGCATTTTTTTACTCTTGTATACGGTGATACCATTCTGTACACTAGTACAGCAATCAGTCTTTTATCTCATTTTTAAGTAATGGTTTATCTGCTGCTCTAAACGTTTGTCACACGAGATATCATCATATTTTAGTTTTAGGGAAGACTACTTCAGAGTATAAGGTTCTGGATTCAATTTTAGCCACTACTGAACAGCTAGTGACTATAGCATCTGCATACACTATACCATTATTTTAACTATACTATCTACATGCACATCAATTTTGGTAGTTTTCCAATTTTTCTTCATTACAACGAGAGAATCAGTCCATTATCAACGAACAATTTAAGCAGTAAATTCTAAAATGCCGTATAATGACCTTTAACTTTCAGGCTGTCCAATATGCAGTGTCTAAAATTTATAGCACCATACCTGCAAAAATTACACTAGCTGCAAACAAGCCCATTTATTCAGTTACAATCCTTAATATTATTGCATTATTTTTCATGGCCGCTCTCATAACTTGTCCATCATTTCAGGCACTATTCATGAGAGGGAGATGAGACCCTTCATGTGTTTTCCAGTATGACTCCCACCATCCCATCGACTAATCTATTCAGATGCATATGAATAGATTTTAACAAATTATAGGGATAATATCGCAGAAAGATGACCACACTCTCCATAAGTAATGATATTTCATACACAGAATTCTTACATTAGCTGTCATGCATTTCAAATTATTTGATGGATGTTATTTCACTTGCGTTGTCTAAATGTGTTTAATTGCTGCCGAGCAATACCAGTATTTCGGGTCAATTTAACATATGTAGGATTATTCCTTCCTGGTGTTTAGCAGTGTAATAAAATAATAAAGGTATGTGTGTGCTTTAAAGACTATTTTAAAAATCACTATAGAGACCAAAATTATCTAGATTTCTCTAGATGATACATTCGAAAAAATGAAATATTTAAAATATAAGCTTAATTGCATTTAATTCTAACAATACTCGATTAGAATGATTGAACGCATTCACTGTTCACGTTGTTTGATTGGATTTACAATTGATAAAATTGATTGAATTTACCATATTTATCATGCAGGTTTAAAGTGATTTAATAATAGTTCGAAGTGAAATATTTAGTTAATAACAGTTACAGAACACACATAATAAATTATCCTAAATTAATCGCACTTGGTGAACATCTTGTTGTATATGGACGAAAATCAATTTAATCGTATTAAGAAAACAAAATATTATTTTCATAACATTTAGTGCATTATATTTTTAAACAAGTTTCTTTTTTCATAATATTTGTCTATTTTTTATTCAAAAATCATCACTGTTAATTGTTTCAGAAATGATGATATTAATGAAATTTTTTTAAATAATATATGTGTAAAACGTTTGTATTTAAATAATCAGTGATTTAAAGTTGTGTTAGTACAATAACTCTAATAAATATAATTCTATTTAATTTAAAGGTAAATATTTATGCTTAGGTATAATTGCAACTATTGTTAATCATAATACATGCAATTAAAAATAAGATACTGTTTTAAAATTAATTCCTTGAATATTTTCAAATTAAAGTAGAGTAAATGGATTTTTAATAAATTATCAAAAAAATTTTATTTTAAATACAAATGACATTTTTAAGATATAATCTAATATTTTCGAGAGAAATCTACATGTATTTTTACATCAACATATCAGGGCATTAAGGCTATAATTTATTTTATTCAACATTGTTTTCTGACATTAAATTTTATTCCAAAATATGTATCAATAATTTCAATTAAAAATTGATAGTATTTATTAAAATTATAAGTAGCATAAGATTTTTTTAAAAAATTATAATTATTGATCCACTTTTACCTAATAACGATATGGAAGCCATAAGCCATTTAATGTTTTACAACCCATGATGTTTCAACAACTAACAATCTATTAGAGAATGTGATTTTAAAAATAATTTACGACATATTTAATAAATTTTTATTCATGTAACTTAATGACTCTCATGTAATAATCATTTATTTAATAAATTATTTCAGGTCAGGGATATTTAATTTTATATATTAAGATATAAATACATCACATTTCTAGCAAAGTACGAAAATTTTTTGTAATGTTAATTATTGAATATTTAAGTAAATTTTCATTCGTTTAAAAAAAATTACCGAATTTTTCAAAGTGTGTACATTTATGTATTTTTCTTAAATTTGTAGTTAAAATTTAATAATAATAAATATAAAAAGTCTGAAATGAAGATTCTCATTTTTAATTTTAAAGGAAGTGGAAAAAACCATATGAAGTTTTGAAGTGAAGAATACAAAGTTAATTTTCTCTTTATTTTCCAAATCGAAAATAATATACGAAGTTTATAATGAAAAAAACTGGCATAAGCTAGTTTTAAGCACATTAAGCTATCTTGATGATTCTGCTGCAATTTTATAATTTTACTTCAATTTTATCACATATATATCATAATCTCACATAAGATAACCATAAATAAATTCAAAATTAAGTTTTTACTTTTACATTAAAATGTAACCCTTAAAGCTGTAAGTACTAGTGTTTGATTAATGTTTGAACATTTTTTATTTCGAATAAATATTTTTAAAACAGTTCTTTTTCTAAAGTTTTACAAAAGCCTTTATCCTTTTGCATATATAGTAAGTTAAAAGCAAGATGATTGTCGCATTTGCTTGGAATGAATTCCATTTAAAATTAAAAATAAATTATCATAAGTTCTTTTTCTCTTTTACAAGTATCATAATATAATCTCTGATTTTAATCTTTTGTAGGAAATTTAGATTAGAATTCTAAAACAGTCTCAACATTTTAAGGCAGCTCAACATCCCTCATGATATTTTAGTAGGTTTCCAACGTACTACATAACCATTATTTATAATCTAATACTTAAAAGTTTTTCCATTAGAAATTGCACAGTAAATAGTAGAAAATCACATACCACAACTTAAAAACATTCACCAAACAGGGTTTTACGGACGAGGAACGCTATCTCTGATATGAAAAATGGCACTTCAACCACAAATACAAAAGCATATTTGTTCTGGGATAATTTTTCAAGCTCTTGAGATGTTAAGAACAATTTTTCACTTCCAGGCGAGAGATGACTGATCCAAACTATAAATAAATAAATAAAACGCTCCCTTTTACCAGTGCAAAGTATAGAACACGCTGTAGGCAATTAGGAAAAGAAAACATGAGAGGCTTCGAAGGATTACGAGAATTTTCCTGAGTTTCCAACTTTTCAAAATATTGTGTAGAGAGAAAGCTCTCAGCTGCTTAATCACCAACTTGTATTCCGTTAGCGAACGTAAAAAATCACCTCCCTTACACGAAGATGATGCACATTGAAAAGCTGTTTCTGGGAGCAATCCTCATTAGGGTTGCTCAAAGAACTGCAATTATACCCACGCAAATTTGATATTACCGGTTACATGCATGGCTACAATTAATGCGCTGAGTTACGATGAGGTTCTTTTATATAATTGTTTTGCCTTAATATTGCTAATAAGATATTCCATAATAATTTCAATTCAGGCGATGCGTGTGAGAAGAATGCTTTAAGTAGTTAATTGCAATGTGTGCAATATAGCTTATTCAGTTTTCTTTGCAAGTATAAAAAGTAGTTATGAGATAAATTTAATCTAAAAGATTTGTTTTATTAATACAGATGACACATCTGTCATTGGGATAATTAATATTAAGAAGTATTATATACATTTAGAAATTGAAACTTTCACAAATACTTTTATTTTAAATATAACTTTTTAATATAACTTAATTTAGTATAGGCATACTAAATTTAATATTTTGTTACTCATTTAGCATTAAAAAACCAAATTTTCCGTACACTTAATCTGTAACTTACAATTTATGAATCAAAATAAATATATTAATTGTTTTGGAAATATTTGTGTTTGAAATCGTTGGACTATTATATTTATAACTTTAAGGATTGCATACTTTTAATACAGAATTTAGCAATAATTTCGATTCATGCATATTTTAAATGCACATAATGCAAACTATTGCATATATTATAAGACATATTGTATATATTATAAAATGTATCTCTATTTTTTTTAAATTTGTTTATAAGAAGAACCATTAAATAAAATATTAATTAGTTTTAAAAAGAAAAAAAACCTTTTGAGAACAAAATGAAATTGTGATAATATGATGTAAAGTTAATGCTAAATTAATTTACTGAAACAACTTTATATATGTAATTAAAAGTTATACAATTTATTGGTGAATTAAATATTTGAATATTTATGGATTAAAACTCTCAAAAACTATTTGCAAAATGATGTATTTTCTTATAAATATACAATCTTTTATCACTGAATTCATTCGTTGAAAAATAATGATCTATAGTCTTTCCTCATAAATTAAAGGAAAACAGGAAAATAAAAGAAAATTATTAATTCACATGATGTTTTTTAAATCATATTTAAATGGTCAATAATTAAAATTTTCTCTTCAGTAAAGTAGAGTTTTTTTTATTTGGTCTCTCTTCAGGAACTAAAACATATAGACAAATTCAAACAAAAAATACAGCTCTTTCAGATTTTAATAATATAAATTCACGCGGTTTAAAATTAAAAAACAAAATGTATTTCTGTAAAACTGTATTTCTCCAAAGAATGGTCATTATTTTTTGTATTTCAAAGGCTTATATCAAATCATCCTATAAATCCACATATTCCTTTGACTTTAGAATTTGATTTTGAAATTTGTTCTTTTCCCCTTATAAAACTGAGAATCACGTCCTGATTATATGGATAAAAATTTTAAAATATTGTAATTTTGTCATATTTTTACATTTAATAATACAACGAAATTTTGAAACTTTAGAGTATTATTTTGTTATGTAAAGAAGTGTCATCACAATGAAGAGACAAGAAGAGTCAACACGTCATATCATCTGCCA
The DNA here is from genome assembly GCA_030067965.1 of Latrodectus elegans. Lineage (NCBI taxonomy): Eukaryota > Metazoa > Arthropoda > Arachnida > Araneae > Theridiidae > Latrodectus > Latrodectus elegans. The sequence continues at coordinate 39,263,947 of CM057811.1, read as the reverse complement.
GAAACCTCAATACCACATTTTAAGGACTACTTAGATTACAATCATATTCGAAATTAGTAAGCAAGCTTTTAATTTTTGGGACGAGTCTCAGAAACAAAAACCGGGATATATCAGACCTAGATGTGTACAATGAAGACTTACAATATACACAGATGAAAAAAAAAAACCCTAATAATCTTAGAGACTGTGCAGAGTTTGGTGTAATTTCAATAAACATTTCTCGTCACCTAAAATGATTGGCAAATTTAAAAATCAATAAATGTGTTTCTCATGAATGAATGTGAATAAAAAATAAAACATTTGGAATATCTTTTATATATCTTCGTAATCATTCCTTTCATAATTGAATTGTGATATTTTTTTTAAAAAAAAGTGTGTCCTGTATGACAACTAATCCCATTTAGAGTTGTGTCTGGATGTCAGTAAATCTTCGTAATTTCTGAAAACTGTGGTTCTTAATAGGTATCGTCTACCACCACTTTCTAAAGCACACTGTAGAAATATTGTAATGAAATAGTTAAAATACATCAGAGAAATTTTCACATGGTATTATATAATAGAAACCTGAATTTTTTTCCACGACAATGATAGACCGCATCTTTCAATGATCACTTTTTTAAAAATTGGTATCAAATTTTGGATTGCGAAATTCTAGACCCTAACATCATATTCATTCAACCTCCCACATACAGCAGATTTTATCACTTTTCTAAATATATAGATAGATATCATCCTACAGTCAAATGCTTCAGAAATTTACGAAATCCAGAAAAAGCATTCAATTAATTTGTAACCACTAGAACAGTTGGATTTTAAAATACTAACATCACGTTCTTGTTTCCCATTAGCAAAATCATATTGATTATTAAAGCGTCTTACAAATAGTTCTTATTTTGATTAATAAAGTTTTTTTTAATAAAAGGACATACCAAATTACATTAGATTATTAAATTCTTACAAATATTATGTAATAATCTGATATATGGAATGTAAAACTTTTTTTTTAATTCATAGTATAAGTACTTCACTATACATATTTCATTGACAGAAATTAAAATAGTAATTTTATATATAACTAAAGTGGTTATTTATTTTTTTAATTTAGTTCTTGTATTGTTCTCAATGTCAGAAGAGTAAAATGACAATTTCGATCTTTGTATGAGACTAATTTTACAAGTCCTACAAAAATCTAAAGCTGAAATAATTGGTACAAATTTTTTTGACCATTAACTTATGATATTTATGTGCCTTTTAATATTATTTTATAAGACAAGGTTGTTTCAGCGATTCTTCATGAAACATTAAAGGAATGTGAATAATTTTTATGCGGATATTTAAAAAAATCCTTTTTTTTATATATTAGACATATATTTCAATTTTTATGATGATTATAAAATACTGATATATTTTTTACTTACTTTATTTTATATAAATTTAACATAAAAGTTTGTTTCAATATTTGTGTCTCCAATGCACAAGTCAGAAAAAATTATTCTTCTGGGGATGTATAATATATATCCAGTCTAATCATTCTGAAAGGAAAAAATAATCTAGCTCTAATACTATTTTTTTCACTTAAATTTTATAAATACATTATAAAATTTAAGTGAAAAAAATAGTATTAGTAATGTTTTAATTAAAACAAAAAAGCTGAAAAAATTAATAACATTAAGCATCTCACTTATTATCATTTGAAAAACAAATTATAACCGGTGGATTTCAATATTGCTAAGAAAACCAATTATTTCTTATTTGACGATGTTAAAGCTTAAACACTGTTTTCCTTATTCAATAATTTAAATTATTTTTAAAAAACTTGTATATGAATTCCTACAAAATTATAGAAAAACATTTAATTATTCACCAGTATTTTTTCCTCATAAAAATAATGTCACTCACTTGATGAATAAGTAGAAAATGTTTTGCTATATCTATTTTAAAGAACAACAAAATGTGTATTTTCAAAAATAATTTAAAAGGAGCTTCAGAATAAAGAACGGAATGATTTATGAGATTTGTCATATAAGTATAAAAACAAAATGCAAAAATTTAATATAATAATAATAAGATATCATTGAGAAATTCCTTTCCGGAAAGCTTACCCTGCTAAATCTCTTAATATTTAAACAGTTTCGCATCTCATTTCCTTTTTCAATCGACGAATGCTTTTAAAGTTTGAAAAACTAATTACAAATCGGCAGTTTTCATCCCTTTTCTTGTGTACAATATGGATATACTTCTCGAAAATGGCAGACATTTTGATGGAAAATAATTTAAACTTAATCACGAATGTAAAAGTAGAGAGTAAAATGGGATTAATCGATTTGAGCAAAATAATATGCATGTCACTTTCACATTGGATTAAATAATTCATAAGCTCCTTTCTGAATGCCACATGGAGAACGAGGAATATTTTATAAAATAGAGTCATCAAACGACTAAGAATACTCTTTTACCAAAGATGAAGAAAAAGTTATGTAACGCAAAAGCAGACATGAAATTTTCATGACGTAATTGGATGTACAGATTTCCGTTTTAAGCATTTTTCTTTGCAGTAAGAATAAATGTTAAATGCTGTTTATGTAACGTACGCAGAGAAGTACGTTATAAGGAAAATTCTGCATTATAAAAAAAGCTATATTTAAAATATTTTTCTGTGGAGCTAAATTCTAAGTTAGATTAATTCCTTATTCAAATGTACTTGTATTTATTTACTAAATTCATTTAGAAAATAATTGGTGAAGAACATAAAAAAGTGAATTATATTATAATTTAAAATAGTTAAAATTAAAATCATAAACTAAAAAACTAAAATTTTACTAAAATATTATGAAAGTTCTAACAATTCATTTCATAAGTAACAATTAAAGTGTATTCACTCATATATGTGCTAATTATATAATTAGATATAACATTGCTTGTGTACAATTTTTCAATCTTCAAACAGGTGAACATTTGAAAAAGTAAAACATACTTCTCTTTTAATATTTTATAATAATTTTAAATTTATTGGAATTAAATTAAAATATCAAAATGATAATGCCTGAAAAAGATCAATTACATATTCAACTACAAAGGGAAAATTCATATTTTCTCATAGAATTAAGAAATAAATGCAATAGTACGAAATGAAATTAACTAATAAATTCGAGATTTCTCTAACGAGATAGAAAACTAAGAATTGAAAGAAAGGAATTATTAATGAAAATATTTAGTCAAATTTTTGATAAGTGAAAAAATTAAAAAATGACATTATTTTGTAAAATTCGTAGAAATACATTTTATTATGTATTATAATGTAATAATTAAATATAATATGAAAATGAAAATTAAAAGTTGTTAAAATTTTATGTTTCTACGTGATACATATAAATCAATTTATTTAATAAATTATTTAGGAAAACTGAAATTTTCATTACCTATAAATTTAATTTACTGCAGGAAGGTAATAAACTGTAATTATAATCTTTTCGGTTAAATAAAAATGTGTTTTCTATGAAATGTAAAAACACATTAAAAACATTGAAAACAATATATCCTGCTTTAATTTTTGATTTAATAAGCAAGTAAAAAACTAATACATATTAAGAAGTTGGTTTGAATAAATAATGTGACAGTATGATTTAGAAAAAAAATTTCAAAAAATACAAATCAAGAAAAAAGATTATATTTGTTAATTATGTCTGTTGCAGGTATCTCTTTTTATTAACTATAAACATAACTATTGTGGAAGAAAAATAATTGAAATAAAAGAATGATGTGGTTGGAAATTATAGAACAAATTTATCAATGTAAAAACTTAACGACTGAAACAATATCAGCAAAAAAGTTGTATTTTTTGCATTTCACACACAATTATAAGAAATATAATCTGATTAATTTATTGATACTTTAAAATTTTGTGTTATGTAAATATTTGTTTTACCCTTCTTCAAGAAAATGTGAAGAAAACATAATAGTTAGCAGTCATAATAAAGAAATTTATTTGATTCCACAATTTTAGACAAAAAGAAACATAACAATATAGTTTATTTACAAGTGATTATTAAAGAACTATTTCTTTATTCGCAATAACACCACAAAAATGTAAATATAAAAAGTAAAAAAGTGTATAAAATACTTAAATATGCATTTTAAGGATTAATATCGTCTTGAAAAGAATTTAAGCATTTATATTATGTGTTTGGAAGCCGTCTGTAAAATCAAGTTTCTGATACAAATATGTGTTGATATATATATATATATATATTTATATATATATGTATGTATATATAAAATACTTTAATTTTTTCTGAAATTGTGCCAATAGCATAAGTAATGTAAAAAATAAATATTTGTAATATTAATCGTTGTACATTTATGTTCTTATACAAGTAATAAGAAAATAGCTTTTTTTTAAATTCTTCTCTGACTCTTGTAACCGTTATGCACAAATTAATCATACATATTACATGTGTTACTAACTTATTATTTTTAAATTAACGATAATTTTTTATTATTAAATTTTACGTATGTCTATACACTGATGTTAAATAGTGTATATACATATTAATAAATCAAAGGAATTACTATCTGTATCTATCTATATCATTAATAACTGTTAATTCTATTACAATGTGTATATTATATACATAAATAGGTTTCGTAATTTTTGTCGAAACTTAGGACACTAAATAAAATTACTTGATAGCCTTTTAATATTTTGTTAATTACATCTATAATAGTCTCAAATTTCCTTAAGTAAAATACATTAAAAACTTTATTCAAAATCACGTGAAAACTTCTAAAGATGTAAAATTCTTTTATTGAAATTAAAATATAAATCAAAGAATTACAAAATTCGATGTAAAATTCATGAATTTAAAAAACACGAGTTTAATATCATTTTTGCATGAAAGTACAATGTTTTTACAGTGCATGTGATAAAACTATTGTTGCTATGTATTTTCAAATCATTGTTAAAATAGAGAAATTGTGTTAACAATAACTAATGAAACTATTATTAAAAACTAATCTATATAATACATTTAGTAAAAAATACTTGTGATTTTTCATTTTTGAATATTATTTATTTTAATTATTGAGTAGAATATATCTATAACTATATTACTTTTTAAATAAAAAATTTTATATATTTAATTGGTTGAGAAGTAACAAACCTATCTACAATTTAAATCTGCTTATAAGAAATATACACAAATGTAAAAAAGCAAACCAAATTAAGTTTATAGACACTTTAATACTAAAAGTTTGAAAAAAAAAACATCAATTAAAATCAGTTTTTAGATTATTATACTCAATATTTTTCTTTTTAAAAATACACTACTGGCCATTAAAATTGCTACACTAGGAAGAAATGCAGATAACAAAATGATATTTATTGGACAAATATATTATACTAGAAATAACAAGTGATTAAATTTTCAAAAAACTTGTCTGGATAGATCATGAGAAATCAGTACCCAGAACAACCCAATTTGTGGCAGTAATAACAGCAGTTATACGCCTGGGCATTGAGTCAAACAGAGATTGGATAGCATGTACAGGTACAGATGCCCATGCAGCTTCAACACCATGCCACAGCTCATCAACCGTAGTGACTGGCGTTTGGTGACGAGACAGTCGCTCGGCAACCATTGAACAGAAGTTTTCTTTTGATGAAAGATTTGGAGAACGTGCTGGCTAAGGCAACAGCCAAACATGTTCCGTATCAAGAAAGGTCCGTACAATACCGGCAACATACGGTCGTGCATTATCCTGCTGAAACGTAGTGTTTCGCAGGGCTCGAATAAAGGGTAGAGCCATGTGTCGAAACACACCAGAAATGTAACGTGCACTATACAAAGCACCGTCAATGAGAACAAGAGGTGACCGAGACGTGTATCCAATGACACCCCATACCATCACGCCAGGTAATGCGCCAGTATGACGATGACGAATGCACGCTGCCAGTGTGTGTTCACCACGATGCCGCCAAACACGGATGCGACCATCATGATGCTGTACACAGAACCTGGATTCATCTGAAAAGATGTCGCCATTCGTGCGCCCAGGTTCGTCGTTGATCACACCATTGAAGGCGCTCTTGTCTATGACGCAGCGTCAAGGGAAGCCGCAACGATGATCTCCGAGCTGAGAGTCCATGCTGCTGCAAACGTCGTCGAACTGTTCGTGCAGACTCTTGTTGTCTTCCAAACGACCACGTTTCTTGACTCACAGCTCGTGACGTGGTTGCACGATCCATGGCGTTCCATATTACCGTCCTGAACCCATCGATTCCATATTCTGCTAACAGTCATTGGATCTCGACCGACGCGAGCAGCAATACTGTGATAAGATAAACTGCAATCCCGGTACGCTACAATTCGACCTTTATCAAAGTCAGAAACGTGTTGGTACGTATTTCTCCTTCTTACACGAGGCATCACAACAACTTTTCACCAGGCAACAACGTTCAAATGCAATTTGTGTAGGAGGAACCGGCTGAACAATTTCCTCATTTAAACACAATGTAGGTGTCGCTACTGGCGCCTGCTTTGTCTTAATGCGCTGAAAAGCTAATCATTTGCATATCACAGCATCTTCTTCTTTTCGTATAAATTTCACGTCTGTAGCATGTCGCCTTGTTGGTGTAGCAAATTTAATGGCCAGTAGTGTAGTATTAAGTCGTCCCAAGTTCTTAGTGAAATAAAAAAAAAAAATTAAATACAATAATATTGATTTTATTAAATATTGCAAAATTGCGTTAATACTTTAAGGCTGTGATTGTAAAATAATGTTTTTAATTTCTAAACATTCTATTTCAGACCTAACAGCAGCTTCGTCTTGTTTATCGATCCCGTCTGGGACACATAAATTATGTTATGGTCGCAATGCCTTATATGAAAAAGGATATAAATGGGTCTAACATGCTAATATTTTAGAGCCTGTTTGAACCAAGCAGATTATGTTTGGTTCCTGCTTCCAAATTACGAAAACTCAAACTTCTTCGTAACGACGATAGGACTTGTTATTGTCCTCTCTAAGACATCTAACATTACAAGTATCCATCATTTCCGGCTCTGGTTATATCAAAAGTTGAAATTCTGTAAGTGGTTTGGAGTTAATATTTCAATATTTTTGAAAAATTTTCTCAATAACAGCTTTTGATTTCCAAGTGCATATGTTTTCAATTAATTTTACTTTATGAAAACTAAAATTTAATGCCTTTAGAAAATGTATGAATGGATTAACTTGAAACTTAAGAAAGACTTATGAAGTACTTCCATATGTAAAATAAGTTATTCATTAATTTTGAGATTCTGAGGCAAAGTATGTTAAGTAATAATATTGCCACTTTGTTAAAAATACGTTTACATCAGATTATATATTTTGATGTAGATAACAGTTGTTATTTTAATATTAAATAATAGTTTTTAATATTAAAATTGTTTTTTAATATTAAATTTACGTAAAATTCCATTTTTATAAGTTATAATTGATAAGATACTATTTCATAAGCACCTCTAAAACACGCATATTCATTTCTTTATTTTTTTGACCAGTTTTGTTGAAACATTTCTTGCAAATTGGTTTTCATACCTAGCTACAAATATATTTATATTCATAAGAAATGCTATAAATTTGATAAATTATTGTATATAATATATAAAATTCTAATAGTTTATTATTTTATACTATTAAATATAAATATATCATAAACTATTATATTTTACTATTATTACCTCACTTTTGTACTGATACAAGAATGTTAAGTTTACATTTAGTTGCAGTTATTTTATCAAAATATTAATTCTAATTCATATGTGTCTCTAAATATTAATTTCTAAATATTTCATTGTAAGATTTTATTGCGGATGAAAATTATACTTAACCGCACAACACAGGCAAACAAATAAACCTGTGAAGCATGTTTTTTGATTTAAAATTTTCAAACGGAACGAGGGGAAAATTAAATAGCAATCAGAAACAAGTTAAATAGTATATACAATAACAGGGAAGGCATTATTGTTTTTATTGAGAATAGATAAAATAATCCAATAAAATAATCCATTGAATCCAATCATCATTTCTCATGATTTTCATTCACCTTAACGAAATCGAATTCCAAAGGTCATTGCTTCCATAAAGTTTTATGATGAGGAAAATTCATTGAAGAATGCTCTGATGTTTGCCCTTTTTAATAGATATATTCGTTGATCATGAAGCAAATATATTAGATATCAATTCATGTGTCGATCTTTCTTTTCATTTAAAGTTCTGATTCAGTAATATCCTGATTTTGTAACATACGCTTATATAAAAACAGTTAGTACTCATCAACTTTTCCGTCGGGCATGATAATCGAATATTATAGTAGAGATTGTCATCAAACCAGAGTAGTTGAAAGTTGCATACAACTCCATCAATTTTAAAGCTTCTTTGTTCTTTTAAAACTGCACACGTTTTCCTACCTATTATAAATTCCCACATTAGACACTCATCTGAAAATTAAAACACAAAATCTCAAAATTGAAAAATAACTGTTCAAATTCAAGATATTGAAGTATTTGAAGATACTGCATCAGACTAATTCCATTACCTATTAAGGTATTAAAAAGCGAATTTTTTTATTAATGCAAATTGAATTTTTTCATTAATGCAAAAATGTCTATCCTGTGATTTTTTGCACTGTAGAGTAATCCACAGTGCAAAAAATAACAGGAATGACTGAACGTCCTGTTAAAAAATAAGTTTGAACATATAAAAGCAAACATAAGATACAAAGAAGAAAATTGTGCGTTAGATTGATACTATACTTATAGAAGTATTTTGAAGATAATTCTAATTATAAATGAAAGATAGCAAAGTAATAGAAAGTAGAATACATGAAAAAACAGTGATTGCAAAGCTATCATTGAAATTGTAAATTAGAACATCTTCAGGAGAAAAGTCAATAATCTCATCTATCAATCGTAATTTTCATTCTCAATTTTGGTCTTATGAATGCAATTTTTCATTCTATGTCAATGTATGTAAACATACGTTATTTTTAAGGAAATTTGATAAGCATGATTTGTTTTTTATCACTGTTTTGCATTATATGTTTAAACTTTAAATTTCCATATTAGCAATTTAACTGATAGTCTAAAATATCTGTCTCTCTATATAATTTTGAATTCGTGTAAATGATAGTGTATCTCTAAAATATAATTGGATTTCTTTAAATTCCACTCAAAGCAATGTTTCTTTTTTAAATGATCTTTGATACAAAAAATATAAAATCATTTATTGTTATGTACACGAAGAAATTGTGGATCTTGTGTTCCATGAAATATACAAATTAAGTCCACTTTTACAACAATAAAGGTTAATTATTTTGGCAAAAGAGTTCTTCAGATAAGATTGTAAATTGAATCGATTGTTCTTAAAAAAACACATATAGAAGAGATATGAACATAAGTATAACAGTCCAGACAGATGATCTTTTTTCAGCTGTTGAAGACACACTATGGGCAGCACCTGAAAAAATTAAGCTCTTTTAAATGATTCAGCAAAATTATTTTTATTTTGTTCCAATTTATGTATCAAATACATTTTATAGGACAAAATACTCTGTTATTTTTTTTTAATTATTGAAAATTTTGTCACTTTGATAAAATATCAAAATAAAAAATCCTCTCTCTCTCAAAATGTTATTACTATATATCCTGTACTTATATTTTTAATCATAAATCGCGTTATAATTCTAAGAAGCACTTTCAAGAAATATTTATTTTATTTTTATATCACAAGAATTAAAAAAAACATGCAAACTCTTAAATATATATCCCAGCATTTATTTATAATAAAGAGACACACAGTATTTACTCTCTATTTTTCAACATGAGATCGGAGTGAAACTCAGATGTATAATAAGTGTCGTATTTTTACTAGAACTTGGTTAGTCAACAAGGCTATTAAGAATATTTAAAAAAAATTTTCACTATCAGATAGTTTAATAAATACAGATATTTATAGATACTGAAGAATACTAATGAATTTGTAGTCATTGCCAAAATTGAAACGAGCGTTCTTTGTGAGTTTATATACAAAATAGTAGAATATAATAAGAAAATTAAATGTAGAATCAAGATCATACCAAAAATAGATTTTTGTAGTACCAAAAATTATAATTTAATCATTTAAAGAAACAATAATAAATGTCAAAAATATGAAACTATAAAGTATTTATGAAATTAAATGTGTAAAGATTAATTTTTATATTTAATGACACATGCTTAATATATAGTTTACTCGAGATTCATTATAAGAATCGGCATGAACTTCTTAAGACAATATTAATCAGTCATGTATTATCAACTGATTAAACTTAACTATTATTATTGATAAAATTTATTTAATAATATTGAAATAATATAATTTTAAGCATAACTTTAAGATGTACAGTGTCAGAGTTTAAGCCTAATTATTGTTTATTTAATCTTTTCATTTCTAGCATTAAGGAACTAGAAATATTAATGATTTATGATTCATTGATCTCGCCGAGGTAGGAACTGTCAGGAGTTTAAATTGATGAGAGTTTTTGTATGGAAGGATGTCATATGTTTTGAAGCTTTGGTATTCGTGTCTTTCCATTCTTCTATTTTGTATTCTCTACATTTGACAAGTTAAAGATATAAATAAAGGATTGCTTTTCGTGATTTGTGAAGATAAACTATATACACAGGAAACATTTCATCTTTCTTAACATTATTGTGAAATACGTTTAAAAGAATTTTGATATTTAATTTCCTAGTATTACATTTTTATGAAAAGATAATTTATTGATACTTAGTAAATATACTATGTACTAAGAAATATAAGTTACGTTTTTTTCTACATAAAATTACAACGTTGCCTTATTATATTGATTTATCGTAAGAACAAATTGCACACTCATTTATATAAAAAGGTTAGTGGAACAAAAATTTATTTCTGGAAACATAATTTTAAGAAATATATAAATGATTTATGATGTATTTTTTCCATTAATATCAAAATTATTTTTCAAAACAATTTTCAATCTACATGCAAAAATAAAATCGTAGACATTTATGAAACTTCATAATACAAATTTTTATGTCACAAAATGTTTCAAAATAAATACACTTTTATTGTATTCTTAAGAATTAATTGCAAATGAAATTTCTAGGTTAACTGAGAATTTAGTTTTTAGAAAAATCCTGGTAACATAATTATATTTAGCTAATTTTTGTTCTTCTCATTTTATATGATATCAAAAATTATTAGTTCTTCTCTCACTAAAAATCGGCTTAATGTCTTTCCAATTATTTTACATTTAATTGATTTTTGTCGATTTGTTTTTATATTATTTCCCTCCTGTAATTTTAATTCTTTTATTAGCTTCCAATGAAACTAGCAGAGATCTATTCTATTCAAGTACAGAGTACAGTACAGTACTTTTCACAGGTGTCTACGTCCATTTTGATCAGTTATTTGCAAAATGAGATTTAAATATGATTCTCATTTCATAAATTGTAAGCAATAAAACCATGTTTAAAATTTACATTGAATATAGCTATTAAAGAAAATATTCATCCACACAAATACACTTTTTTATGTATTTTTGATAAATAATAGTTAAAAACGTTTAATATAAGCCACATAAAAATAGTAGATGTATAAAAAAAAATCTTATTTTGAACCTGAATATTTTTTTCGAAATTATAAAGATGTATATTTTATTAATTATATATTTATGGATAAAGACAAAACATTTTAAAATATTAAGCATTTTAACAGTTTAAAGAATATTCAGTTTATTCCAAATCAAGAAATTTATAGCAACTGCAACAAATTTTTGTTTTGTAAGCATAAGAATAATTCACACAGAAACTGAAATTAAATATAATTTTTTTTTTTAAATTTTTTTAAAAAAACTGAAGTTATAAATAGTTTTCTATGATTTCATGAAAATTAACAATTTTAATTAATTTTCCTTGTAAACGGCAATAATATAAATGAAATTGTTTACTAAATTAAAGAAAACATAAGATAAACAACTTTAATAAAATGTAAACTTAAGTTCTTTTAAATTTTGTCTGTAGATTCTGCAAAGCGCATTTGAAATTATGAAAACATTTTTAAGTCGTTTTTAAGTTATTTTTACTCACAGAATTGTAGCCTATAATTTACCTACTAGTTTGTGAATAAATCTATTACATTCTTGATGAGATTTTGTTTAAAAACTCATTTACACGTTAGGTCAGAACATGGTGTTTTTCATATTGTTATGACACTGCCAACTTGTATTGGAACTGAACGTCAGACCTATGATTAATAAATGAGAGAAAAATGGACATTGTTTGAGAAATATCTGGTGACGTTTTCATATTAAGATTTTCACTATAACTACTTTAACATTTTTGAAGTTAACGTTTTATAATAATATAATGAGTTTAAAATGTAACAAAATATATCTAGCCATGTTTGTCTTTTATTTGACTTTATAAAACCAGGACTCTCATTTTAATATTTGATATTTAAACCTTACAAATATAAATTAACTAATTAATTAAATCCCAATAGTTGATGAATAAAATTAAGATAATATTTTAAATTTCTTAGTTAATAAGTGAATTTTTCAAGTGGGAATTCATATTTAATAGCTTCTACATAAATATTCATTTATTGGTTGTTTTTGCCTATTTCTTTTAAAATCCTTTCTGATATGAATTATTCTTCTTTTGAAACTGAAATGAAAAGCTTCGTTTTATTTTTTTCTTGTTGTCTGCTATGTGATTTGTCATATTAATGCTACTATTGGGGAAAAATTAATTTTCAATAAATATTGTAAGATTAAATTTTATAAGTAATTTTAAATATTGAATTTTACACTCCAATTCAATCTTACTCATTGTCATTACTAATTAGCAGATTTTAGTATGAATAACAACAAGCATTTTTTACGTATTTAAATTTATTTTATATAAAAATAACAATTTATATTTGATTTTAAAACAAAAGTATTTAAATGTTTATCGTAAAGAAAACTTAAATAAATTGAACAATACAAAAAATTTAATGTTTATTAAAAACGCACATTTTGTGCTACTAAATAGTATTGATTTATTTAAAAACCTAATTATGAATTCTTCTATTATTTTGCCTCATGCTAGTTTCTTCTTGTTACAAAATAATATCCTGGTGTCGTTTCCAATTTGATTATAAAGGTTCGACTTCTGATGCAAAAATGGTATTATACTATACTTTAGTTTTTATTGCGTGTGATCGCACGTTATCACGTCCCACGGTATATAATTTGATTGCCAACGTAAGCGTCAAGTGGAATTACGATTTGACGTGACTGTTGGGATGATAATATGTGGAAACTTATTCGCGGAATATCTCATGAATAAGATGGTTAAGAATGTGTGTTAAAGCAACCAGCTTTTTAGAAAGTGGCATAGAACCCCGCATGCGTGATGGGAGTATAAAGTTTCTGCAGATAAAATGGCTTTTTAAATTATTAGCTTCAATCTCTAGTTTATATCATAAGAC
>CM057811.1:39217905-39245405 GCA_030067965.1 Latrodectus elegans | reverse complement strand
ACTAACAACCTTAATCATCATATAGTTAAGAATAATTTATTGTTTTTAAGCACAGTTGTTCCATTCCTCAGCCAGAAAGTCTATATCTCAAATGAAGATTTCTGCCATAGATTCCTGATCTTCAAGAATCTCTTTAATTCATTCAATTCATGTTTTATTTGACTAATAGATATTTTGTTTTTCATACTGATTATTTAGAGGGGATATTTTTTATTTCTATCACTGTATTACACTTTGCTTGGTTAAACTTGAAATCAGCATGATAAAACGAATTTTTGCCTTGAAAGTATCTTTATATAGTAAATGAGGTTCATGTAATTTCTTGAAAGTAAGGAGAACGCTATTATTAAGAGTGTGCATTGTAATTGTTTAGTTTATAAGGAAGCCCATTTAAATTACCCAATGAAAAACATTCACAAACATGTATAACATTACCACCGAAATATAATAATTGGAATGATTCACTCATAAGGTGTTCATGTATCATTCGCCTGCCATTTCTAGCTTGATCACTTAATTTGAAAAGTATACCTTATTGCTTCATAAGATATATTCTCAATGGTCAACTGCTTGGTTATAAAACAGTAAGTATCAAAAATGCAATCGGCATTTTTTAGATGAAATGCCATTATATTTGTCTAAGTGTTCCCATACATGGATACAAAACATGTACAGATATTACTTCCCATTATTAAAGCTTACTTATATAGCTTACATATATTTGAATCTTCTTATGAATTATTTTGAAAAAGTTCTTATTCCTAAGAAATCTATGTTTTAGGTACCTTTAAGTAAGTTTACGAGAATGATTAATAGGTGAACATTTCCATTTTCCAACTCTTTACAACATTAACAGTTGAACAAACTGTGATAATTCTTAGTTTTAGTAAAAAAAATTAAACCGATGGATGTATAGTTTTAGGACTTTGAAAGAGTCAATAAATCCCAAAGCTTCTTTTTGTTCAGTATTTTGTTAAATTTTACACAAACTAACCTATTGAGAGTAACGTTCGGAAGTCCTACAAAATCACACACAGACACACACACACACACACACACACACACACACACACACACACACACACACACACATATATATATATATATATATATATATAATGTCTTCCCTCCATATATATATATATAATTTCAGTAAGCATACTAATACTTCAAAAATCGAAAATTTCAAATTCTTCAATATTAAATATCTTTGCTTTATTAGTTCTTATGCATAAGAAAATATTCTGAAAACTATGCTCAACGTGCATATTTCTAAAATTATTACCATTTTTGTAATCTATGTTTTAATTTCATTATTAGCTTGTTCGGAAAGTAATTTCTTTTTTCCCTACTGGATCAATTTTTTGCTAGTAAAAACCAACTATTTTGAAAGTATGGAATCATGCTACTTCCTGAAAGATGGCAAAAGTAGTTACACTAGAGATGACAATATACAATTCAATTAAATATTCATTCTTTATACGTTTTTCATTTTTATAAGAAACGAAATAACTTTCCGAACAACCTAATATTATCTATAGTATGTAAAATGCTTTTATTACTACAAATTTAGGAATCCTTGTATGACGATAACAATAATATGTAGTTTTTGGCTAGCCAAGTTCATTTTTCAAAAAAAGCAGGAATTATTTTTATTGTTTTTTGAATATTCTAATTCAAAAAATAACTAAACTATTATTTATGTATGTCATCACATTGCAAGAAAATTTATTAAAAAATATTTTAATGATATTAAACGTTGATTTTAATTTCAAAATTCTCTCTCTGTCAAAAATTACAGAATAAAATTTTAACATTTTTCAAAAACAATATCAATATCATTAAACTTTAGAAATATTACATATTACTGTGGAGTAAGTAATATTTTGTTAACATGAATTATATGGAACTATTGATTTATCACAATTCATTCAATGTTAAAAAGGAGAAAAAAAATATTTCACCATTCTTATACATTCCTGAATCAAAATAGAATCACCACATTATTAAGGAAAAAATGTCTTCCCTCCATATGTCATATTCCCTTCAAAATTTTCCTAAATCTCCTCTCTAATATATATATGATATATTGGAAAGAAGTACTCGACGAATACAAATTCGGAAAACCTATTCATCTTTGGGACATTTTCTTCTTTCCTTCTCTTCTGCCTGGAATTGACTCAAATAAATAAAATGTCGCCAAGCACTCTTTACTTCAGAGATAACCAGGAAGATGTATCCTCTAAGAGTAAAGAAAAGTTCAGATATTGGGGAAAATCAATCATATGTTCTTTAGAAATGGGGAAAATCTAAGGGAATTATGCGAAAATTTTATTTTTCATTATCATCTAAGTATTGATTTTTTTAAAAGTATTTAAAACATGTAATGCTAAACCAACACTCAAAAATTTCTATTTAATTTTTTTTTAAATAATGAAAATTTTGTTTTCTGAAAAAGTTATAATGTTAGTGAAATATAAATTGCATAAAAATTAGATGTTGGTAATACTAATAAAAGGGGTTTTGCATAAGTGTATGTGTGTGATCCTAGAACATAGTAGAAATTTAATGAGTTACACTATTCAAAATTACGTTTTTGATAACTTGCCAGTCACTGTGTAATAATATTTAATAGAATTGTATAAGGCCAAATGAAAATAAATGAATATCTCTTAATTGAAATGGTTTTATTTAAAAAAGGATTTTTAAAATGACCTTTTATGAATTACTTACTAAAATACAATTTTTTTTATAAATTAATTGTAAAATTTAATTTAATTCTTCTCATTTAATTTATTTAAATATTAATTTTTATGATTCAACAAATTCACATTATCTAAAATATGTATAAAACATGCACTTTAATCATGTTT
Organism: Latrodectus elegans; assembly: GCA_030067965.1. Lineage (NCBI taxonomy): Eukaryota > Metazoa > Arthropoda > Arachnida > Araneae > Theridiidae > Latrodectus > Latrodectus elegans. The sequence goes on along the minus strand of CM057811.1, from coordinate 39,242,532 downwards.
GTGGGTAATTGTTAATAAAATTAATTTAACTATCGAAAAAATATATTTAAATTTTTTGAAACTTATTTAGATTTGGAAAAGTGTTTCAATAAATGTAAAAAATTTCCTGTATTAACAAGATATTTTTATAAAAAAGATAAAAGTACCAATACGTTGGTTGATAAACTTAGCTAAAACTCCTTAGAAATTTAAACAATGATAGTATCAGTTTTTTATTTAACAACCTCTAATAATAAGCTATATTAGTCTGTGTTCTGTAAAGTAAAATAATCAAATTATTAGCACAATGAAGTAATACTTTTTTTAAAATATTTTGAGTGATATAAAATAAAAATAACGCAAAATAAAGAGTGAAAATATAAAGGTTTAGTTGAAAAGGTATAAAGGGAAAATAATGACAAAAAATTAAAGATAGAATTATATTAAATACTCGTCAACTCCCAAATTATAATTATTCTCAATCATTGTATATAATGATGAAGTTATATTGCGGTTTGTATAAATAAAGTTATACGACATAAAAATTCTCTCCATTAAGAAATCAAAATGATTAAATGAAATGAACGATACACATAAATTAAATATTCGAGCATTGTGTAATTTACTTCAAATTTGAAGGACTTATGTAAACAAGGAAAGTACAGATAAGCACTGTGAAACATGATTGCATACCACAATATATTTTAATTAAATGATTGCACTTTCATACATGGAAGTTTATGCATCCTATTACTGAAAATCCGTGAGTGCAGATAAAGCAATCACAATTGTTGCGTCGATAAATATGCACTCAAACTTTCACTTAATCCTCAGTGAAACATTTTAACGGAAAAGTCCAAAAAGAACACGTACTTAAGATCTGGATATCATCCTTCACGAAGTTGAAGCTATGTAGCGAAAATCTTTGCTGTAACACAACTACAAAATAGTTTTGATACCACAGTTCTGTCGATCAGCGTTATATGCTTTTCTTTACTCATTATTTACTGCTTTACTTTTTCAAGTGTAAAAAAAAATCTAAAAGCAGTTTGAGTTTATACAAGCAAATGCAATATTTTGGAGTATTTATTTTTTAAGAATTATCATATTTTAAGTTTTTAAGAATGTATAACACTTTCTATGCATTTATTATGTAAATATTAAATAACACACATTAACCATCACAGAAGCATGAATTTTAATGGTATGAGTAGGATTTATTTTAACACGTAATACTTAATAATTTAGTAATTTCACTTTAAATTCACATATATGCTTGTCAGTTTAAAAGGAAGAAATAATTTTGTGTCTACTGTGTATGCAATTGTCTTTTTTTTTTTTTTTTTGTTGCTTATGCAAGCATCCTTTAAGTATGTAATTTCACTTCTCTGCTTTCCGTGGTGACATGTGAAATACATGAGTTATTGAAATTCAGCTGTCTTATGCTTATCAATACTGTTTAAGGCAATGTTAAACTTTATTTTCAGAGGAATTATGCAGGTATGTCCGGCCCCTTTAATAAATATTCCTCCATTTATTAAGGTGTTTCACAACGGTAATTATATTGGGTTATTTAGAAAATAATTTCATTTCCATGAAAATGAAATACGTAAACTAAATGAATATTTTTTTAATTGTTTACTGTCAATTCTAATCCAACACCTCTTACCATCTTCCTGGTTGTAACATGGTTCCACATTCATAAGATGTTTGATTTTTCCTAGCAAAAAACTAATATACGTGAGAAAAACGAAATTACTTTCCGAACAACCCATTAAATCAATTCTGTTTGAGCTTTATAGTCTCAACACTTTATATATAAACATATATATATACATATATATATATATATATATATATATATATATATATATATATATATATATATATATATATATATATATATATATATATATATATATATATATATATATATATATATATATATATATATATATATATATATATATATATATATATATATATATATATATATATATATTTATATATATATATATATATTTATATATATTTATAAATATATATATTTATATATATTTATATATATATATATATATATATATATATATAGATAGATAGATAGATAGATAGATAGATAAATAGATAGATATATACTATTATTAATTACAGCCTAAAAAAAATAAATAAATATTTTTTGCCAAAATTTTCAATAATAAACATTTGCCTGCATTATAATCAACATATTTTAAAGAACTTTCTATTGTTTCGATTGAGGTGCCTCCGAAATATGCACATTCAATGAATGAACCATTTCTTGAGCGATAGGATTTATTACACTATTTTTTCAGTACTGTAGAATGGAGTATACGTATATATATAAAGAATTAAGTTCATTGAAGACCTTGTGTTTTGATAATCTATATCGCAAACTGTGATATAACATCACAATTAATGCCCACGAGTCTCTATTTTAAATTAATGAGAATTCAAAACTTGAAAATTTTTTAATTTAAAATGTTTACTATATTAAAATAATTTTGATATTTAAACAGATTTTAAAGTTTTTAAAAATGAAACATTACTAGATTTTTTTTTAAAATTTATTTGAGATGATTCATTTTTTAAAATAAATCATAAATTCGTGATTAAACAAAAATTAATTAAAATTAAGTTAAATGTTTGAAAAGTCATAAGCAATCTACTCAGAAATTTACTGAAAAAATTACATCAATTAAAATTACAAAATTTACGGATATTTTAAAAAGAGAATTGAATAAAAGAGACTTAATAATAATAAAATTATTTATTATATTTTCTTGAAAATGTGACTTTTTAAGTATAAACATTACCTTCTGCATCAATACTTCGTCCAGGAATATTGGTTAAACCTAAGAGTTATGTTTATATCCCTTTGTCATTTTTTCTTAGAATTTATCTTACAAATTCAAAGAAAATTGAAAAAAACTCATAAATCTAAAATTTAAATGATGATTATTTTGTAGAACTTTTCTTCAATTCAGAAATGTGATCTTGATTTGCTTTCCTTATAATTTTTTGAAGTAACGAGAGATATTTATCAGAAAATATGTTTTCTTCTACAACCGTTACAGAAAATAAAAATGAAAATGACGTATTTTAGATTTTCCAAAATATATTCATGAAATTTAATTCATAGATATATTTTTTTAAAGATTTTTTTTAGTCCGCATTGATTGCAAGTTTTTGAATGAAATTAAAACTTTTTAAATGTCTTTATAATACATTCACATACATAAAGTTCATTTTGATGAAGAAAAAAAGTCTTAATGCAATGTGATGTAAGCTGTCGTTGTAAATAGAGGGTATTTATTTATCAGAAGGAGACTGGATCGTCATATTGACTAGATTTATATTTTCTCTACAGTAAGTAATAAAACTTCAGAAACATGTAAGTCGAAGGCATGTTCATTTATTGAAAAAGCAGAACCTACATTATAGATTGCTGTTTACTGCTTTGGAGACAAACTGGCAACCGGCAACACTTATACTTTAAATGTATGTGTGAGTTTATGTATGCCTGCGAGTGTGTGTATTAAGCCCTGATAAACAAGAGCTTCAGTATCCTTGATTTTATTTTTTAATGTTTCCATAATCAATTTCTCCTCAGGCTAAAACTCTAATTTTAAGAAATTTTAAAAGTATTTTATGGACATAAATTGCAGAATTACCCCAGGCAATGAATTTGATATTGATTAAAATGTCAATTCCAGTAAGTATGTATAAGTACTGATTTAAAAAAAAAAAACAACAACACATGATTTCATTTATTAATATAGAAGTTTAAAAATCATATACTTAGCATTTTCTTTAAAGTCTTAGACATCCTAATTAATAAAACTTTAATAAAGAAAAAAATAATATTCTAATCTAAAATTTTGCGTGCTCAAAAAGCATAATTTAATACAAAGTCTTATTAAAATAATAAAATTAGTTGTATTAAGAATCTAAAGAAATAATTAGGATTATCAGAATGATAGTAAAATACTAACTGTATGAAATGAAATAAAAGCACATGCACATACCTATTTTAAACATGTCTGTTTATTTACTGAAGGAATGTTATTTTCAACATCAATGACGGTATAAATTTTTTACTAGTAACATTGAATAAACCAAATATTCATATTTTGCATACTTGATATTATTTCATTAAATAATAAACATATTGGCAAAGTTTAATTCCAAAAACTGTATGAAATTTAAATATAGAAAATAACGTAAAATATATAACAAACCATTATATTTATTTTTTCACAAATTTTAATGTAAACAACCTATGTATAATTTTATTTTTTTATTAGATGGTTACTAAATATTTAATTTCATATTAATATCGCTTGTTATTATTTAAATTATAGCACATATTTCCATTCCTATAATTTTCAAAATGAGAAAACTCATGATTAATTATATACATTTTTCTCTAAAAATTATCTCATATTTTTTGAAAATGCTTTTCGAAATAAATACCTATAGAAATATTGTATATTAGATTGTATGCAATGTTGCATTGATAGGATGTTTTCTTAGGATAGACATTCATTTCTCGTATATATTTTGTCACCTTAACCTATCTTCAAAAGTGAGCAAACATATATTTCATCGAAATTAAGTTGGCGAAAGTTAAGTTTTTACAACAGCGCCAAACCCTTTCATCTCCAGCTGTTCTGATGCATTAACAAAACTTTACCACTAAAGCTAACTCTTCTGTCGTATTTTAACCCCATGACATGTAGAAAAGCCGAAAGACAAAGCATGTGTTCTGTTGGTGACATGTTCAAAAACCCTGAAGAGATAAAGAAAAAAAAACGTTAAGCTACAAAAATCTTTACAAGAAGTCTTCGGATTTTTACAGCAGCTTCTCGTGATGTCTAGCACGCCGGGGAGCTATTCTTATAAGTGAACTTCAAAATGAGGGACGAGAGAAGTTCTTTTTATTCAACATTCGCTATTGTTTCAAAGAAACTTTATGCATTTTTCATCTGGAAAAAGTAGAAACCTAATTTATTTTCAAGCTTAAAAGTCGTTCACTGCATACAAATCGGTTTTCTATGTCGATTTTGTAAATTTCTAAAAATTCTATTCTTAAAAAAATAATTAGAATTTAACATATTAGGATTTAGTATATTAGGATTTATTATTTGAGAAACGATATTAAAATTTTTGATACCAGAACTTTTCGAAGAAATACATTTTAGTGTAATCAAATAAGCAGAAAACAGATTTCCCCAATTAATATTGTTCTAATACTTTATGATTTAGAATTAAATATTATTAATAGTGATCTGTAGTTGCATTAAAAATTTTCACTTAACAATGTATATTATTTTATTTTACATTCGAATCTGCCCAACTCTATAGAAGGAGTGATTTCTAATATTTCTTTTCTTAACATTTGCAGTGCACACATAAGATTATTAGTCTGTTCAGAAACGAAAATTAAACATATAAATACGGAATTATTGAAAAATATATCCTCAATTTACTAAATATTTCCTTTGTTATGTATCTCTTTAAACGTAAATGTACAATATTGATTATGTTCAAGTACATGATATCTTATGTTTTTTTAATCATAAAGATATATTCAAAAATTATACAAGAATCTTCCCAACGGCAATAAATAAACATGAAATTGAAGATTCATTTTAATTAATATATAAACTAATTTGCAAAAATGTATGGAAAGTTATTTTAGATTTCGTTGTTCTTCAGTGCTATGGCCTCGTTTTCCTTGCAATAGAAGCAACAATTACTTTAATATGAGTCATCAATTTGTTGTTATTGGGCATCGCATTATTTTAATGTCATTATTTATATTATAGAAAACAAGTTCATATATTTTTAATCTCCACATTAAAATTTCAAAACCATATTTCTCCATATTTTATTGCATTTAAATTTTAAAAAGAAATATTAATGCGGTCAAAAGACTTAAGACATTCAATGAGTATTGAAAAATATATCGCAATTAAATTAAGGATATTGTTATAAGTTAGTGACTAAATTTTCTACCAAAATAGCAAATTTTTAAACCGTTCATCAATATAATCAAATTTAGTTATCTGATTAACACTTTATATAATATAAATTCTTTTAAATTAGGCTTAAATTGAAGCAGATGCATTTTTTTCATTTAATAATTCAAATTGCTATTTAATTCAATTTATTCCATAGGGAGGAGAATAATATGTATGATAATCCAGCAAGTGTTTTAAAATACACTTACTTCACTGTTTAATCCCAATTAAAGAATATTAAATGTTTTCTTCCATTTCCTGTATACACTTGTTTTGTTACAAATTGTCATCTAATAATGGTGTATCAGAATTCAGTAATCATTTCCTAAATTTGCTCAAATTACTACCAGAATACAAAGTTAAAAGTAAATGATGTCACAGCTCATTGTCTTAAAATGCAATCAATGAGTTATTTTCCATGAAAACTAGTTTTAATGCTCTTATCCTAGATATTTCACGATAACACATCAATCTGTAATGAATAGGCTGTTACACTCCAGCTGGCACTTTCCTTTTGTATTTCATGGAATATAACGTCTTATCTGCAGAAATATCAACATAAAATATTGTTTCATTTAGTTTTCAGCTCAAATCTAATATTCATTTAGAGAAAACTATAACTTAGCTAATGACATAAAATTACCCTTGAATCGCATCTTTTGATGGAGCACAACAAACACTTTATCAAGACAAATACAAATTGCAACATCAAATAAATAAGATATTATTTCATATGACCATAATATACTGTCAGGATTAACATAATGAGAAAATTCACTTAGTTTAACATCAAAATAGTATGTACAGCAATTTCACATCATTAAATTATTAACCACTGAAGGTTTATTGTTGTTCTTTATGTTCAGGAACTTATAATAAACAAATAATATTCAGAATACAATCACAAAACACACAATATGATTACGAAATAGGAGATAAACATTTATGAGCTCATCCATTTGCATCAGTGTTGCCACTAAAATGTTCCTAAATAATGGTATATTCTGTTAACCCAATTATGTAGGTGCCATCAATAAACATATAAATTTTTCCACATTTCACACGACTGCTGTCAAATATTGCAAATATGATTTTTAATTGTTGTAACTAAAAAATGTAGAGACATAGAATTATATTAGTGCTTTAATTTAGAGAAATTCTCACACACACACACGCTTATATATATATATATATATATATATATATATGTGTGTGTGTGTGTGTGTGTGTAATTTATTAATTTTAATACTATTATCATTTTCAAATAAATGAACACATATTTCTCAAGTAAGACTGTAAATTTTAAATCAAATACTAAATTATGAAAACTAAAATGCAATAAAAATTCCTGATTACATGCTATTATTTATAATTATAAAAGCACGGACTCTCAAATATATTACAGGGTTTAGTTTAAATACACTTGCTACTAATAAAATTAGAGAAAAACGATAAAAAATGCATATAAATTTCATTTTTAATGACTCAGTTTCAATATATAAATAAAAATTGCCATTAATATTTGTTTCTTCAAATGAGTTTTATTCTAAATAACATGACAAAGACATAATTTCAAAATTTAAAAAGGAAACATTTGTCTTACAAATATTATACATTTTTATTTTTATTTTTTACTACAGTTAAATATTTTATTCAAGATTAAATATTTTCAAAGATAACAATTCTAATAATTTAAAAATAATATTTTTTACACTTTAAAAAAATAAAAAAATAAAAAAAATTGTACTGGCTAATTACATATTTCCAAATTAATCATCTACATAATATATGATTTAATGTGTCAAAAAAGGGAAAACCTTTCATTCGGGCACATCCAAACTAATTGCAAAATCGCTGAAACATTAGTCCGCATTTCCCTTCATGATTAATTATTCAGGAAATGAAATTACGATTTGAAATTCACTTTTCATGCTCAAACATTTTGGGAAATGTGAGTAGTTTTCCACAATTCCAATAAAGTAATCAAAATTTCATAAATTCTTCCATACGTCAATTATTTTATTAGATTTTGAAAATTCATGGATGCCATTCAAAAGATGAATTATTCTATGGATATGAATTATATTAAATTTACTTGTCTTGCCGTTGCTTTTCAGAACTGAAGGAAATGACGCGATACAATTAAATGGTCATATTTGTTATATATTTCCAATTCAAGAATAAGCATTCAGATATGTGTTTTACATAATTAATAGCTCTTGCATTTAGGATAAATATAATTAGACAAAGAATGAACTATATGATTGGTCAGTTTTATTTTATCATTGGTTGTAAGGAAAGCTTTGGTACTTAATTGATACATGTTATGAAAAGAAATTTGAAGTGAAATTTGAAGTTTAGATTTTTATTCTTTCTTTCTGAATCTTTCAAAAAGGTTATGTATTTTACATATATGAGTGTGCATAAGCATGTCAATGCTTATGAACACTCACATATGTAAAAATATATTTTCTATACTATTTATTTATATCGATTATAAACCATCACAATTTCTTACAAAATCAAACATTTGTCACATAAACAAAATATTTGTATAGGAAAAATAAATCTGAAAATGCTTTGCATTTTCTTAAATATGCATATAATTACATTAAATTGATAGTTAAAATACTTCTCAAGTAATTCCAATTATTTGTTTCTTACTTACAGAAAAAGGGTCTTGTAATATTTAAATTTTTATCATATATATGTACCTCTTTCACATGCCTTAAATGTGGTTCAGATTTGGAGATTTACCTTCTAACGTCATGACCTTTGTTACTAATCAACCATTGTTAAAAATAGTAACATTACCATTAAGAAACTCATAGTATTAACTATCTGGAAATGGAAAAAAAAACTTTGTTTTTTGGGCATTTTAATTTAGTCTAGATGAAAGAAGAAGATATCTTGAATTTATTTTATAATTTTTTCTAATTTATTAAAAAAGAGTTTTCTAGAAAATTTAAGGTAAAAATTAAATATTTCCATCTCATCATTGATATTAATTTTTTTCCTTATCGGACACAATATAAAAAGAATTAAATTACTTAATCTTTCAAAATCACATTAAAATAATCCAGAACAAAACCTTATTCTGTTTATTCTAGGATACTTATTTTTGTGCGATCAATTATTATTTTCAATTATTGATACGAATCATCAGCCATCAGTGTATTTCTGTGCTTAGAACATGAATAAAATACTATTCGAAGTTATTTTTAGCGATTTGTATTTCAATTTTGAAGAAATTACAAAACAAAACTTTTTTTTCTTGTTTACGAGATATACTAATTAATTTACTCAAAAGGAAAATTCTAATAGATTAGAAAAGTATTCTGTTTTAATCCATTATTTTTTAACAATCATTTCATTATTAATAAAAAAATTTTTCATAAAATTAATATTTAACTACGTATTTCAAATCATTAAACTAAGAACTACTTATTTTAAATCATAATTAGTAATTAATTCTATTTTAATAAAGCTCTATGTGCATTGCCTAAATTAGTTCAAGAATATTTAAATTCTTATAAAATAATGGCATAAGAAATGTTTTGTATAAAATAGAAGAAAAATGTAACAAATGCAAATTTTGATTTGGCTTTCAATTTAATGCAAGTCCAACTAAAAAATAATAATTGGCATTCCGTAAACGCTTTATTGCAATGCTTTCAACGTCTCTAAGAAGTCACCTAACCACATCAGAGCTTCGAAGAGTTGTTGACTTCTTAGAGGAGCGCCAAAGACAATCCAAAGAAGCGGAAGCCATTGCAGACTCATAAAGTAAGATTTTTTGATTCTGGAGAAATGTTTTGGCGACTAAAAATGCATGCCAAAAATCATTATGACAATGCTTAATTAAAAGACGTTTTTAACTTAAATGGCTATGCGACGCTAAAATATGAAAGCCACTCTTTCCACTAACACTTACAGAGTTAGATAAAAAACCTATAGAGATTAGACCTTCACCCTATAGAGTTAGATGCTCACTGACAACGTAATTATATGAATCAAATTAACAGCAAATACCGTCGCATCCACAAGGTGTGGACAAGAAATGAATGATGCAATATTCTTTTTCTTTCTGACGAGTCCCATTTTTCTATTCATTCTTTTAATATATGTATTTTCATCTGGAAGGAACTTGACACCGAGAACAATCACGCATTATTTCATTAAATAGTAAATTTTAATGGAAGATGAATGATAGTCTGTTCTGGCGTCTCTATTATTGGGGGGGGGGTACACTGATTTCCATACCATTTGAAATGAAACACTGACAGGTGGTCAATATAGGAATGTGATTCTTAGATTTATTGTAGTTCCTTACGCTGCAGAAGTTAGAGTTATTTTCATATGAATGGATGATAATTGCAGGTTTCATCGCTGTCACTTGGTGAATGGCTTCTTTTTGAAGGAAGGAATCATTTTAATGAAATTATTTGATTTTTTCTTGCACACAAACTACTTTTTATCTCTTTTATTCCTAAATTCTCAATACAACCTATATTTTTAATATAATTTTTTTCTTCTACCAAACAAATAACATTTTATCTCACATCGCCTGCAACAACTATCACTAATGTATTCATCAACCAAACAATTTACCAAGTACAATAACATTACAAAAGAGCACCATCCCACCCAAAGGTATACGGTGGAGAACGTCGTCGGACATTAATACTGGCAGGAACCCAGGCTCAGCACCTGGCCAGAGTGTGTGAGAAGAACTCCTTAAGTGGTGGACTGTCCAAACCACCCGAGGAGACAAAATGGCATTCTGTTGGGTCTCACTGTGGCTTCAATAGGGCCGGTTGGCCTTAATTGAGCAAGATATAGTACAAAATGTATATCTAAAGATGCAGGCAAGTTTACAGAGAGTATCTACATTGTACAAATGAAGGAGGAGGTGGGGGTTAGTCAGAGAGCTGCAGGAGGAGTTAAGCCTGCAAAATTTCCTTGGCACCTTTCCTGAATTCTTTAAGAGGGAAGAGCTGCTTTAAGTGTAGTTCGTGGAAGTCCTTGGGAAAGAACTTTTCCCGAATGTTGGAGTAGCGGCTACAGTGAAGGAGAAGGTGTTCCGGATCTTGTACATCACCGTCATGTGGGGAGACAACTGATTGCCCGTGGAATCTGATGCAATAGGTGCCGAACACTCCGTGCCCGGTAAGAAGCTGCCTTAAGAAGATCAATTCACAACCTCACTATCATTGTCTTGGATAGAGTATAATATTTGGTATTTATTTTGGTTATTATAAATATAAAATCAGGTAAATATATCATTCCTTGAAATTTACATCATTATAAATTTTTATGATTTTATTCATATTTTTGAATTAAATTATTTTAATAAGAGAAAAGTAAACATTAGTTGTGGAATTATTTCGATATATATATATATATATATATTCATTAACATTCAGAATTACAAAAATCATTTGTGCATTTGTGCCAGTTAAACATTTGACTACGTGATATATCTGTAAGCACTTCTTTACTTCTTTTAGCAATTTAAGACATTCAATTGAGCATTTGCTTTTAATTTCTAGAGGATTTTTGACAAATTCAAATCTTAATCAAAGAAGTATCAAAAGCATACTTAAAGAAAGTGAAATCAATTAAAAAAGAGAACTTAACGGACATAATAAAGTTTTATTTGCACGGAGTAATCTATATCAGCTGCATTTTATTCCTGTTTCTTCACACCAAACTAACATCCCAATGTATGCATTCAGGTAACTTAAGTGTCACATTTTGTACTTATTGGTTTTTGTCAAAAGAACAATATCTCAGATTTCACAGATTTTCATAAAGACGGAATTGTAAAAGGACGATTGAAAGGAGCAAATATGTCTAAAACATGTAATCATTTATGTATATCCAGAAGTAGTGTGGCTTAAACTATAACACAAACACTCAGTATAGCAAGATAATCCGAAAAACTCAAAATAGAGGTCGGAAGAAATTGTATAAAAAGTCCGTGAATTATTGAAATAGATTATAATTTCTGACAATTAATTATCTACAACTAAAAGAGAGTACTAGCAATATCTAGATTCTCCAAAGTTAATAATTCAAGTAAAAATAATTTTCATAAACAGAGCATAACGGACATGGAATGATTGCCAAATAGTTTGTCACGAATATAAAAGCCAAGCTTTGTCTACAACAGCACTAGAATAAAGAACTCTTGGCCAATTATTACGTGGAATTCATTTATATGATCAAATGTATCAATGAATTATCTGCTATACTGTTTCCCACAACAATACTGGTGTAGTCTTGGAGTTTGATTGGAGTTGTATCCCTTGTACTACCAAATGTAAAAGTGGGTATATCATTTTATGAGTAATAGCAATAATTTTCATTTCAAAATCCAAATTATTAAAGAGAATATTTTTAGAGATGTTTTATCTGACAATGTTTACCCTATATTACAGCTTTGATTTTTTTCATTGGATTTTCCTGGATGGCAATGCACTTATTCATATCACGTGTTGCCCTGTCATGTTTTGATGATGATCAGGATGAAGGAAAACATTTACCACAATTCTTATAAGCTCCTGGTCTCAGCGAAATGAAATTGTTATAATGTATTAATGTATATATACACATTCAACTTAGAATCGATACCTTTAACCTGCTTCTCTTACCCAATTTTTACGATACATCAATAAATAATAATCTAATATCACTTTAAATATAGCTTTGTGCGGATGTATGATTCAAATTACAAGTGAATCAAAGATAAACTGTACACCGAAGGTAATTTCTACATAACAAATAAATCCTATTAAATCAAGTGTTTTCCTATTTTTATAACTAACTATGTAGTGCAGATTTATCAACGAATTTAAAAATATTTAGCTGGAACTTTTATTTGTTTTCTGTCATTGTTTGAAATTTAAAAAAAAAAAAAAAAAAAAACTTTCTTTTATAACAAGCAATAGCTATACATATTTTGAGAAAAATGGTAATTCATGATTTTATTGAGATTTGAAATAAGAGCTTAGATTTATCAAATAATTTACATGAATAAATGAATTTGGGAATTCGTTTGCATAAATTGTATTAAAACATATTTTACCGCGACTGTAAGTCAACAAATGGAAATATAAAATCAAAACTCATGTGTACCATGAGAAAATGTTTTTAACTTTAAAGGAGAATCAATATTTTCTTTCCATAATAACTTAAGAATATTATAAAAATATTCAAATCTAAGTCAGCAGGCATATAGGAAAAGGAAAATATTAAAAAAAAATAAATATGATTCCTTCTATTATTCTGCGTTCAAAACAAATAACTCATTACACTTGTGATTTCTGAAAGTATTTCTCGTATATTTTGAATTTATCAGAAGCAGGTTTCAAACATCTCAGCTCATTCACTTGGCTTTGTTTACGATTTCAAATAAGCTTGTCGATATGAGCAGTAACATAACAATATGAACTGCAATATTTGAAGCTGCTGAAGTGACTCTCGTTTATGGAAGTGATTTCTTTCATTAAAAATCAATGCTTTTCCACATAGATCGTAAGTCTTAACCGAAGCCAAAACAAATTGTTTTGAAATGGAAAGAAAAATAATTATCCTTTATTTGATATTTCACTCCAAAACTGTAACGTTTTTCCTTTACCGACACGGAAAAATATTTTAATCCTAAAATTTAAGAGCATTATTTCTAAAATTAAATATCCTATAACAGGAAATATTTCTAGAATAGTTACCGTAACTCCGTTATCGCAAAATTTGGCTCAGTCCTAATGTTAATTGGAAATCCAATGTCCCATAATAGAAACAAGGGGCGAAATGACTTTTGCAAGTGAGAAATTATTATCCAATATTCCTAGGAGACTTCGTCAGTCTTGTTTAAACATTGTTTCCCTTGGAATAAACCAATACGTGTACTCACGATTCTTTTAATAAATTAACGAAATTCGATTTCACATGTACAAACAAGATTATTAACTTCAAAGTGTCTACGCATTCATTTTACTCGTGAGAGTTATGAATGTCAAAATTGAGTTATGTTACAGAAGTTAAAAATTATTTTCAATGGAAAACATTTCATTAAATATTCAAATACTTTAAACAGCATGAAATAAAATTACTCGTATCGAAAAATCTAAACATGTTTTTAAAAATCCTTATGTAAATTTGTTGTTTGAATGTTACATTTTTTTTTCTGATACACAGTTTCTAAATAGTTTTTAAATTCCATTTTCCAATATGGAAGGTTTTTAACCTAAAATTTATTTAATAACAACAAATAAAATAATGTATCCAATTTTTAACTTTCCAATAATTTACAGAAAACAAATCGCATATGAAATATAAATGAGGGATTACATATTATTAATAGTTTAAAATTATGCAAAATTACAAGTTTAAAGTACTTAAAACTAAAACACAGTTTAATCTATTGGGTTGTGTTAGGTATAATAAGCAAAATTTCAGATATTTTAAAACAAAAGAATAAAACTTTTAAGGATGTGTTGCATTTCAGGATAAAGTAAATATAAATTAAATTTATCTCTACATTAAAAAATTTCAATAAACAATTTTTATCACTTAATGGAGATGGTTTGCTGATTTGTTCCTTTTACCCTAGGGCCTTTTTTGCGTGGGGCTAGGGGTGATTTGATTAAAATTAAATAAAAATTTACACTTCCTTAACGTTAAAATCAATTTAATAAGAATGTTTTTTTTAAATATTAGGTATTAAAGAAAAAATGAGAAGGACGGTGCTGTTCATTTTAAAAATATTTACTATAAATTAATTACTATTATTATTTAAGTCCCAGTGTAGTTTTATCTTTAAAAATTATATTAGTTTGATCATTTATAAAACATATAAACGATTCACATTAGTTACATGGAACTGCTAACTGTTGTATTTATTATTTCCTTCAGTTTGTTACAGTATAAAAATTAGTCTTAGAAATAGAGGGAAATTCAACTATTACATTATCCTCAAATGTTAAAATCATAATCATTATTTCTTTATCAAATGCATACTAATTAAATGTTATACTAAATATTATCTATCTTAATATAATAATGAGAATGTATACCAAAATTCTTAAACAAATGATTTGAAGTGTGTTTAATGATATCTAATATATATCAAAATATGTGTATTTTTAAGTTACCACAGTGAAGACATTTTTTAAAATTATATTCAAAGAAATATATAGCTAATAATGGTGTTTTTTAGCTTATAATTTTATGTAATGGAGCAAAGTGCTAAAGTTTTAGATTTAATTAGTTAAATATTATTCATAAATAAAACAAATTTAGCAACATTTGTGGAATTTACTTTTCAAATTAAAGTAAAAATTAGTAATATGTAAATTATGATAAAATGATTCATTTATTTCACTATGGTAATCAAAATTTAATCATAATAAATTACTTCTGAATTAAACAAATTTTTCGATATATATTATTAAATTAAAAATGAAGTATGTACGAAGTAAATAGATTACCCTCTTATTTCATAGAAAACTCTCCTGATTTTGAATTGTTAAAACGGCCATTATTTTTGTGTTTTTAAATTACCAATTTATTTTAAAAACAGCATGTTGACAGAGGACAGATTGATTTATTTCACAAGAACATTTTAAAAATTCTTGAACAAACAGTCAAATTGATGTTGACGCCCTTCGAAGAATCTCAAATGCACACATATATTCATAATACTTAACTGCTTAGTCTTAAATACAGTTTGACTTTTAAATAATCGCAACAGGAAACAATATACGCATTTTTTAATGTCTTATAATATCTTTTTTTACGGATCAATAATTTTATTAAGGTAGATAGACACACACACACACACATATAGATAGATAGATAGTTAATAATTTAAAAAATGTAAATAATCAAAAGGTGTTTTAATTATGATTTATTACTAGTTTATTTCAAGGGTAATACTTATTTTGGTTATTACGGTTTGTTGTACATATTCCTTATTTTTAAACCGAGATTACTATGCTACTTTGGTTTTAATAAAAATGTTGGCAGTTGAATGTAAATTTTATATGTGTATATCAGACCATCAAATAAATTAATTGCAGTAAAAATACCTTCTAGATATTAATTTCTAATTCTATCACATTTTTATTCATTTTAATTATAAAATATCTATAAGTAGTGGTTTCCAACCTTTTTGTACCGCCCCCCTTTTAAAAAAAACAATTAGTGTGCCCTCCTTTAAAAAACAAATTGTGGCGTCCCGTTAATTTATATAAAAATCAAATTTCATAAATACTCAACTGATATTATAATTTATTTAATGGGCTGCAAAATAATATACAATATTATATAAAAATATAATATATTTATTATAAAAAATATAATAACAAAACAAAAAAGAATATATAATTAATAATACTACAACAAAAAAATTTAATTCGACGGTTGAGCTTGTTTTTCAGCACACATTTTCTCAAACCGTGGTATCATTGAAGAAATCGCGGTTCTCAGCTCCTTTCCAATCATTAAGCGAGATCTATACTTTGATTTTAAGACAGCTACTGTAGAAAAACCAGTTTCACATAGGTAAGATGTTACAAATGGTAATAAATTTCTAAAGCTTTGTTGTCAAAGTAGAAAAATCGCCCTTTACTCGTAGCCAAAACGTAACAATATTGTTTTCATCTCGAAACATCTGCTTTAATGTGCTATCACTAGATAAGTCAATTATCATTTCCTGATCTGTTTTAGTAAGGCCAAAATCATCATATTTTTCAATCAACAATGGGTTTCTAATCCATTCATATTTGAACATGTCAAGATCTTTAAAGTACCACGAGAATCGCTTCCATAGACTGGTCAAATGGTTATTAATAAGAACTTTTCTTTCTTCAATTTCATCAGCAAGACAGGTAATTTTAAAAGTGGGAAACATGTCAAAGCTATTATTTTTCAAGCTTATTAGCCACAGTTCCAATTTTTTCATAAATGCAGTAATCTTGCCTTTCTGCGTAAAGCATGAATGTGAGCCCCTTGCATTGATTTATTTAAAATACTGAGTCTTTGAAAAATATCAACTAAATACGCAACCTTTGCAACGTATTTCGTGTCATAAAACAAGTGTGCTTCATCTCTAATATTATCAATAAGAAATATGGTGATCTCTTCTTTTAGCTGAAACACCCTTTGAAGTACTTTGGCACGAGAAAGCCAACGTGCCTCACAATAGTATAGAAGTGATCTATATTCTGAACCCATGTCATCACACAATTTTGCGAAAAGCCTTCCTCTTAATGGGCTATTTTTGATGAAATTTACAACTCTTGTAATAACTTCAAATACTGTTAGTAGATCTTCACTCATATCTCTTGAAACTAGTGCTTGTCTATGAATCATGCAATGCGTCCAAACTGCACGAGGAGCCACCTTTCGAACTAATGCCTGTAGACTAACATTTTTGCCTGCCATAGATGGAGCTCCATCTGTGCATAATCCAACACAGTTCTCCCACAGAATGCCATTTTCATTAAGAAAATTATCATTGATTTTAAAAACTTCCCTTGCTGTAGTATTGCATTCAATAGGTTTACAGAATAACGTGTATTCTCTAACATCAATTTCCACAACATATCTTACAGAAGTTATAAAGTGTGCATCCTTAAGAACATTAGTAGCCTCATCTACTTGCAACGCAAAAGAAGATAGTTTTACTTTTTCTGTTAATTGATCGCAAAGATCTTCAGATATTCGTCTTCCCACCGTATTATCTGTAAGTGGAATGATTTTAAGTTGATCAGCATATGTTTCACCGAGTATCGTTTCTATCATGTCAGTAGCTGCAACGTTTTTCCTATTGAATGAGGTTTTTTTGCATTTAGCAATTCTATAAGAAACTTAAGCACGATAATACCCGCGATGTTGGGAGTGCTTATCTTTTGATTCCACGCCCCTCCAGTGCTCGGCTCCAAACGCGAAAGCGAGATATTTCGTTCTAAGAAGAATATGGATGGGATGTCTTAGCATTTGTACCCGAAAAATTCGTGGCGAGGATTGTGGATTATATATACTGCTGATTCATTTTTGACACCTATTCGACTTTTATGGTTCGTATTAAAAAATGATATTTTGGAAACAGCTACATGCCTCTTGCAACTGTCTCGCTTCCCCCAGGGTGGCGCCCCCCACAGGTTGGAAACCACTGATCTATAAACTTAAAATTAATACCGATATGAATGTTTACCTAAAATTAATATTTTACATTATAATACTATTACACATGCGCCGGTCAATTTGTCTAGTGGCCAGCATGCCTGACTACGGATAGGAAGGTCCTGCGTTCGAATCCCTGTTCAGGCAAGGATGTATTTTTTTTCTCTCTCTCTATCCTGTCTTTTTCTTTACCCAGTTTTTCTTTTGAATGAAGTATGAATGATTCGTACCCTATTAACGAGTCCCTATGGCATGTGTGAGGGTACGATTGTGAACCAACCCCTGTTTTGCACCCCGGACAGCGCCACGGCGGCTAAGAGGTCGCTGTGTCTGGCCGGTTTCTTGGTATCAGGGAGCAATTGATTAATAGACTCTGTTGCAATTTTAACTGTCTACAATTTGCCATGGGAAAAAAAATCTATTACACATGAAAGTAAAAATCGTGCAATGAAATGACATGGATCATTTATTATTTTTATTATATAAACACATTTTTTCCTTAAAAACTATCTTAGAATATTACTATCACTGTTTATAGAATCTGATAGTGATTTAAATTATCAAGTTAGTTAGTATTTTAAAGTATGAAAATATTTAATAAATAAATATTCAATTTATCATAGAATACTAACATGATTATTTTTACTTTCACTGATTCTTTACAATATATATAATTGTTTTTGTCATAATATAAGGAATTCACGATAATTGCACAATCTTTTTAAGATAACTTTAGCTGACGTACAAACAGACATATAATATCTTTATAAAAATATGATTGGAATTATTCATGCTAATAGCCGCAAAAATTGATAAATTTATTTCAAAAACAGATTTTATGTTACTATCAAAAGTAGCTTTATAAATCCTTTTTTTTGAGTAAGCAAGCTGTATGTGTATTTTCTTAAAATAATTATGCATTTCTGGGTTTAAAATTTTAATTAAAATTATTTAAAAATAATAAAATCTTAGATTATTTATCTGTTTATTACACATTTATAATCAAAAAATCTTACTTTAAAATCTAAGTATTTATAATAGTTAGCTTTATGCTTAATACCTGTCATAAATGTTACATTTTTAAGACATTTTCAGTAAAGCATGAATTTGTGGCAATTCTTAACATATTATGAGGAAATTACAGATGTAAATTTGCAAGATGTAATAAATTTTATGATCAAAATTTATTGCTGATGTTTAATTCAATCTTCTTTTCTTCTAAACAAAGAAAGTCAATTCGACAATCATAACTATTGAAAAAAATTTTAATGAATAAAATTTCTGATTCTTAGTAAAAACATTTTCTCCAATCTGAACAAGTATTGAATTTTTTTCTCAGCAATGTGCATTGATAAAAATAATACTTCTTGTCAAATTTGTTTTTAAAAGGGAAAAGAAAAAAAAAGGAAATCGCTAGATTTTCATTGGTCTGAAAAAGAGAGAAAAATGTTTTCAACGATTGTACACACAGTCCAGGTGCTTCAGTTTAATATCTCGAAAAGCCTAAACTAGGAGAAATAAATGTATAGATGTATACAAAGAAGAACGTGAGTGGGGAGGGGCGAAAATACCAATACCGCTTCCCCCGGCGATGTTTCATAAATAGATGTCGTACAAAAAGGAACGGCGCAATAATCGGAAGTTTTGGAAATGTATATAAATATATATAAACCGCAACTTTTCTGGATATAACAGTGGAGTTTCGAGGAATTCTCCGCTTTTATTGCACAAAGAAAGTATTGCGAAATATAAATTTCGACCGGGTTATATCGCTATAAGTTTTGAAATACTTCAACCCCCGTCCTTTAGTTATTAAGTCTAGAAACAAAAGTAGATATATTTCGTAAATAAAATACCTTTTGGAGTTGTTACTAGTACGCCAAACAGGAAAAATAAATCTAGATTTACTTTTCTATCAAGAGAACTAATATTGCTTTTAAGGATATTTTTATGTTTTAGTAAATAAAATATATCATATTAAAAGTAAAATTAATAAATATCTCTTTTGATATATATTACATTGACTTTGAAATTATTTAATTAAAATAGTTTATTTTACGTATTTTGAATTGTATAAATGTCTATTAAATCCGATTGTAAATAGTGACATCAAATATATCAAATATATATATATATATATATAATATGATATATATATATATATATATATATATATATATATATATATATATATATATATATATATATATATATATATATATATATATATATATATATATATATATATATATATATATATATATATATATATAATATATAATATGTATATATATTAACTAACAAAAATCTTATGTCATATCATATGAATAAAACTGGATACGCATATTATATACTTTCAAGATAACCTGAATTAAATTTTAAATAATTATGAAATTTATGATATTGCCAATTTATATATATATATATATATATATATATATATATATATATATATATATATATATATATATACATAAATTGGCATTCATGGACAGTAACATAAATAAATTTAATATATATATCTATAATTTATTTATGCTACTGTCCATGAATGCCAATAAATAAATTTTTTCATAAGCGACACAATAGCCACAAATATTTTTACTTATTTTATAAAATGATAAGTGAAAATTGTAAACATGATTGCATATAATAAGAAATATTTAATTTCCATAACACACGAATAATATTTGGCAACAAAAATAGAACCTTGATGTTTCAGTAAACAGAAAAGTAAAAAATGTGTATAAATATACAATTGTAGGTTAAATGTGGTTCTTGGTTATTAACTTGTATGTATGTATATATGTGTGTGTGTGTGAGTGTGTGTGTGTGTGTGTATGTGTGTGTGTGTGTGAGTGTGTTTGTGTGAGTGTGTGTGTGTGTGTGTGTGTGTGTGAGTGTTTGTGTGTGTGTGTGTGTGTGTGTGTGTGTGTGTGTGTGTGTGTGTGTTTGTATTAAGTCAAGGTTTAACAGTTCAAACGCAGGAGAAGATATTTCAGTAGCTGCAAAATGTATTGTTTTATTAAAATGTATAATCTAAATTGTTGTTAAATATTTATTATAGAATACCTTTAATAAAATGGAAGAATTATTTTAAACTTGTAGGAAAATATTTAAAATAATAATATTTATACAAAAATGTAAAATGTCATAAGTATTTTGAAAGATTTCTTACTTAAATTTTCTACAAATAATGAGACATAGTAATTAAAATTTATGCCACATAGCAACCAAATCATAATTCCTTAATTGGGCAATTGAATATTAATCCTAATTGAACAGTAATGAAATAAATAATGACTTATTTTTCATGAAGAAGGCAGTCAGATTAAACATGTTCATACAATAAGAACGTTTTTACCACAAATGTTTCAAATTAGATATTTTAATTAATCATTCTCAAAAATAAATATTGCTTAAATCATTTAGCGTTTTAAGAATTCAATACGTTAAACAAGAAAAAAAAATTTTGTGTTCGCGTAGTTATTGATTTAATTGAGAATAAGTATGCGCAAGGTAGTATATGACGTGGTTAATATATCACTCAGTTGTTATAAAATAAGGTCCACATCTTGCTTTCATGCCGACGTTCATCATTTGTAATTCATGTAGTAGTGAAGAGAAATAGAAACGTGTCGTAGAATCTCATTAATTGTTATTTGCTTGACGAATTCAACGTTGGATTAATAGCTGCACCATCAAGTCACTGAATATATGAAGCGTTTGGGGATAGTTCAATTCATGAACGTATGGTGAGGCATAGTTTTTACAAATTCAGTAGGAGAGATTTGTCCCTCAGTGATGAAGCTGGTGAAGCATTTGTTATGTGGTTCACTATGAGCTGTTACCAATGGACCAAATGGTCACTGCGAATATGTACTCGCATGAATTGGAGCATATGAAACAGAAGAATCCAGCACTGTTAATTCGCATGGGTGTACTGTGTTTTGCCGATAATGAGAGACTGCATATCAAGCGTGTAACCAGAAGTAAGCAGCGACTTGGTAAAGAGAATTTGTGCCATCCTCCTTATATATATATATATATATATATATATATATATATATATATATATATATATATATATATATATATATATATATATATATATATATATGTATATATATATATATATATATATATATATATATATATATATATGTATATATATATGTATATATATATATATATATATCTATATATGTATATATATATATATATATATATATATGTATATATATATATATATGTATATATATATATATATATATATATATATATCTATATATACTGAACAGACTTTACAGCATCAGATATCTGTGTTCCATTCCCTGGATAATCATATCAGTGGAAAATCCTTAGCTCATTTAGCCGACCTGTTCCAATCACTTGATGACTTATTTGTTCCCAAAACCCCGCGTTTTAAAACAATTTGGATTGTATTACTAGAGACACGATAACAAACAGTGCAGGATACCTTTTAGAACTAACAATAAGCTACACTTTCTTTAGATCATGTTCTTTTGGATCATTTAAAAAAGGCAAGAACTTTTTATTTGTCTACTTTGTACATCGCTATAAATATAGGACTTATATAAATATAAGAGGTTTAATTAAACTACAGCCATTTTTTTTCATAAAAGGTCAAAATCTGTCTGGTAACATGTTATGCATTCTGTATTGGTATTGGATGTTTTGTTCTTCACTAGGGAACAAGTACGTAAAATGCTCGGGAAGTAATGTCTTAGAGTATAGAATTAAATGTATCACGTGACTGAGTAATTTTCGTGCTATTTCTTTCATTTCCTTATAAAGTAGTTATAAGAATGATTTAAATAAAGATGTTTAGTTTCAGATTCTTTGCTATTTTCTGAATTTTATCTTAATTTATACTAAGCAATATTTATAATATTTAAGAAAATAACTAATTTTATTTCAAGATATAAAATTATTATGATGGAACACTTTGCAAATTACTTTTAATATATTTTTCTTAATTGTCTGGATGATATACACGTGAGAAGATTTTATGTTTATTTAAAAATACAAAATATTTTTACTCAATTAAAATAATTAAACTCATAATATGTGAATTTAATTATTTTGTATACATTTTTATTAAGGAAATTATAATAAATGCGATAAAATGTATGTTAAAAACATGTATGAATATAATATAAATTTTTAAACATAACTAAATTCTAGAATAATAGCACACAAATTTTTCTTATTTAAGGAGTTCAATTGATTTCTTTTCGTTCTTAATTTATTGCAGAAAATATACGAAAATAAAAGATAGCATGCAATGTACTGTAGGCCAATTATGTATATAAAATATTACACATGATTCTTAGACAATTGTGTCACCTATTGGTTTAAATATTGTATGATTTAAAATTAAAAAAAGGCCATAGTTCATTATTAAAATTTACATTAAAATGCTAATTATTAGCTTAAGGGTTTCATTGTATTATAAAAATCTAGAAAACGTTTTGTTTAAGTGTTTACTAATTACATTTATCACAGGGATGTTCATTATATTTTAGTTAGAAATAGAATACTGTTAAAAATTGTTTTTCTCTCAATGAAATTTAAATGCAAAACATTTTTCAGCAACTAAAATAAGAAATTTAATGTAAATATTAAAATATTGTAAGTTAATAACAAACAATTATACGAGTTCAAAAACATATAAATCGTAGAAAACTGTTTTCATTCATTTTTCTATGTTGTCATTTCTTAATCAAATGATCCTTTCAATGATAAATTATTCCTTTATTACTGAAAATATATTTAACACAATTTATTTAATTTTTAATTATTTGAAATATAAAGCTAATTAATAATTCATGTGTTAAGTATGTAACTCAAATCAGTTTTTTCCTCCATCTAAAAATTTTACATGTCTACGTTTCAAACATAGTATTTTCAATAATAATTATAACATTAACATTTCAGCAACGTAATAAATATTGAATTATCAATAAGAAATATATATATATATATATATATATATATATATATATATTATGGGAGTCAACTTTCATAGAAATAAAAAAAACATATCCTGCATACGCTAAGTATGTTTTCGCAACTAATAATAGGTTGGTCAGACAATACTAATGCTTTTACTCAAGAGTTAGAATAATACATATTTTCATTTATTCATGAATGTATTATAAAAGCATGTGTGTTTTGGTAATATAATTATTAAAACTTATTTTCAATATTTAAGTGTTTATTTTGACAAAATTTCTCTGAGATATATAACGCCAGAAAATTTAAACTAATAATAGATATGGAGTTCTTGCTCTAATTAACTTTATTATTTAATATTTTAAATTGTAAAAGAGAAATTGAGGTGATTTCTGATTACATGTTACATGTAACAAAAACTATTTCTTAATGATTA
>CM057811.1:39207905-39215405 GCA_030067965.1 Latrodectus elegans | reverse complement strand
AAATTGTCCTGCAATAATATTACACATTAAAATTATTGAAATTATTTTTTTTCAATTTAAATTTACTTACTTTGTGATATAAATTAACATATTAAAATAAAAATCTTTCTATCTAGTTCTCTTTAATGTGTTTACTTAACACATTTGGCGTAAACAGTAACTTTTTTTACTGTCATATCTGATATATCTGAAAGTCTTTTCTATTTATTTGACATTTTATGCTGGAATATTTCATTATCAAATATCACCATATCACCAATTTGTAAGAATATAAATATAGTTTTGATACATTTCGTGATGTTGATATAACAGAAATATCGAAAAACATTAGCTTTATTTTGTTTCTAAAATTATATTAGAAACCAATCGTCATCAGGAGACTGATATTAAAAAATTCAATCAATAGAAAGAAGATATAATGAAGTTGAATTCTGAATTAAATTCTAAATTATGCTTAATAAACAGTAAAAATATGTTAAATACAATATGGCATTTATTATACTTGTTATCTTTCCAAATTTACATAATCAATATCATATAATTGTCTTAATTGTTAAGTAAATCTCTATTTCATAATTATTCTGCATTAATTTGATTAAAATTTTCAGTAGGAAAAATATTTATTGTACATGAAATGGTTTAGGAATATTTATTTTAGAAATAATAAAAGGCATTTTTAAGAAAGGAATAGTATATACACATATAATTATGATTATATTTTATTTGTACACACTTATTTAAAATTAATATAAAGTTATTGCATTCTAATATACTTAATATTATTCTAAACTATCACCATTTTTTTCATTTGTTTCATTAATGCTTAAGCATATGTTTTAGAGCAAATAAAGTTGGTACTGCTAACACTTGTTTGAAAAATATATTTAGTTTATAATATTTATTTTAATTTTTATAATCAATAAAGTTAAAAATTCAAGAAAAAAATAAAATACAAATTTAAAGGAAAATAATTTTCCTTGTTTCTTAAAATAAATTGAAATTTCTAAATTGATTTTAATTTGCTTGTTTATAAATTTGAATAAATCAGATTAAGTGATTAAACGTGAAAGTATAAATAATTTCCCTGAAGGTTTTATAAGATCTAAAACTTTATTTAGTTTAATATTTGAAATAAAAATATTGAAAATAAAATTCTTGTTTAAAAATTTACATATTGCTGTGGCCCCACAAACAATAATAATGCTTACTAGAATAATTCTTCTCAAAATATTTTCCAGAGATATTTCATATTAATGATGTAAATATTGTTTACACATGTTACCTGACTATATTAGTTGGCTAAAAGCCATTTAAAATGCTTATATTAACTCCGGAAGTTTAGAACCGATGTAGTAATTGATAGCAACATTGCTTTCTTGTCATGGTTTCACTTTTAAACTATTAATTTTTCATGATATAGAACAGTAAAATCTATTCTTTATTTAACCTTATATACCTTTTCTGCTCAGTTTCATGAGTTTCATTTTTCACTATCAAATCTCCTTAGTTATTTGTTTTTCTCTTCAAAAAAGCAAGTAATTTAAAATTCTGAGTGGCTGCTTGTAAAATAAATATAAACATTTTTCATATAAGCATCCTCGAAAGCATGATAATTAATATTCATTCCACAGAACAAAAAATATGCCTCGGATTACTAAAATGAAATTTTTTTAAGGAATTTCTCAGAGAAATTATTCAAACAAAAATAATTTTATTTAATATTATTTAGAAGTAAGGATTTGTAAATTGTGTTTATATGTGAAAATAATTCGCATTGTATTATCGTATTATTTAAATGTTTTGCTAAAGCTATTTACTAAGTATGTAAATTGAGAAATATTATTCATATTTGATTCTTTTATTCCTTCAAATTTATATTTTTAAAATTCTTATTGACAGCATCATCAAACTATATTGCATGCTTTATATAGAAATATCTAAAAAGTTTCATTTAAAACTTTAAATTTCATTTTCAAATTTAATGTTTGTAAATACTTGATTACAAAAATTTGATAACAGTTTTCTAAAATTCTTTAATACAGATCTTTAGCAAAAAAGGTGAAATTTTGTTTTAAAGTGTTTAAAAAGTGTTAAGTAAAAATTAAGCAAAGTTCAATGAATTTAAAATGAAAAAATCGTTTAAAATAAAAATAATAAAAGTTTATATATTTTATAAATTGTATTTGGTTGCTTAAATCCAACAATTATAAAGTGTTTTTCTTCATTTGGGTTAAAGCTAGTTTATTATTTTCGTTACAAATTAAAATTTATATTTCGGAGTTTTCTTTGAAATAAACCTATCATGAATGAATATTTCTACAAAAAAAGGGAAAAAACTAGGATAAAAAATTGCAATATAAAAATATTGATACCAAAATTTTTCTGCTGAAATTTGTTAATATTATATAATGAGAAAATAAGATTTAATAGATTAAAAAATTATATTTTAGTGTTAATGCAGCTCGCAATATGGGGAGCGCTGCCCCACATTTTCAACTGAACCATATTTTGTTGTGGATTCCGACTTCCTCAGCACATTAATGCCATAGTCAGTCATCTTTAAGCTAGGCAAACATTCACAACCCATTTATACAAAGAAAAGATAAAGGCAGGATAGGCAGAGAGAGAAAGTACATCCATGCCCGAGCTGAGATTCGAATCCAAGAACTCCCTATCCGCAGTCAAGCACGCTGACCACTTGAATGAATTAGTTAAGTATAACTTATGCCATTATCTGCAAATATTGATAAATAAAGGTTTTTGTAACTAAATTAGATCGTCTTGAATAGTAAGAACAATCCTGCTTATAAAATTTCTATAAGCGTTTAATGTAACACCATGCAATATCTATCCGTTTGGGTAGAAGCTGGAATGAAATGAGCTTCAAATTTGAATAAGAAATTCATGCTTATATACAAAAAAATCCTTTGATTTTTGGTTGTAATAATAAGTATTAATAGTGTCAATGACCACGCAGTACATTAATTTATAAAATAAACGTTTCTTTTATCCCTTAATATTTGTGGGAGTAAAGAATAGAAGAAGAATTTGTATACTGATCAGCTGAATTTATTAAATATTTGGAATGCTTTGTAGAGCAATTATACCCATAAGATACTATTTCATAACATATGTAATCAAATAATTATCGTCATTGAATTTTATTCGATTAGCAAGCTGAATATTTACCACTCACTCTTCAGATTGATAGTTAATGGGTTCAATTCTCACCTCGGGTATGCATATTCGCACAGATTTGAAGTCCTCTTTAAATTGTAAATCTCTAATAAATAGGTTATCACATTAAAACAGGGATCATAAAGTGTTAATTAAAACAAATATCATCATATTTCCTTCCATATATTGATTCATTTCCTTCAAAATCGTACATCTTAATGCACACTAAATGATTAACATTACAGGATGCAATGGATATAAAATTTAGGCATTTTTTGCATTTAATGTATTTAAACTGATTGATCATATTATGCAAAATTAAATTTTTAATTAAATTAAAATATATGTTTAGAATTAAAGAATCTTGTATTATTTGAAAAACATTTTCAGTTTATAATATACTCTAAAATAATAAATATTTAATAATATTCTACATATTTTCAAACGAAATAACTTATTAAAGGTAAAAATAATGGGAAAAAAATACATTATTACTTGTAATGTGGCTCTTAATTCATTTTCTATGATAGTAAATGGAATAATTTTAGACAGTTAAAATTGGATAATGTATAACATGTTATTAATGTTTAACTAAGGAAATAAATAAACATAGTTATGCCAATTATTTTATCAGTTTAAGCATTTCTGTGGTTTTAATGAAAAAAATCAAAATTTTCTTAATTATCCTTCATTATATTCAAAAGGTCCCTTCCGTTATACTTAATTTAATATCATTAGATTACATGGGATTTTTAATCAATAAAACAAATAAACTTATGTGTTTCATTTAAAAAAACAAACAAAGAAAGCTGATTAAACATTCATAAATTTCTCTCTATAACAAATTTCAAACAAAAAAAATTATCTTAGAACACGTGCATATTTGACATGTAATTAAATACATAATTAATAATTTCAGAAAATTAATTACAAAATTTCAGCAGTTATTGCAGCAAATTTATGTTGAGATTACACATCACTGAAAGAAGCAAAAATCTATTAATTTAAAATTTTTTGTTTGCTTCAAGTTGTGAAAAATGTATGATTTTGAAAATCAGACATGAGAAAAATAATTCAATTACGAAATATTGTTATTACAAATCTAAAAATTGTCTAATAGGTTTTTATTTAATTTTTTTCATTAAATTTATGGAATTGCATGAAAAAAACTTTACGGAAATGTCGCGTAAAAGGAAAATTTTCAAATTAATCAATTTTGAATATTTTTCATAAATGTATTTTTTTTATTCTGACCTGTTACATATTAATAAGTTATAAGTATAGTATTATCATTTTTTACACTAGCAATGTTTGAAAATATATAAATAAATATCTTATATAATAGAATCGATAATATTTGATGAGATAAATTGTCATAATAAATATAATCTATTCAAAATGCATTTTAAATATTTCAAGTACACGCTTCATGGTATTCGATAATTTTAGGTGATTTCCGAGATAATACAATTGCTCACATTATTCAATTTTAGGGGAAAAAGTTTATATTAATTAAGAACTAATATTCTAAATATACTGAAAATGGTTTTATTCATATAATTTAAAATTCACTTCATTTAAATCTAAAGGAAAAACTCGAATACAGCTAAAAATAATTGAATTGAACTGTATTATATTTCTTTTCTTTATTGTAATCTAAATTCTTACCAAGAAACGAAGTTATGCATAATTTACTCATCTATTACCATAATAAATTTTTATATTAGAAAATAACTGTGGGTACCCACCCTTATATTAAATTAACTGAGTTTAGAGGACTTGGATTCTATTGGGCAAGGAAAATTATGCGCCAAATTACGCCAACTAAGAAGAATTTATCCCCCTCAAGAGATAAGTGTGGTGCTAAGAAATGATCGCTGACCATAAATTACGTTTCTTCCTCTCTGTCACTCCGCATCAATCGCCAACAATAGCAGAAAAAGAAGACCGGACCAGGGGTAGGTGGGGGTGGACACAATCCTATTATAGATCCTTCTGATGTGAGAGGGAAGTAGAACTCTCATCTCTCTCCACTCAATGCGATTGGTAGAGGATGTAGTCATCATTAATTCTTTTCCTCTGGATGAGAGTGAAGTAGACCATACAGGGTCAGTCGAAAAAGTCAATGTACGTGACGAGATCGCATATTTCTGAAAGCTCATTCAACAGACTTCAATGACTTTAACTTATTTTTTGAAAAAAACATAGATCCATAAAAGATACACCAACGAAATTTTTTGAAATTAACTTTGGATAATAGATAGATAAATTATTATTAACTTAAAAATCGTTACCCTTTTACTGATGATAATATTAAATTTAATGTATGATTAAAATTTCAGTTGGATAGAAATCTTCTATAAGTAAAAATTATTTAGCATCTTCCGAAAATTCTGATACCTTTTTAAGAAATAATTATTATATTGATTGTAGAAATCGTTAATATTCAACAATTAAGTTTTTTCCTAGAAAATTCATTAAAAAGTTATTTTAAGCTCCTGAAATATTTGTGTAATTAATATTTTGAAGTTAAATTCTATTAATTTTAATGATATATTTTACAAATTAAAATAAATAGCTATTATATTTATTCTTTACATAAAAAAAATCACTAGTCATTTTAACTGAATAAACTGGGTTTTAAATTTATTTTAAAAAAATTAACTCTGATTCTGAAATCATCATATATTAAATTAGGATGAATCACAAAATATTAACTTTACATTTACTTTGAAGAAAGTATGCAAATAATAAATGCAGTTTGAATCTTATACATGTATATTTTTTGAAATATACTTGAAAATGTTACATTTATGATATATGTAAGATGAATTTTGGTTTGAGTTTTCCTCAAAAGTCATTTTTTTATACAAGAGATCTTATTGGAACATGAAATTCAAAGTGCCATAAAACTCATTACTGATGTGATTAGTATATATATAATCTTTTATACCTATAGCCACAACGTAAACTATCGCTATTTTGTTTGACATAAATCATCCCTGTTTTTTGGTGTTTATTTTGCTTTCACAAATAACTTCTTTGAAGAATCAGAAATATTATAGGAAATCATAATAAATTATTAGTAAAAATAAATAATTGGGAATTTCAATTACTTATACCACATATTGCAGTTTTCAGTAGCAAAAAAAAGAGAAATACTCAAATAAAACAGAAACGTAATCATGAAAATTTCAACGAAATTCTATGCAACTAGATCACATTTTATTCATTATTTTTTTAAAATTTGCATACATAAATATGATTAAAAAAGAAGCACACACAGTTAATACACACAACTTAAATAGCATTTGATCTCAGCTTCTAAAGCTTATTACATAACTTCAATTTCAGTTCTACATGATGTCTTCTGATATGATCATATTCGATTGAAAAATTTCAATTTTTATAGATTTGAAACTTGACTAACCATTTATATGAACAGCTTCTACGAAACAATTAATGAGAAGTAATGAAAGTGATAAAATGTTTTACCTAATTAAAGAGAAAGCAAATTGAAAAACTAAAATAAAACCTCAACAATTTCTGATATTCTCAGAAGAGTTGAGATTTACTTAATATAATCTTAGATAAAAACTTGTTTAATTTAACTTTATAGAATACAAATTGAAAAGAAGATTATTTCAGAATAACTAAATTTTATATAATATGATTAATTTATGATATATGTGACTATGTTATAATATGATTGCTTTATTAATTATTATTTTTTAAATTCTTAGATGATGATATACAACAAAGGGGAGAGTTTAATAGAATTTTGATCATTTTTCCATTTTTAGGGCATATTTTTCATTGATATTGAAACATATTTGTGTATCGAAAAGGTGACTAAGGGAAAAATTTCTAAATTCACATCACAATAGATGTGTATTTTGGGAAAAGAAACCATTTTATATGAACAACCATTCGAAACAATTAATCATAATGAAAGTGATAAAATGTTTTACCTGTTAAAGAGAAAGCAAATGAAAAAGCTAAAAATAAAACAACATTTTATTGAATAGAAAATATAATCACAAATAGGAACAAATTGAAAGAAGATTATTTCAGAATAACTAAATTTTATATAATATGATTAATTTATGATATATGTGACTATGTTATAATATGATTGCTTTATTAATTATTATTTTTTAAATTCTTAGAAAACTGATAAAAATTTTTGCAGTTTCATTGATATTGAAACTTTCGAAAAGGTGACAGGAAAATTACTTAAACAGATGTGTATTTTGGGAAAGAAGAACAATCTTAATACTGTTCAAATGATTAATTTATGTGTGGTAATTATTGAATTAGAGT
>CM057811.1:39039763-39207805 GCA_030067965.1 Latrodectus elegans | reverse complement strand
TTCTACTAATAATATGACATTTATTAAAATATTTCTATTAAATTTTATATTAGGAATTACCAGAGATACGAAAGTTAGGAATTAATATGAAAAATGGTAAATATTTTTCTTAAATTTATTTCTCAACTCTTCCTAAATTAAATTTTCTCTTAAGCTTTAATAGCTTCTTTACATCAAGATTTTGAAGGTAGTCCGTTATGAAATGTTTTTCAGGAAAAGAAAATAGTATTCAGTGTTTCATTAACAAAAAATATAAATTTTTAAAATTTAATAAATGCTAAAGTTTGTTTTTATTAGGAAAACATCATTTTAATATATAAAAGATAGTTTTCGAGGACTTTAATTCGACAGTTTAGAATTTAATGAACACTGAATAAAAAAAGAATGAATAATGAAAAATAAAATCTGTAAATAAAATTCTTACAATTCTGTTACAAAAAATTTATCTATGAACAATAATTATATCCTCTTATTGAAAAGCTACCGTAATCAAATTAATTTCTTGAATTAATCACTTATGCAAATTCATCTTATTAAAAACTTTTTCAAATGTAAAAGAAAACTTTCAAACTTTAAAAATTTGTGAATTTTATTCAGTTTCCCAAAAATCTTATTATAATAACTATTAATAAATAATGTGATATACATTTCAAAGACCACATAATTTATGTAAAAATAAAAAATATTATTTTTTTTAAACAATAAACCTGATTACAGAAGAGGAAAAAAGCATGGGGCTTTTTGTTTATTTCTGTGTGACTGAGGAAGGATATTAAAGTAAACTATTCTCAACTTGGATTAAGTTTTTCTCCGAATTTTATACTTAATTTTTCCTATTAGAGCAAAATATTTCTATATGAAAAAAGCGAAAGAAATAGAATATTCAAAACAATATTTCCTGAACATTAAGTTTACTCATAGAATTTTTAAAGATTACTAATCACACTGATTATTTTTAATGCTTAAAAGAAATAATGATTATATCATCAAAAAAATTCAAGAATTCTATATTTTCTGCATTTAATATTCCCAAATTTATACAACTATTTAAGATAAGTTATTATTGTAATTAAAATAAGGTAAAATATTTCTCTATTAGTTAACTTTCATTAAATAATAAAAAAATAAAGAAACATAGCAACTAGAATTTTTTTGAATCATCATTATTTGTTCTGGAACTTCAAAGACACAATTTTTTACATCATTTAACTGTGATGCTCCACTCATTTGTGATAAATGCTGAACAATGCAAAAAATGACAATTAAAAAAGTATATAAAATTTGTTCTTTACGCATATCAAGATGCATAACTAAAATATCACCTTTTCATTACGCATCAATTTGAAGATTACATATTAAAAGAGATAATATTTCTGTTCCTGAATATCTAATTTTATTTTCCTGTGCAAATTTTTATGAGCGCATGCGTATGATTCATAAAAGGCAGCATGTGTAGATAAAATAAAGATTTTTTTCTAAGAAATCTAAGTTTAAAATATTATATTATATCGTGTAGCATGTTAGATAAATCATTTATTTTATAACATACACGCTAAAGAACACATTAGGCAAACATGCCAATAATATAAAACTATTACACTAAGCTGATAAATAATAAGAATTAATAAGAGGAAATTATCCAACTAAATAATACATTTTACGCATGCAGATTGAGAGTTATTCGAGGTAAAATTAATCATTTGTTCAAATGTAACAATTACATGATTGTGGAATGAGTGAGTGAGAAGAAAGGATTGGTAAGAGACAATAATGACAACAGAGCCAATTTGTCTCGCATTATATATTATATGTACAGATAACTTTAATAATGTCAAAGAATTAATAGAGGTTATTCTTAAACAACCATGAGTAGATTTTGAAAATCTAAAATTGTCATTGCCTTTTTACATTTGAGTTCTCCCTATATTAATGTATTTCGAGTCAAAATATATCTATATATATATACATGTTATTAATATACATAGATATATATATATATATGCATGTTATTTATATATATATATATATATATATACACACACACACACATAAGATTACTGAAATATTCAACCAAATTCAGGCAGAAGTATGAATTGAAAAATTGTGAGACGTTCAATCATTGAGATATTCTATTTTGCCATAAAATAAATTTATTCATCCTTAGTACATGGCTTCTTAACAAATCATCTTAAGACCAGTTACACTGCCGCTGGAAACCATTTTAATCTAGCATAAGATTACAATCTATTTCTGAATATATTTATCGGCGATTGTGGAGACATTTAAATTGTTGGCCTGGAACGCTGATGGGGGTTTAAACCGAGTTAATAGTCGAATTCGGCCCAGCAAATTAAATTTTGCCCTGGAGGAGATGTTTATGCAAATGGGAAGGCAGCGATTGATGAAAAGGAAGCGTACTCAACTCATTAGCATTTCCATGATTCCTTGTAATCAGAATCTTGGGTCGGTGGCGTCAGATTGCAATCCAAGTGCCTTTTGAGTATGCAATTCAGACAAACCTTCAGACAATACCTCCTTACCCAATGCTTTAATTCGTCTTCAAATTCAGTACTACTGGAATTCTATGAGTAAAAGACATGATTAAATAAATGCGAGGGTCACCTTTCCAAAATATAATTTGGATTCTAAAAAATAATCTGTACTCTCTTTTTCAACAATTACTGTGCGTTGAACATTTATATATATATATATATATATATATATATATATATATATATATATATATATATATATATATATATATATATATATATATATATATAGTTGTAATCTATGATATTTGCTTGTAATATAAAATTAATATTTACAAAAAAAAATTCATATAATTTTTAAAAAGTGGTACTGTTAATTAAAGAAATAGGAAACACTTCTTTGAATAAAAAGACATTTAATTATGCATATTCTAAAAAAATGGAGGCGTATTTTATTCTTAAAACGCATTATGGAATTATACAAAATATTGACTCAAGTACGTTATAGAGTATCAATTGAACTAAAAACATCATCAGAATCCAAACTGACATTAAAATGTATCTGAAGTTTTTAAAAATTATTTTCCAAATAAAGATAGGCTTTAACCAAAAGTATAGATGAGAATGTAAATTTGTAACGTATAATCAGGAGTATATCGACAACAATGTGGTGGCTGAATAATGTATCATTATAAAAAAATCTGAAAAAGTATACCATTTATAAGCATTTGAAGTCACAAACCATATTATTGCCATGCTTTCGAGGGAAAAATTTATTTCAAAATTTCGTTTTTATTGCGTGCATTACTAGAAGGAACCATTTGATACTTTTGGGGTTGCATAGATGCACAACACACTTTCAACTTCGAATTCTGTCATAGTTTTTGCTAATTTTTTCCACAATTTACAGTACATTTTCAAAATATTATGGAAGTAAATTTAATATTTAATTTATCATGGACGTTTTTAAATGAATAAATAATTTGACAACTGCCAAATTTCTTCATTATCTGAAGGAAATAATAAAATTTATAATGACATTGTGAATTTTCCTTTGATATCCCAACAAACAATAAGAATGCATTTTGATTTTCTCTATTCAATTACTACTGTAATTAAAGATTATATAATATAATGTAACTTTTAATATATGTATACCTCTTGAGCAAATCGTCAAAATTTTAAAACAATACTTAAATTGATGACTACGAAAACGATGAGGCCCGAAAATTAACTCTGAAATGCACTGTGTATAAAAAAAATATATCAACTTTGTCATATATGAACATTGAACAAAATCAACATTTGATTGATCAGATATACGAGTACAATTTTAGAAATTTTCGATATTTTTAAGATGGATTAAGGGGTTTGCATAAATTTTTATTAGACTCTTTTCCAGTAGCATCATCAATATAACGAAACAGTTATTGAATTCTAAGGCGTTTGATAGTTTAATAGGTATTTACTAAACAAGAAATGAAATTAATAATTTACAAAAAATGTGCATTTACGAACAAAATTCAATAGTTCATGTTTGATAATAATCGTCATCTAGGCATTGATTTTTACAGACGCGATTACCCTTAAATTAATACCAACAGTGAATTCCTTTTATTATCTATCAATAGTCACTATTAAATAATTCATTAAACTATTTTAAATTATAAAAAAAGAAAATTCTTGTGATTAATTGTCTTTAAATAAAGCCATATTAAGCACTCAAATTTTCTAATTATTTTCTTACATACATATATATATCTACTTTATTTCCATAATATTTATAATAGCAATAAAAGTGATAAAAAATGTAATGTTTACAATTTGATTGACCATTCCCGTTTTTAGTAAATCATTACAGTCTACACATAAAATTAGAAACACAGTAATAAGAAACTCGAAAAACCCACCTGTCTGCCCATTATATAAACATAATATTTAAAATATAATAAACATCCAATTTGTTTGTTGATATATATATATATATATATCATATATATATATATATATATATATATATATATATATATATATATGGTTTAGTTGCACACACACAGCCACACACACACACACACACACACAGTGCCACACACATATATAGTATATATATACTATATATATATATATATATATATATATATATATACTATATATATATTAATCTATGTGTGTTATGACAATCATATACTTTAATTTTAAGTTATGTGGCGGCTTTATATTTCAAATTATGACTGATAAATACGTGTAGCAAAAAATATAGCAAAATATTTACCTGAAACAATAAATGACTTTCTACATTTTTGCATATTAATTAACTCTAAGAAAAACATCTTCAACAGCATTGGTACCAAATAATGTCATGTAATACACAGATGTGAATGAAACTCATCAATAAGCAGTTTACCTTAACAGCTCTCTTAACTTAGAACGTGCCTTAGAGCATATTACTTTGAAATTTCTACTTGTCACGTCAGAGATTAACATCATCTTTCATTCTCATCTTTCCTCTCTGTTAATCTCTACTCCAAGAGCCACACCCGTAGGCGTTAAGGACGATAATATTGGACGACAAAACCTCTCAAGAACCAAGAGATACGGGGAGAGCAATGAGGTGTAAGAATAAATGACCTTCCCAACTACGTGATCAGATGCCCACCTGATAAAAACAACTTGGAAGGAAAATTTTCACCACAACACATAATATAAAATTGTGTAAAAGAAAGTTTTAACCACTGATTAACTTTTAATACACGTGAAATCTTGCGTAAAATCTATAATTACTCAAAATAAATGATTTTTTTTTGTTTGTAATGTAGATTACTACCTTTTCTCAATACGCATTTCATTGAAGTACGTTTTTATTAAGAATTATTAATAATTAATCTTGATAATTTATGCTTGTGTGAATAAGAAGTAATATAATGTTTACTTAATTGACAAATGATGTTTAAGAAAATGGAAACACTAAATTTAATACACGTTTTTATTCACACACATTAATGATTGTTTGATTTTAGTTTAGAAATAAACTCATTAGTTATTTTATAATTAAACTTTGAGACAATTTTGATAAATATGCAAATTTTAAATAAATGTATTAATGAATTAGATAATATTTGATTCTAGTAAGAAATTTAATTTAATTATTTGATGAATTGTGGAATCATTATAGACACATGTTATAGAAAATTGTTCTAGTTAAAATTAGTATCGTATTGTGTTTCATTTACCAAATATGATAAATATTTTATAAAACTTTAGTAAAATATTACTACAATATTTTATTAGTGCTTTTGCAGTTGTGCTAACATAAAATTAAATCTAGAAGTGCATAACTAGTCAAAGTACAATTTTATTTTTTCCTGATTTAATAGCACATAAAAATAACTTATTTTTTTGATTTTAAATAACGGCGAGTGTTATTTATAAGGGGATTTTATTGACAATATTAATACTTTCACAATACTGTAAATATTTGTGAAATATTAGGTAGTCCTTAATTTAAGCTGAAAACTATGCATTAACTATGCATTAATTTAAGCTGAAAACTATGCATTAA
The DNA here is from genome assembly GCA_030067965.1 of Latrodectus elegans. Classification (NCBI taxonomy): domain Eukaryota; kingdom Metazoa; phylum Arthropoda; class Arachnida; order Araneae; family Theridiidae; genus Latrodectus; species Latrodectus elegans. The sequence continues at coordinate 39,201,754 of CM057811.1, read as the reverse complement.
CTATGCATTAATTTAAGCTGAAAACTATGCATAGTTGATGCATGTTTTTTCTGGGGGGAAGGGAATATTGTTAAATTGCTTAATATTAGTTTCTAAGAAAATGTATATTATCTACAATAAACCATGCAACGAAATTCTAAACTTAATATATACACTTTTGTCACTCGCACATTATTTTCCTATTTGATTATCTTCGGAATCTATACTTACCATATACTGTCATCACTTGATCTCTAGAATCTTGTCCAGCTAATGATGTTACTAAGCAAGTGTATTTTCCACTGAGTTCAGTTGATGGCTGTCTTATTCTCAGAGCTCTGAATCGAGAATATGCATCTGCAGTGTTGACAGCAAAATTCAAATCGAGTCTGTCACGTAGCACGCCAGATGTGTAACGTCTGTTAAGCTCTGGTATCCACTGGTACACGGGCTCAAGGTTATCATCAAAGAACCATTTTACAACCAATCTCAGATCATTTTCGTTGTATATGTACTCACAGTCTAGTACAACGGAATCTTCCGTGCCGTTCTGAATCCAACGTGGGATAGAGAGACGACGAATCTCTACACATTGAGAAACTGCAATGAATAAATATATATCATTTAAATTATAAAATAATGTGTTTCATCATTTTATATTGAAATGTTAAAGTTGCTAGTTTGATAAAAACAGAATTTTCAAAGAAGAGGGATTGGAAAACAATTTCCTGAGTCAGATAACTTTCATTAAATAACTGATAAAACAAAAAGCTCGCCTTTTGAAATTATTTTCTCTTTTATCACTATATGCTAAACTTACGTATGGAAATGAATTTTTATGTAAATGAGTGGTAAGTTTATCTGGTAAAATGATATTCAGAATTATAAACTGAAAATAAGTGTTTACTTATATTGAAAAAACAAAATATATTGTATTTTTAAATATACATAATCGTTGAATTACTGATTTTAATCTCTCTGCATTTTTAGAATAAAGCCGAAATTTATGGAAAACGAATTTAAAGTAATATAACATTCACATTTAGATCTGAAATTTTCCAAGCAATTGAAATGTATTTTATTAATAATTTCAGAAAAATAAGCATTTTGATTATTTTAAATGAATTTAAACTTTAAAACTATAATGTCCTATTAATAAATATTATTATGGAATCCTTATTTTGAAAATATCTAAAGTTGGAATAAATTTTGAAAAGCAATAGAAAACTTACCTAAAACTAATACAAACAAGAATTCGGCTTGTTGTAAGCGTTTCAGGAAATTTAATTAAAAAATTTAGTAATTTGACATGTTAAATAAAATTAACTCATTATATTGTTACATTTTTAAAATTATATTATAGGTTATTCTCAAAATATAAATTACTTGTAAAATTATGCAAACTACCTACAATGTATTTAGTTCATAAAAACTTTTTGCAAGGAAAAGCACTTTTGCATCGATATTTCATTTGAACAAAATTTAGTTTCTTAACTTTATATTTTATATATTTTAAAAATAGTTTTGAGAAAACTAATATCTAAACTTTAAACGAGTATATTTTTATACATTAACTATTTATATTCATGCATATATTTTTATACAAATATAAAATGTCATTTTAATTTGAAATTGAGAATAAGTTTCTATAAAAGAATCTGTTTGTCTGTCGTTTAAGTATTATTTTTTGCACACAACGTCTGATATCCGGAAGAACTTCAGGTAAAAAGGTATCTGAAACACTAAAAATATCGAAATCATAATAGGAATCGAAAGCATGAACTATTGAAGTGTAAGTCTGACTGATTATAAAATTCATTTTTTGATTGATTGCCTTCCAAATTAAATATCTTAACAAATATTCTAATTGGTACTTCACAAATTTGATTTAGGAATTCTTAATATTATAAAATATCTACACACTCTCTCTCTCTCTCTCTGGTTTATTCAATAAAATATTGGGGCTGTGAAATGAATTTTTTATAATTTATTTAACAGTAATCCATTTATTTTGGTACATTTAAATTCATCTAGTTTACTTCAAAGAACTGTAATTCAAATAGTTTACTGTAATTGAAACCACAGACAACCTGATAATATAGTATAATGTACACATGCGGTAGGATCTCAATTTAGTATCATTGCAGATTCAATTATAAAAACTATAGCTGAATATTATTATATTAAGATGAAAAACCACAAAGTTTCTCTCATTCACCAATTTTACTAAGCACAACTTGAAACTTAAACTTTAGCTATACTTCTCAAACTTAAATTTAATTGCATCTAATTTTGGTTAAAACTTTTGTTTTGAGCAAAAAAATTAGTGTTGCCAATGGAATAGTTAAAGTTCCGAAAATAATGTTTTCGATATTCTGCATCATATAGTTAAGAGAACGCAATACAGGTTTTAACGTAACTTCTTAGGCCATATTGTAAAATGTATACTCCATTTATGCTTAGGGTTTAAATATTTATACCCACGTTCAAATCATATACTAATTCTTAAACTCAGATGTGGAATAAATTTTTTAAAATATTTTTAATATTTTCAGATTTTTTTTTTTATTTTACAAATATAGCTACATCTTGTATTGCAAAGATTTTTAAACTTATCACTTGGTTTATTGTCACGTTTTATGTAAAATGTATTTGTAAGTATTATTCATTTAAAGTCACCGATTTTATTTTAAAATTACTCACGTTCGTGCCTGGTAAAAGTAATACATATCTAGTACTGTTTTTTACATGTTCAAATATCACTTTTTATAAATACTGATCAGAATTTATGCTAATAATAAAATGTATTAATGCCTACATAATTAATCACATTTACATTATAAATTCAATTATTTTATACAACATAAATGCTTTTAAAGTTAAGAATTACAGAAACCATAAATAATTCATGAAAACATTTACTAATTATTTACTAATTAATATATCTTAATGTGTTAACAAAAACTGCGTTATTCTTAGTATTTCAAAACATGATAATCAATATGCAAAAATAGTTTCAAATATTTAGTATACAATATTATTTTAAAATACTAAATAGGGAGTAAAATTAGAAAATGTGTATTTGTCAGGCAAATATATTATAGAATTGATAAATTAATTTATTTTTCATACATCAAGTATTGATATTTATAATTTTCATGCATCATAAAAATAAAAAATGGATGTTTATATGTTAACCAAATGATTAATCATTCAAAACGGATAAATATAACTTAGAATCATATAAATAATATAAAGTATACAGATTCAAAAAATAATTTTTTGCTTTTTTAAATTTGTTTTATTTAAAATATATATTTCATTTGCAAGGGTGTAGTTATTTTCTTTCGAGTTTTAAAATGAAAATGAAACAATTTAGAGAAATTTCTTGAAATTCCTCTCTGTATATATATATATATATATATATATATATATATATATATATATATATATATATATATATATATATATATATATATATATATATATATATATATATATATATATATATATATATATATATATATATATATATATATATATATATATATATATATATATATATATATATATATATATATATATATATATATATATACATATATATATATATTCTTTATTATTTAATATTACAAATGAAACAATCAATCTTAATATTTTGTATTTTTTTTGGAAGTAAAACACTATCTCTAAGCAAAATTTATTTTAAACATTGCGCTAAGCATTATTTAAAAGAAAACATTGCAAATAATTATGCCAAATATTATTTTATTTTGTTACAATAATAAAAATATAAATTCCTTTAAGTTGAAATTATTTTGATAATATGGCGGCAACAATTATTTTAAATTCTTCAGGCAATCAAAAATTTTGCGTTTCACTTTTTGTGTGGTAGATATTATTCTAAACAATAGGAAAATAAGATCTCTGTAATGAACGATTTGTTTGATATTCTGAAAAATCCAAGAAATGAAATTGCAAACATTTTTAGCGAAAAAAGAAAACAATCACAATTAAGAAAGAAATAGTTGTTTGATTAAAGGAAACTGTTTGGTTTAATTATCTTCGTTTTTTTTAGAATTCATAATTTTCATTTCAAGTGCTCTCATAATATTGCATTTTACATTTTTAGAAAGAAACTTAATATTAAAGAGCTTGCAACTATGCTATTGTTGAATATTACTTAATTTAAACAAGCATGTTACGAAATTTATGTTTCAAGAGATTCAATGCAAATAAATTTGACTTCAATTATTCATGTTCTATATTAAAACGCCCTGTTGGTATTTATAATTTATTAATGTATATTCAGTTAAGTGACTTACGTTTAATTATTTCAAAAATATTTATTTTACTTTTTGTGTTCAATTATCTATAAGAGTTTTTATTTTCAATATATTTATTTTTTATACATCAAAATTGTCTTTATTTTACAGTATAAGTATATAGTACATATAAATCTAGATATTTTTGAATAAATATTTGATTATTTGCTCAAATTTTATTTTACTTATTACGCAAAAATGTCACATTTTCAACAAATATATTGACGAAAAAATAGAAACATATGGAATTGAATTTTTCAATTACTTTCTTCTTTAAAAGAAAGTAATGAAAAATAACTTAGCTTAATAAACTTTGAGTATATTGTTTATGAAAATAAAAGAAATACTAGAAATTCTACTGAAAAAAAACTCACAAAAGAAATGAATACACTCTTTAAATACGTTTAAATCTCAAAATAAATCAAATTTAATTTCAGAAAAAGTAGAGAACTCCAAATCATAATTTATAGATTGAAAACGGAACATACTAAATGCGTTTTTCAATACATATAGCTCAAATGTCCAATATATTGGCCAGTGTCGCAAACGTCTGATGCACAAAAAGATAATATGCCTTAATGTGATTATTTAAAAAAGGCTTAAAGAATGTTTTATATCTCGTAAACATATTAAAATATCCCAAATAAATTAAGATATTATACAATTTATTTATTTCTAAAAAGTATATATTTAATATTAAGGCAATAAATTTTGCTTAAAGAAATCTGAATAATTCCCAAATAATTAAAAATAAAAGTCCATATTTAATCGCACAAAATATACGATTTAAATATTCAAAAAAGTGACGGATTTTATTATTAATTGATAACAAATAAAATTTAAAATTTTATGTAAATTATCATACTTTCTGATAAAATTTTATATTTTTATTTGCACTAAAATTAGAAATCAAGCTAGTTTTTTTTTCTTTTTACAGAAAAATAAATTTATAGTTCAGAAAATATATTTTTCAACGAAATTAAAACATAACTAGAATTTCAGAATCTTTTTTATGTAAACACATTCTTTATATTTACTTTTCAAAACGTAAATACCGAAATATTCTGTGACGATTCGTTCTTTTTTGCTCAATGCCAGTTTTCTTAACTTTATTGTTTCGATCGGAATTCCGGTTATCCACTGAAGCAAAAAACGGTTACGGAATTTTTTACTTAGTTCCAAAAAACAAAATCTATTTTACCCTGAGGCACTACGAAATAAATCCCACTGAGTCTCATTTTTTGCCAAATTTATATATATTTTTTATTTATCCCTCTGTTTTTTTTAACTTCGCTTTTTTTCCCTACTGCATTTATTCACAAGAGACGGGACTCAGTTGCCATTGACAGGACAATCATGTTTAAAGTTTAGAGATGGCTTAAGAGAATTTATATTTCTTGCTTATTTTTATTTTCTGTTACCGTAAGGATCGTTTGGGATATTTTTGTTGCCAAATTTTGTCGACTAAAAACTCATATTTAATGGAAACTTTTTTTACCAACAATTCTAGCTTCCAGAATGCATCCTTGTCAAAGTTTTCTAACTGGATTGCTTGAGAATTTTGTCGCGTACCCATCTCTTAAAATATCAATTTCTTTGATATGCAATTTCCAAACCTCTAACATCCAAGGTATCTGTTCACTGCTATATTTATCGTATATGGTCTTTATTAAACTGAACTTTCTTTTTCTAGTATGAATACAACTGAGATACTTGTTCATTTTCTCTTGTGTCCTAGAGTGGATTCTTTAAAATTTTAATGCGATTTACTATGATATTTGAAATTTGTTAACTGAAAAAATATCCTTTTATTATTTACTTAATGTTTTAGTAAATTCAATGAACATTTTCTTATTTATCCTCAAATTAAACTGAAATTTAGTTAAGAAATGTCAGATATATTGTTATTTTACTCGAGGAGCAATATATATAATACAATAATTCTCCATAAATAGCGTTTCCATGGTAGAGTAATGTCAAAATGTATTAAAAATAGTTCTAGTAAAATCATTTTTTTTTTTTTTTTTTTTTTTTTTTTAATGTATAGTTAGCTATTTATAAATTTCAAAACTGGAAATACGTTTAAGAATTTATAAAACGGAATTTGAAAGAAAAGAACTTTTTATGATATTTTATTTTAAAAAAATAATATTTTTGAGATATTGCTATGAAAAGTGATAGGTTTTAGGCTTAGCTGAGTGATTTCAGTGAAATTTTATTTGCAATATTTAATTTAATATTGTTAGTAAATAATAAACATATTTTATCGTATGTATTTGTTTTTTTATCTCATTTACATACTCTGAACTTGAACACATAAAATTCAGGATATGCAAAATATATCGTTATTCATTCGTATATTTCGAATGAAAATCGAAAACAAAATGATTCGTAATTTTCGTTTTGTTATCATCTAATACTTGATACAAAACGAAAAAAAGTATTTAATAATCTATTTATTTTTCAATGATTAAAAATTAATATAATTAAAATTTTTAAATGCAAAAATCTAGAAAATGCATTCCCATAAAATAAAGGAAATTTGAATTAGGAAATTATTATTTTATGAATTTTATATATATACATAAATTTCTCATTCGTTATAAATAAAATATGTTAAACATTATTAATAAAAACCCTTACGTATTTCCTTAATGTATTTTGATTTAAAAGAAATAATTTAATAAATAAGTTAATCGGATGTCAAAAAAGTAATAAAATATGAATTTATTAATCTTTTAACATTCATCGGGAAAATTTTTAATTAAAATGATAAAAATGAAATCATTTTTGTAATCATTGTTCCCTAAAATCAATTAGTTATAATTACTCTTTATATTCAAGAATATATAAGGAAATTCGCTATACGCATACTTCTAGTAAAATAGTTATGTGATTGGGATAAATACGTTTAATATTATTTAATTTTTGAAGTGTCTTAAGTTCTGTCTTTTATTTAAAATGTTATCAATTACGGTTTATTATGAAATCTGAATTTGCACTTGCTGCTTTTTTAAAAAGAATGATAATCGAAATACTGTAAATTTTAATCGAATATTTATGATATGATCATCTTAGAAAATTGCTTCTTGATAAATATTTAATCATTTATTTTATAACTTAACTATATGAAAATTTAAGTATTTCTTTAAAGATGATGAATGATGATATTTTAAGCATACGATACAATAAATGGTGACATATTTTCCAGTTATATTTGTTATAATATTTATGTTATAATATAATCAATAAATGAGGAAGTATTTTTCAACAAAAAATAGAGCAACTAAAACAGTAATGCTTCAAGTTGACGTCCGTGAATATTGAACCCATGCCTGTCTTATTCTGATGCAATATATATACTAAATGCAGTCGTTAAAGTTACAATCGATATATAATCGTGTATAACATACAAAAAGTAAATATGACATGTCAAGTGAATTTCTTAAAATTAAAAATAAGTATCTGTTTTAAATGATGCCTAATTTTCTTATTATTACATGTGAAAGGTGCAATTTCTAGAGACTGTTTCTTGTGTTGCTCTCGAATTCTAAAATACCATCTGACGTATGATATTTCCAAATGGATATTATTTTCTTCAATCCATGATGTGAAGGACAATATAATATCTGAGTGATTGATGTGAGAAGAAACACAAATGTTCTTCTAATGAAAGAATGGGCTGTTTGCCAATTATTTAAAAGACATTTAAAAAAAACATGAAAGGACATATATCTTCACAACTGACAACTGTAAGTAATATTCGTCAAATATGTATATTTATATTTTGTGGTCTTTAAAAAACAGATTGAAGACATATGAAACACAAAAAAAAAATAAATATAGTCTTAAGATATATTACAATGATCATGAGAATTAAGCGCAATTTGATAAACTTCTTGGAGGAAAAAACTCAGAATAGAATTTTAAAGAGTAAAAATATAAGAAAATGAAAACTTTTAATTGAAGGATAATTTTAGATATAATTATTTATCTAGCAAAAGCAGCAGCAAAATTTATTTTTATATATTTAATTTAAAACAGTATTATAGAACCCATACGACGATATTTATACCAAAATAAAATCTTTGAGATGAACTTAAAGAAAAACATAAAAATTTACATTCAAAAGACTGAAAAAAAATCTATTTCTTCAAGTTATTTCAAATACTTCTGTTTTTATGTAATATAAATTATTTTTGACATAATTCGATATTTATTTTATACCATTTGTCTTTGACTACAATTTTAACTTTATTGATGATGTAAAACGTCATCAATTTGTATAAACGTTTCATGTTAAATCATTTCATAAGCTATTTTTTTATTAAAATCTGAAAATTTATCTATTTCAAAGTTTTATCATTGCTAAAACTATTTTTTATATATTTACTCAAACAAATGCATGCATTGTCTTGCTGATACTTCTGTTTTCTTCAATAAGAAATTAGAAAGAAAAATATTTGTCTGGACACTTTATTATCCTTGTAAGCTAATATTTTTGAAACGGAATCCCACAATTCTAAGCTTATTATGAGAAAGTCTTCCCTTATACTGCATTTAAATATATTTCGTTTCGCTTCATTTCAATAAATCATAGTACAAAAGTGTTTTCATGCAATTGTGGTTAACATACGCTACTTTTCGTCAGCAAGAAAATAATGTTCATATCTTCTTATTGCCACACGAAATAACTTCATATTTGAAGTTCAAATGTTCCACTTAGTGTTTCCGCAGCAGCAGGGACTATCCCAATTTTATTTTATAAAATTATTTTCAAAGTTTCTAACTGGTACAGATATAAGTGAAAAATTGTGTAAAAATAGTTAAAGTTGTTAATAAATAAAAAGATAGTATGAATGAGTATTCAATTAAATATAAAATGTATTGCTCTCCGAAATTCTTGTTCGAGTTTATTGACTTGATACTTCCTGCCAAGTAGTATGGTTGAAAGAAAGTTCACATTTATTTTTAATCAATAAAACTTGGCAACAAATACATCGTAAACAATCGACATCAAGAATAAAAAATACAAAGCAAATATAAATTATTTTATGGCCTCTCTAGACTTGAAACATGATTGCTCTTTCAAGGTCAACTGAGTCACGTCTTTTGCGGAAAAATAAAGTCGGAAAAAGGCCAGAAATTAAAAAAAAATATTTGCTTTTCGTTTTCTTTTTGTATTTTTAACTTGTATAGTTAGTTACATAATGCATTAATGTAAAATTGTTTCGGATTCTTACATTTCTAGTTCTTCAACTAAAATTTATACCACATTTGTCATCTCCTTTGATTAAGTTCAGATTAGTGATACTGACACATATTTATGTATTCTAATTTGGTATTTCGTTTCATTTTTTATTTCACTTTGGTTCTTTATATTTTTAATTCAACATCAAATCTTAGTCTTTTCTTCTTTTGTAGCATATATTGTTTTTATTTCCATTGGCAGGGAAAGCATATAAAGAAGCCAAAAAGAATGGAAGATAAACATGAAAAAGAGACACTAAAAGCAAAAGAAAGAACCGAAGTCATTTCCCCCAGAAATATCGCATGCAAATATTTGGCAGTCGCAGAGTCAAGACCATGGAGTGAGTGATTAAAGTGGTAGAGATGTTTTCGATTCATGGTTTTTTTAGGACTACATAATCAACGTTCAGGATAGTAAGAGGTTCATAGGCGATATAAGTGTTAACTTGGCAATAGCGACCTGTTATGGGAACGAAAGCGGGCAAGAGAATCTCGACTAGCCTTGTCTAGTATTGCCTTTATATCTGCCTCACTTAAGTTCTGGTTATTTTTTTCTATTCTTGTAGACAAGCAGATTAAGTAATTGTCATTATTTTTTTATGTATAGTTTCACTGTGAGTGGTAGGGCAGAACCGAACAATTTAACTGAATCATTTAAGTGCCTCTACGAGCTAGGAAGACAGACTGCTCTTTGCTGAAAATGCAACAATGACTGGAGAATATACTAAATTATAACTGTTTGTTACATATATCGTTGTTTTTATTTTCCAATCTCCAAACTGTTAGATGTTTCTCCTTTCAGCACAACCAAGTGTGACAGTGATTGCATCATTTTATCATGCTATCATCAGTACACTCCAGAGGCATGTCATTGTGGCCCAGAATGTAGGAAGATCCTCATAATTAAGAAGCATGGACCATGCAGAAAATCCCCAGACTTTCATACCATCTATAGAGCTATATTTGCACATGGATATTACGATTAAAATGGATCTTAAATTGGTTTGGATTAGTAAATTCAGTACCATTCAATAAATAATTGCGCAATAACCAATGAAGCGACCGTGGCGGCTAATATGTTTAATATGCGGCTAATATAATTGTTAGGTAACTAATGATTTTAAATTCACAATCACAAACATTATTAGAAAAAAATATTTTTTGTCTGATGCATTATAACACATTTTAACAGTGCTATTTCGTTCTCTCCCATATGTACTATGTGCAGACAACATCAAATTTTTGAAGCTACTCATCTCGACTCTTGCTCAGCATTTGTGTTATTTTAACTATAGAGCTCAGAAGTATTGGAAGGCTCAAGAAATAATGGCGCGATATCCGAATTTCCTTGTAATTTTAATAAATAAATTAATTTTTATAATAAAATGCATAAATGAAATTTATTTCCATAATTAAATAATAAAATTGATTTTTTTAAAATAAAATGCAGTTTTTATAATAAAATGAAATTGTTTATAGTTTGAAGTTTCAATAATATAGATATTTTTATTTCACTCATTTTAACAGGAAAATAAAATATTCACGGAATTTCTCCTTCCATATTGAATAGTTATCAAAACACTCTTCAATTTGTATTTTTTTCAAATGACACAGTTAAAACATCAACTTTCCTGAATAAATCAAACTATTGGTAGGAAAATAACTTGCAGAAACTGCTTGCAAAAACTCTCAAAGTAAATAAGTTTAGAAATAAAATTGCCTTAATCTATAAAATTTCCCAATTCTTTTAAAAATGTAAATAATCGACAAAATAATGCTTTCCAAATTATACATAGATTTGTAGCAGTTTTTTTTATATTTTTTTTATTTTCTGCTAAACTATATTTAGAAAATAAAATTTTGCCATGAAACATTAACATTTGTGTTATTGAATTATACGGATAAATGATTTTTATTCTATTTCCCATCAGTCTGTAATGTAAAACGTATTGCCAAATATTGCTCAGAGATTTCATATTTTTCTTCAGTGCATACTCAATCAAAATTAAATTATAAAGTAGAACATACGATTAGAAGAATGTAATATAATATATATGTGCAAAATATATATTAAATATATAAATCAATTTTATATTCAATATTTTAACAACGCAAAAAGAAATTACTTAATTGAGAACTCAACAAAATAGCAATGCACCGCCAAGTATAGTAAGCTCTACTATTTAGCAAATATTCCTCTTCATGTAGTTGATATGTTTATAAAATATTTATAAAAGATTAAAATTAACATATTTGTAAAAGATGGTATATTTTTAATAATAATGTTATAGAAATTGTTTGTAAAACGAAATTTTAAATCACCACTGAAAGTTCCTTGTAGTAATCATAAGCAGATTTTAAATAGATTTAAATTACAACGGAATATACATTCCTCCATTTTGTTATTTTCTTGCTGTAATTTAAACTCAATAATAAGTTACATTTAATTGTGATTTAGTGAGTGCTTTTAACTAAAGTTAGCTATGATTTAGAAAAACTGTAATTAATTAAATATAACTGGATTTAAGTAACCAGAATTTTCGCTTTTTACCAAGAATTTTAATATATTTTGTTAACAACAAACTATAGAACTATGAAAAACAAGAGGTATATATAAATGATTAATTTATCTCGAAAGTTACAAGCAGTATTAAAGTTATCAAAAACGCAATCTGAAAAATGAGAATAATTTAACAAACAGCAATAATCTTGTAACAAATCGCAATATTGAATGATTTTTCACTTTTAAAATGACGCATCATCATGATAAACCAATTTGAAATAACATCTATTGAAAGTAAATATTTTACAGGAACTGAAGAATGGCATGGGGAAAATATTCTCTAAAAAAAGCCAAACATCATCACCAGAGGATTGATCTAAGTTGGAAACAGGCCCCAGAAGCCTCAAAAATTAAGAATCTTGAACACATCCTCGGAAAAATTAGAATATTGAACACATCGAGTAATATTTAACATTGGTGCGGCTCATGTTGCACTCAGCTTGACGTGTCCAAAGTTCTTTCTATATGTTGCAATACTTGAATGCTCTTTGACATATTGCAACACAATAAAAGTGCTTATTTGAAACGTGCCATCATGAAATAATTTAAAATAAAAATTAGAAACAGCTTTCTGGTTTCAAAAATTTATCATTGTCCATATATTTAACCAATATATGGTAAGAATTAAATTGGATTTTGAATCCAATAACTGATCAAATAATTGTAACAAATATTATCAGGTTAATTCAAACTACCACAAATAGTAATCTTTTTTCTCTCTGATTTAAAATAATTCATCCACCACTCTGTTGCAGTAAAAATGTAATTTATCTCATAATATATTCTCATAGTAATCTGATATCCTTCGTTATCAAACAAAATTCTATTATAATTACCCATGGTTTTGATTCATAAGAATTTGATATGAAAGAGGAATTACCAAAATTTGAATCACAGAATGACAAACTAGTTTCGAAGACATCAATATATTCTATAAAATACATTTGGAAAGGAAATTGGAAAAACCTCTAAAAAGTACAACGACGCTACTATTTGGAATGAATAATAACGTGTTTTGCCCTAGAACTTATGTAACAAAGAGAGACTTGTGTTGAATGTTTCCTTCCTACAGGTACGTCCATCAAGTTTTGATGTCTTTCAATTACCGAATTTTTGTATGCACTTAATAAATAAGGCAAAATTCACCATAAGAAAAAAACTAAAATTATATTCCTTAGAACACCCTTCAAATGTTAAACCCCCCAACTGTTAGATGGTTTCACAAATAGTTGTCTTCTCATTTAGTAGTGTGGCCAGGTTATCATTTTAGCTTCTTTAGAATCTAACCTCCCACTAGTAGTAACCAATATAATTGTTGCATGAATGGGTTATTAATGATTATATCCAACAAGATAGCCAATTGCTCGGAAAAACAATGCATAACTCTTACATGCATAAAATTTATTTTATTGAAAGTCAGGAACAAAAAAAATTTCTAAGTATATTTAATTTATAGACATGGAGAAGTTATCATTAGTAAATAATTTTCCTACAGGCATAATGTTTTATTGCATTTTACAAATGAAATACTGTTATCTATTAATCTACAATACTTCATTATGTTCTTGTAAAATAATAATTTAAAAAGCCAAAGTTGAACAATGGAAGATCCAATTTCGCTTTTTCATATACTTTTGAGACTAGTTAATTCATTCAATATATATATATATATTTTGATTTCATGTTTTCGTGATAATAAGTGTAGTTGCATTGCTTCAATAGATTTATACAATAATGATATTTTTAAATTATTCAATGTAAGACATTTTTGTTCATAAAAAATAGCATTATTTTAATTTGTGTAATGCATTTTTCTAAATCTGAAAGGGCACAATTTAAAAATTGTGTAACTTTGACAAGAGAAAAACGATCTATTTATTTTACACAATCCTGGCCAAATTCCTGGGATTCCTTTTTGTGCGGCAATTGATAATTTGAAAATAATTGATGGGGAGGATCGCGATGTGACAAGGATTTAAATTAAGAAGCACATAAAAGTATCATTATGACACACCTTTCACAATGAATAGCTTTTTAAGTCCGAAAATTCCATGTCAGTGATATATTAGAAAATCTGCACCCCTACCGCCCGCTTGCAATAATACATTTTTATACCATGGGGAGTTTTCAGACGCATACCAAATGAATCAAGACCTGAAATTCTTTGATGCAAAGAGATTATCGGAAAATATTACCACTTCAGTATAAATTTGTTCTTTTCTTCCCCTTCTTTTTACAAGCCACCATGGAATAGAAAATGGATTAGCTTCTGGCGTGATTAATAGGAAATCGATAAGATGCTCAAGGAGAATGAGCGGCCCAAAAAAGAAAATTCTTTATAAAAGATTTCAATGATTCAACGTAAAGGCAATTTGGGTTTTTAGTTTGTGTTAATTTAAATACGAAAATGTACATTTTATTCGAGGAACACGTCATTCTCTTGTTAAAATATTTTTATATGTTGGTATTTGATAAATGAATTTGACCGATATTAAATCCTATTTTTAATTGATGTGAAAACATATTTAAATCATGAGAACTATTATTTAATTAATAACTGCGTCTCCTTCATTTTCTATGATTAAATCAAACTATTTTCTGATATTTATACATTAAGGAACTGAACGCTAAGCAAAATTCCTTATATCATATTTTTGTGTCGTAATATATTTCTTACAGAAATTATTTTATTTATTACAAGTTTTTAATAGTTACATTTTTATTTCAATATGTTTTACTATATAGAATATATTTATTACACTTACGTTGTGATAAATAAGAAATGAAATTTACTACATTTTTTATATATTTGAAACTAATTTACTTTAATTTTCATTAAATTTTGATTTACAATTTTGAATACTTCCTAAAGAGTTTTAGTGCGTTATTACATTGTTAGATTACTGTTTTAAAAATGTTAGTTTAAATATCTAGGAAATGTAAAAAAAAATAAAATCTAATTAAATGTTAGTATATGATCAAGTTTGCATTACCAAAACATATTATCATAATTTTCTTACTTGATGTGTGAACTGGGGCTAATTTAAGGAGTTTCATAATCTTATAATGTAGGAAATATTTAATTGTAAAGCAGTAATTTCTGAGTGTGGCTGTGTGATATTAAATTGAAATGTCCTGAGACCATGAGTTAAATTAAAATTTCACTGACATACGAGTATGAAATATTTTTATTAATTAGAATTAATGCAATTTAATGTAATTACTTTTGTTTTTTCATTGCAATTTCATTAGATCAACATTATGAAATATTAGTAATATTTTGCTGGACAACCAAATACTCATAAATAATTTTAAATATTGAGACAAATCGCATAGTTTAAACATTTTTTTCTTCACTATCATTTATTGCCAATATAAAAACTCAGTTTTACAAAATTATCTTCCTACAATTTAAATGCGATGAGTATTCAACAAATGATGAAATTATATTTTTATTTGTTGAATTCTCATCATATTGTTAATCTATGTTAACAATATGATGAGTATTTAACAAATAAAATATAATAATTTTTCCATGAAATAATGAAAACAATTTAAGTTGCACATTCAGTAAATAAGAGTTATATTTCAAAAAGTCTTAAGCACTTGAAATAATTTAAATTTTTAAAAATTAAACAGCTCTAAATTAAAAAAAAACAGTTTACTTACTATTAAAAGATACTTTGTTGTGTTTTAATGATTACAAAATGGATATTTTCATCAAATAAATACTAAATATTTTGCAACAATGATACTGAATATTTTTAATTGATTACAAACACAAAAATATTCATATCAAAAACTAATTAAACATTTATAATGAAATTAATAGATGATATTATAAATTGAAATTCATGTAACCTTCTAAAGCTTATGAGGCATGTGTTTGTGCTATTAAATGCATCAGTATTATATCTATCATGTATGTTTTAACAGGAAAAATATTATTTATACATTATTGAGAAATTTATATTTATGTAAATAGTTTATATTATATTATTTTTATAGTATATAATCCAAGATATAAATGTATTTATTTATGAATTTATGTTAAAATCAAGCTATACAACATCAACAAAATAATCATATTGTTGTAACTGCTCTTATATACTGATAACTGAATAAAATAACAATCTTATTCATAACTATTGATTAAGGTAATCCTTAATTAACTGTAAAATACTTAAAAAAAAGTTTTAAATATATGCGTTATTTGTGACTTATATTAGAAATAGATGCTTTTGTGAAGAAAATAATAAATTTCCATTTATCTATTTCTAAAAGGGTTATCAAAAAATTTAGTGACATTAACGACAATATTATAAAATATTAAAGCAATGTAATAGAGTTCAAAAAGAAAACTAATTTTATGATTCATGACGATGAATAGATATATTCTTTAGTTTTACCTTATTATGTTTTTATTTATTCGATAAACAATGATAAATAAATTTTTAATACGAAAGTTATTTGATGTTGTTTCAAATTCTGTGTTAATTAATATTAAATCTCAAAAGAGAAGATACTTTATTTTAGTAAAACTGCTATTATAAACAGAAAAGAACACGATATTCATATATCATCAACGAAAAGAAAAATGCTGCTCATAATCGTGATGAAGTATACGTTTTTGAGTAAACACTTGCCATAAGACTTTAGAATCCATTAGTATTAAGTGCATTCAATGATTCGTGTAAAATAATAGATACCTGCACACGTATTTATCTTAGTGTAACCAAACAATGATATTTTAAATTTAATTCATATCGCTCCATTTATGGTATTTTTAATCGAATAGAACTACAAGCTATGCTTCTAAACTGAGTGTATTTTAAATAAGTTTTCTGAATTGAAGCAGTAAACTTCTTTACAATTTCTGAATTATCCTAATAAGTATATTATTTTGTTGGTGCATAGTGAGATTAAAAAAGTAACAAATATTAGCATTTATCACTATTATTGATGCAAGTAGCATATTTTATGCGATGAAACATAATGCTTTAAATTTCTACTGTCAATGTGAAAAAATTATTGCAATGTTTTTAAAACATGTCAATTTGCATGTTTTATCTTGTTATGTATAATTGTAATTGTTGTTACTTATTACACTTGAACATGCCAATCTCACTCTGCCAATGGCTATGTGAATTTAAGTCCTTAGGGTGCGTCATTTATTTAATCAGAACACCATGAAGGTGAAAGTACGACGCTGCTTTAAATACTCTTCCGATGGATGGCACCACCAGAGAATCGACTGCCTCAGTTTAATCAGACGTTAATCCGGATGGAGAAGGAATTTTCTACGGACAATTACACCCATGGTAATTGCTCAAAGATCGACCACAGATCTCTCGATTCCACATATTAAACAAGAACATAAATCGCATATACTCTGTGGGTCTAAGAAGGCACTAGGAATCGATCCTCGACTTACTGGACAGAAGGCCGATGTCTTAATCACTAGGCTACCGCGACCCATATTTTGTCCTTATGCAATATTGAAGATTTAGCATCACAAATAGATTTGATCTTACATAATAATGGCAAAAATAATTTATGATCAGCATGACAACTCTCTTTCAATTACAATAATATTTAAGAATTTTATTTTTAATTACTTAGATTGATAAAAAAATGATTTACGTTTTTTGGGTAAATATGATTTATCAAATATACAAAAAAATCATCATTTATTTTCTATATCAAATTTGGTTTAATTAAAATCCTTACTAGATGAAGATTAACTTCTTCAATATTCTAAAGATATGTAACTAAAATAATAAAATCATGTTATTCATGTTACTAATGATCACCATGGCATATGACCAGAAAATAAAAATACTGGAGGTTAAGAAACAATATATGATTTTCTTGAAAAAGTTACATATGTATACCTCTTATAAAGTTTAGATCTCAACATTTTAATATTAGCTGAACTGCATTGTATTCTTTTATTAGATTGTGATGACTCCTCTAAAAATTGTGATGGCTCATCACATCTTTTCTAAGAAACTCTTAACCTTTTACAAAACTCTTGAATTACTGAAGTAAAATTGAAAATTGTGAAATGAAACTAAAAACTTATTTTCAAATTTCTGTGCCAATGGTATTAAATTCATGCAATGTTCCCAACCAATCATCACACTTTGTAGGCGCAATTTATACATTCTCTCAGTTAGCTTTGAAACGAACACAGACCACTTGCTCTCTAAATCTCATACTAAGAGAACGCGCTGTTGTCTGAAATAACTTGTGTTGTCTTCAATAAATGTTATTTATTTTAAAAATTGCCTTCTGAAAAAAAGTTAAACATCAATTAACTTACAACCATAGTTTTTATTGGTCTTTTGATGATAAACTTTTTCTGCGAAATTATTATTCATTAACCCTAAAATCTATATGCGTGTTCAATTAGCAGATGGTTTAATTTTCAGTACAATTAAAATATCTCGACAAAGAAGTTAGATTGTTACTAAGTTTAATTTTTTTTGTAATACTTCATTACAAACCAGGAGTAAAAATAGAAATGAACAACCTTGTTACAAATTAGTGACAGGTAACATAATTAGCAGAAATTTGTGACAGCTGTAATAACATGATTTGAATATTCACATTAGGTAGAATTTTTAGCCTTTAATAACCAAATGATCAAATTACAAAAAGAATATCAAAGTATTTTGAAAACACAACACACCCATATCGTGGTATCAACATTTAAAAAAAAACTAACATTTAAGCTTGTTATTTCATTTCTAAAGTAGTATGCTTGAGAGGTGATCACGCAAAACAACCATTTAGCCATTTTTACCGACTACTTGATTTTAATGAAGTTCTGAGTAGATGTAGAAATGTTCTTGATTGTTGGATATGGATTACGGCACATTTTATTCGTCGCTTGAGTCAAAATAAGGTGAGCACAATATCTAAAGAACATGTAATATTTCTACTAAATTAATGAATCTTCTGAACATAAAAAAATAGTAGAACACAGCACAAATAAAGAATATATTTAACACTCCAATTTGTTTTCAATATTTTTGTCTTTTTTCTTAAAGAAACATATTGACCATTGCTGTATGCATTATCGGAATATGCAAATCGCACTCCGACAAGTAATGTTCTGACAGAAAAAATAATGTTATTGCACGGAAAATATATGAATTCGCTTTTTTTTTTTTTTTTGTATCTCTGAAGAAAATTTCGATCTAGGTTCCTGCGCTAATGGAATTCGTGCATTTCGGTTTCGTTATTCCATTTGGGAAATGCAGCGATATAGCGAGGGGCTTTAAAAAGTAAAATATGATAAAAGCGGTAAGGGAACTGATATATGAGGATACAAGTAGTTGTTAGAAGACAGGAAAAAGGAATATATCTTGGAAACATTTTGCATTTCTAACGCGATTGAAAACTTTTACGAGATTTAAAAACGGATATGTTAGAAAAAAAATATTAATATCAAGTTTTATATAAGATTTGTAAAATTGCGAAACATATATTTTGTAAGTATGTTTTTTTATAATAATAAAATAATAAAATTTTCTCGATCAATTTAAATTCTGTATCCAGATAAGACTATGTTTAGTTTGATTTGGAATCTAATATTGGAAAGTATACCTTAAGCAATAAGCTTTGCATTTAAAAAAAAAAAAAAAAAAAAAAAAAACCCAAATATTAATGTTTGTCTTTTTAAGAGACTGTATAAAATAAAAATAATACATTTATATTTTTGTGCAATAACTAATTCTTCCTTGTATAATAAATTATGATAAACAAACAAAATAGGATTGTAATATACATTCGATGAAAAACATCCAAATTTAAAAGTTTCGCGCATCAAAACTTTGTGTTAAAATTTTACTAATGTTAATTGGGCATACTTTGACCATTTGTATTATTGAAATAAATTATTTTAGAAAAGATAATTAATAATCAATCACAGAGAATTTTTTTTTTATATTTACTTATTTTAAAATTTAGTATGCGCATGTACAGAAAATAATTATTATTGAATTAATAATTTCTGCAACACTAATAAATATATAAATCCATCATTATTGCTTTATGTGCGCTTTAGTTTTTATAAAAGTTGTATTATGAAATATATATATATATATATATATATATATATATATATATATATATATATATATATATATATATATATATATATATATATATATATATATATATATATATATATATATATATATATATATATATATATATATATATATATATACGATGTGAATTGTTTGCTTTTAAAAGTGTTATTATTTGTAATTCATATACAGTCAAATGTTTTCATACTACATCACTTGTAATTCATATACAGTCAATATTAAATTATATGAGTTAAATTTAGAAAGAATTATGAAGGACTACTGTATTATTATGTTTGTTCTTAAAAAAACAGCATCTCAACATTAGAATTTACGTATTTCGAATAACTTCTGCTTTGGGTTATTTTCATGAATTAAAATGTATTAATATCTCATGAATTCAAATGTGAAGAATTATTAGGAGTTAATTTTATTACTAAGATGTTTGAAGAAATTAATTATGCCTAGCTAATAAATGCGGCATAAAAAATACTCTGCTTATGCTTAGTTTAATAATTACATTAATGTAATTTTTATTAACTCGTATAACAAACTGGGCGTTTTAAAATGTGTCAATTAAAGTTTAAAGGAATAAATTTAAATAAAAATGTAGAGGTGATAAATTGAAAGATTTAAAATTTTAAACAGATTTAAATTTATTTCTCAACAATATACTATTATGATTAAAGCATATCCTTATGTAACACCAAATACAGTAATGACACAAATATAACAGTAGAATACATTATTTATCTTTGTATTATGTTTATCATTTACAAATTATTAATTATCAATTACAAACGCATAAATTTTTCTGATAAAATTTTGTGATAATATAATTTTAATAAAGTTCAAAATTTTCTTATGTCAAACATAATAAGATGCTTTTGGAAACAATGAACTAATTATGTATATCTAAATTTGAATAATTTTTATTTACCTATATAATTTGTATAATAGTATTATGAATTATTATCCCGACAATAGCATTTTTGTTGTACTTTCATTAATGGTTTTTTGTAAAATTGTAATGATTCACTAATTAATCTCATAATGAAATTTAAAAAATAAACAGAAATATATATTTTGATATAAATTATAATATTTTTTAAATAAAATGGAATGTTTAATGATAATCATTCTATTGGTATTATTTTTAAAGATCTCTTCTACTTTTATTAGAATGTGCTAATTTATCTAAGGCAGTTTTATTTGGGGCAAATCTTACTATTGAAGTATATCAGTAATGTATTATAATGCCCCAATAATGCACTAATTAAGTATTTTATTAGAGTACCGAAATTTGTCATTATTTTATAAATCTGAAAGATAATGCAACTATAAATCCACGAGTTATTTAATTCATTTTAGATTTTTGGAGAATAATATCAACCCGATTCATATTGTTTTCTTCTTTTTTTTCTTTTTACATCTACTATATATTGTAAATTATCTCAATCACACATATTTATATTTACACTGCAAGATTTTACAAATTTTCTATGATGTACATATAGAATTATCATTCCATTTTTATACTGAATAAATATAGCTGTTTCATGCCGCATAACTTATACTATTCTATTTTTAAATCATGTAATAGAATAAATACAATATAAAAATAAAATGGTATAAATTTTACCATTTTATTTTTGATTGTATCAAGAAATATGCATTTATTACACGCACAGTTTTATAGTTTGGTAATGTTAAATCTTTTTATTCGAGTTTTGAATATGTACTTAATATTTAAGTTATTTTTTCACCTTCAACTAAGTGTTTCACGCTCAAAATTTCTTTTGAAATTTATTTTCAAAGTATTGTTGTCATTTCCACTGTTTCGTATATGATTTACAGATTTTTCAGAAGAGCAATATGAAAATTATCCTATCATTTTATTAGTAAAATGCATTTAAATAGTATCTTTTTTTTCAATTTGACATTATATTTTTATTTGACTTATGGAATACACATTTTCAATTTTTTATAAAACAAAAAGCGTTTCCTTGCTTATAAATCAATGAAAAAAGAATCAGATGCGTTTATGGGGGGGAAATGTAAGTATTAAATTACGAACAGATTTACGGATTGTAACAATATGCTAACGCGTCACTGCCAGCTGTTACATTGTAATGGATTGGTTACAATAACGATCTTCCCACTACTTCAGAAAGTATTTTAACACTGAGTGTAACAACTTAGGCCAATTTTCTCTTAAAAAACAAACGGAGAAAAAAAAAGAAGGTCTCCTTGCATATGACAATTTAAATGTTAAACAAATGAATCTCAGTTTTGTAACGTAATGCCAGTCTTTTTTTTTTTTTTTTTTTGTTTATTTCAATTTTTTAGAAATCATCATTTTTCATTCGTTTAACTTCAAAAAGGCGGCATTATACATTAAAGAATAAATTCATTCTTTCAAATAGAAACACATTTCGAAAAGAGCTAGTTATTTCTGTTGGATCGTAAGTGAAAATAGATGCTAGATGTATTTTGTAAATTTCAAAAAGTAAAATTAACTCGTTTTGTTTTTCAATTTACGGTAGAATAAATTCTGTAAATATGAAACTGTGGATAGAAATTGGATTTATTTTAGAAAAAGTGAATATTTCAAGATACATGATATTTGGAAGCCCAAAATATTAAAGACTGTAAGTTTATTATAATAAAATAATTGGGATTTGAATTTGAATATCCATGCTTACGTTACAAAAAATGAAACCATTGGGAAAGTGTGAACGCACATACCTCTGTTGCATAATAACTATACAATATAAAAAAGCCAATTTTATTTTAACTTACAAATTATTATATGTATTTTTCTTTTTAAAATTTTCAAGAGAAATTATCTAGCTAAGCTTTGCGAAATGCATAACAACATAGAAAATAAACCAAAATTTTAAAACATAATTTTTCGTGATGTAGAGCAGAAGTTGTTCAAGAAATGAAGATCCTCGTTCCTTGATAACAGCAAGTGTGTTTTATTCATTTTTATTCTCCTTCCCATTCTTTTAACCCACATGGATGGAAATGGTGTTGGAAAAAGCCATAAATTTACCGTAGCAAAAATCATTCTTTTCAACGGACCACGTGAATCTCCTTTTTTTTCTAACCCATTCTTAGAGTTCTTGTTGCGATTCAATATTGGGATTAGTTTTTAAAGATGGGTAATTTAGAAGAAGATATTTCAAAAGATAAAATTCGTTTTAGCATTAAATGGCAATGGAAGAGATTGCTCCCGTAACTGTATCCTATCGTAAAAACTGAATGTGATTGTATAGCTCACAAAAAGCTAAAGGAATAAATAAAGATAAAAACCATTAGCTTATGACTTTTGTTTTTATAAAAGTATTTGGAAATTTTTAAAAACTGTGTGTGATATGCCTGAAAGAAATTAAAATTCGTATTCCCAAAGTTTGTCATAACATTACAATTCGTTACAAAATTTAAATTGCACAATTGGAATAATTTTGTTTTGAATTCTTCACACTGACAATAAATACTTTTGAAAAACACAACCTTTAAACATTTCCGCTTCAATAGTAAGGCAAAAATGATTTTGCATAAGAAGCATAATCAAAGGAGATATCTTAATATACACTGAAAATGCAGACAAAAACATTGTGGACTGTTGTTTTATCAATTGAAACGATTATTTTATTAAATGTTTTCAAAAGCTTTGATCAAATTTTTAATAAGTAGATTTTAATTTATTATTTTGTTTTTATTTATTTACTATACACAAATGTATAAAATGAATATTCTAAGAATATATGCACACACACTTACTGTAACCTTTATATATATATATATATATATATATTTGAACGTTACGATAATTAAACGTAAATTATGTGGAGAAATAATAAATATACAAAACATAATTATGAAATTTAATTTATGATAAAGATAAGAGATTAAGAAAGTTGATCAATATTATATGTTTTGAAATATTTACTTATATTTGAAATAAATTATTTTTTCAATATGTAAATTTTCGATAAGGAATGAAAATTAGTTTTTTTAATTTTATCTGAAAGCAAAACTTTAGCTTAAACTTTAGCAAAACTTTAGATTATGTCTTTTTTATGCTTTGATTAATTAAATTATGTTAATACTACCAAACAAACTATTTCATAGTGTTATCATAATATTACTGCATAAAAGGTAAGAATTGTATTTTTTATTTAATGGCGTATTGTTTTGCTCATAACAGCTTGTCTAGTGGTCGGCATGTCTAACTGCGGACAGGGAGGACCTGGGCTCGAATCCCGGTTCTGACATGGATGCACTTTTTCTCCCTATCTACCGTATCTTTGTCCTTTGTATGAATATATGAATGGGTTGTGAATGGTTGCATACTCCATAAACGTGTACCTATGGTATGTGTGTACAGAGAAAATTGGACTCCTCACCTAAATATGATTCAGTTGGAAAAATGGAGCAGCGCAACCCATAACAACAGCCTAGCTGACACACAATTATATAAGAGTAACTAAGCTGGAATATATTCATACACATTTTCTAATTTAAACATAACTACACTTATCTAAAACCTAAAAAGTAATTATTTTCAGAGAATTTGTATTTTGAGTAAGAGGTACATATAATCATTTAATCCCTCTTGAAATCTAAATCTAACATCTGCTAAGTGAAATTTTCATTGCGTCATTAGATTACTGAAATATTTCTCATGTTCATATTGATCAGAAAAAACATGACAGTGATTTGATAAATATTCATGCACTCTTTTCAATTAATAAAAAAAAACTGTTGTATTGTTATATTTGTAAAATTTCGACTAAAAAAAAAATAGAATTTCCTTTCTAGTTACATGAAAGATATTATGTTTTTAAAAAAATTTGGGAGGAAAGATTGTGTTAAAATGTGCACTAACCTAGACTGGACACCAAAAGTTAGGAAACAAACTATTTTTTGCAGCTCATCATAACAAAATAACACTAACAATAAAATAAGTAGTTTTTATAAGTGATAAAAATAAAGTCGTTAGCGACTGATTTTTTTAATGGAAATAAAAGGTATTTAAATAAGTGATGAAAATTATGCAAAACATCAGGCTTCTAGTTTCTAAACATGTAGCCACTCCTCTAATGATATTTAGACAATAACATTTTGAAGTTAGACGTACTCGGGACCGGAAAACGATGAAAATCCATACTTTACAAGACGAGTTCATATTCACATAGGAGAGCATTTTAGGACATGAGCTGATTTGAAAGGAACAAAACACCAAATATCCATCAATCCAAAATTGTGGAAAGAACTAATTACCACGGGGATGGAATAATGATGGCCGGGATCGCACTTGTTGTTCACACTGCTGTGACCTCTGTGGTGAGTTGTATGAGTTGCAGCAAAAGATATCAAGAAGAAATCTTTGATTCATATGGTATCCCATATGCCAGTGCAATTGGTAATGATTATACTTTGATGGATGGTAACCGACAACTTGATGATCTGTAGTTGTTGCAAAAACTCTTATGAAGATATTGGTATGGAGTGAACTAAATTGCCTACTTGATCGTCAAATCGTCAAACCTCAATTCTTTTTAGTATCTGTAGAGCTGTCTTGGTAGACAGATTGCTACATTAAGTCCTCCTCTATGAAGGAGAGCTAGAAACAGCTTTTTCAGTGTCTAATATTCTTCCCGTTTCGGTAATGGGTATTTTAACAGACAGCAAGATAGGTCAATGAATTCAATAAATTTAAACTAAAGATAGGCATATACCTGAAAACTGTGATTCTTTTTCCTAAGTATGGAATTTTCCATTGAGAGAATTTTCTTCTGTAAATCATTTATACATTTTTCTTATGTAACCTTCTACGTTATAAGCAATTCACACCTGTTATATGCTCCTGTTATCCAGATTTATTGTTTCAATATTAATTTTTAAATTAGGCGCAAAATAACGGTTTTTCTGTAACTTTGGAGGTCAGTGTATCACTATAATCCTTCACTAAACTGAAAGTTTTGTGAAGAAAGTTTTTTTTTTTTTTTTTACTTTCTTCACAAAACTAGGCTTTAACAAAATTAGTGTTGATGTCTTCAAAATTAAGATTTCATTAATTTGAAAAAATGTTAACGGAAATCATAGTTTTTAAACTTTTATTAAAGGACGTAGCATAAAAAATTGAAACATTGAAATTTTTTTTAATTTAAATTTTAAGGTATATATGTCATTGCTCATTTCAACATTTGCTTTTTTAAAAATATACTAAGATCTTTTGCAGTTATTACTTAGGAACAAATTGAGAGTTGAAGAAAAAATAACATCTTATAACAAGCTTATAAAATAAAACCAATATCAATATGTACAAAAAAGGAAAGGTTCAAGAGGCTTCACAAAATGATTGAAGCAGCTGCAATTAAATCGTAGTTTGAAGATTCCCTAATCATTACATCACACTTAAATATTTACACACACTAAAAAATTTATATATCACACTAAAGAACATTTCTTTACAGATTTACATTACCGAAGGAATGATTATACATACACACACACACACACACATATATATATATATATATATATATATTCCCTTTCCTGTATAGAATAGTATTTAGATTATTCGAACGTGATTTGAGATTTATAAATAATGAATCATTTGCAATGATATGCGGGATAAAATAATGTAAAATAATAGCATAGGAATGCGGAATATATTTTGAGTTTTTTCATTTTCATTTTTTTAAATGTTATGTAAAAATGCGGAAATCTTTCCTTTATATAATATTGATGAATATCATTTAAATAAATGAGTTCACACGAAAAGAAAACAAATGCAAATGCAGTGAAAACCAAAACAAATATTAAATTTGAGAGGCACTCAAAATTATTTAAAAAATAATTAAGAGATATTTGTATACATTAGCAAATTTTTAAAGAAACCATTAATTTCAAGATTAGAAAATGCGTTAAATATAACGAATGTTGATAAAATATATTATCTCATCCCTTACTAAAACATTTCCCGGTTACAATGTTATAACTAGCATTTCATTTTGATCAATTTAATAATTTAAAATTATTTTTGATCCATGGTATTCTTTTCATGAGTAAAAAAGAAAAAAAAGCCATTTAGTAATTTAAAAACTTTTTTTTCACTCAGAACTACTCACATTTTCCATTAGAAATTTCTTTTTCTAAGCTCTGGAATTTCTCCAAAAATATATATTCCCTTTTTTTCTAAAGACTACGCTCCGAACATCTTTGTTCATGCTTACATTAATGTCGCATATTCATTTTTCTTGGTCTTTTAAATTTGATTTTATGTGCCACAAGCAATTTGGTAGGATGAAAAAAAAAAGTCATAAAAAACACTCTTCGGCGTTAAACTGAACTTCAGCGTTTACAGACTTCTGGTGTTTTATACCACTCCATACGACTGTTGTAGGAAATCTATAAATGAAGGCTTTTTTTTCAGAGAAGGATGAGTTTATCCTTTTAATATTTAAAAGAAGTCCGAGCCGTTAGATTTTTATTTTTCACAATCATAACTTCTTTTTACTAAAGTACTCTACTTAGTTGTATGTTTGTGTATATTGTTTTTTGTCAGACTGTTTCAGGTTATTTTTCAACTCATAAAAAGGCATAATTTAAACGTCTCATCACTATCAACAAGAAAGTTTTTTTTGGAAACTTTGAAATGAGCACCAAATAAATTTTGACGGTGTATTTGATTTTCAATTAAGTAAGTAATCAAGTTAAATATATGTAACTTCTGTCTCAGTTTATTGCAGTAATTTTATGATTTTACTTTTCTCATGAAGTACTGAAAGTTCCAATAAAATAACACGCATGAGAAATTTAATAAATAGCAATAACTTGTTTGTGTGTTAATGTATGTTTTTAAGAAAAGTAATAAAAGATGCCACTAAAATTTTTCCTTATTTTTTGCGCTTGATTGAATTTTAAAAATTCAAAAAATATTTTTAATTATGCACAATGCATAATATGTCATTTAAAATATTATAATAACTACATATTATTGGAAAATTATAGTTTTTAAAAAGCTTGCTTACTTAATTAAATCCAACTTATAAATATTTTGGGATCAGAATCTTTGGATGATTATGAGCTAAAAATTTAACTTGAAACAAATATAGATCCGATAAATTTTAAGGATCTGTATCTCAAAACTTTAATTTAATGGTTATAATGGATTGCATTCAGTGATCTAATTTCTGTGAGGAATAGATCATTTAATTGTGAATTAAATTCTAATAAATTATTTTGTGAATAAAAATTTTCAAACTTTAAAAAAATATTTTAGCTAACAAAATTTATTTTTAAATTTAATATAAATTTAAAATGCAAACTTTTCTTATAAATTTCAAAGATACGGAAATATATTAAGTATCCCAGTCACATTAATGTAACCAACCATCAAAAGTAATAACATTCTTTAGCAGACTGTTGCGAGACGAGCAAAAGGAGAGCTAATTAATTTTTTTAAGGTATTCATTGGGATATTGAGCCATTCCGACTCCAGTGTTTTATACATCTGCCCTAGTTTACTCAGGTGATCAACCATTCCGTGAAAAACTCTATCAAGCTGGTTCCACAGATTCTTGATTGGGCTTACGTCAGATGGGTTTGCTGGCCAGAACGGCAAAGGTAAACTCATCAGCTGATCTTCGAACCAGAACATATACTGTCAGTTGAAGGACAACTCGCATTGTCTTTCTGGTAGATGCCATCATCTTGAGGAAAATCAATGTGCATACATAGATAGGTATAATCCATAAGGACAGATGCGTACTTATGATAGGTTTCGTACAGATTTCAAAGAATCAATTTCCAGGAGTTTTCCATGAGTCAAATCCCGAATTTCCAGGATGAATAAACATTCATTTTAAATAGTTTTTTTTTATTTTAAAAATTATTCTTAACCGTATTTGCATGTAATAATGTACATGCAACATTTTTCCAATTATATTTGTAAAGAAAAAATAGAAATAAGTAATTGCAAAAAGTAAGAAAAATATTTTAAGTTAGAATTACATTTAATGATAAGTTCAAAATTCTTCAAGAAATTTACAGCTATAACAAAATATATGCATATATATATACAGTATTTTTACTTATAAAAAGTCCAATGTGAAATCTAAATTTGGACATAGTGATACCAAATAAAGTGTTCGAAATCAACAAAAGTTACTTGTTGATTTCAAACACTTTATTTTGGAAACACCTTTCCATAAGTACAACAGTTAGATCGGTTGGTAGTAGCCTCTCAAAAAGAATAATTGCAGTGGATGACTGATATATCCTCTTGAAGGAAAAAAAAAGACTGAAATCATCCTTCAAATGTAATTTCTAAGTTACTATGTACAACAACTTTTTGACAAATGTCAAGGTTTAGTGTGTCTAAGTGCCTTCAAATAAGTGAAGGCACCTGGACACAATTATCTTGAATGATGCATAGTTTTGTTAGTTGGTCATGAGCGTTATCACTTAGAATGGTAAAAGGAGCACAAAAACATTACATCCTTACAACGGAGTAAATTTTTCTGCATATGAATATCATTGTAGTACCACAAGCAATTATCAACTCCAATTCATTTGGAGAGAAGCCAGAGTCCAGTTTAATACTACTACCTTCTCAACAAGAGACCATTGAGATGGTCTAATGCATGCCTACTGGCATTAAACTGAACGGAGATCACTTTTTTGATTGTTACTGGAAATTGTTAGAGTGAGAAGGTGATACTTTTCCATGAATGCTTGCTCTGTGGTATCATTGGAGAAAATTTTGTTTTTCATGGAAGGCAATGTTCAACTACACTGGACTCCTACTGTTCAGCAGCTTCTGCATTGGGATGATGTATCTTGAATTCATTGGCAAACCTGCTTCCCTGATTTAAATCTATTTGGATATTCGTGGCAAGGCTTGGAGGATGGTTACAGCCTTCGTCAGGTATCTGAATCAACTGAGACAAATGCGGATTGAGTATTAAATTATTTGAGTATTAAATTTTTAATTTTTATCTTAAGAAATGTTAGACAATCTGGTGCTAAATAGACGAAGTGAAAAAAAAACATTTCAGTGAAGGTAAAGGAGACTAAGAAACATCTGCATATTGTCCTTCTCTAACAATAACTTCTCTAACTATAGACAATGATGTGAAACAAAATACTATGATTTGAATAAGGTATTTTTTGATAACTTACACATTATTATTATTTTTTTTAACAATTTCCTTTTCATTGTTAAAAGTACAAACTGTTGTCATTCGTGTCTCATGAAATTCATGACTTGCAGATGATTTTTCGTTTCGTTATGACCATAAACACCTATTACCAGGGTCACTCTGTAATTTTCGAGATAGAACTATGCTTTTTAAGTTATACATACAAAATTTTAAGTGTGTTGAAAGTAGACTCCTCCAGAATCAATGCACTTTTGTAGACGAATTTTCTACTGATAAAATGCCTCAAGCCATTCATTTCTTGGAATAGATGGAAAAAATGCATTTATAGCCATATCAATCTCTTCTTCTGAATGAAAACAACGTCCACGTAAGTTCTTTTTTAGATTAAAGAATAACCAAAAGTCACTCTTAGCTAAATCAGGTGAATACGGCGGATGTTCGATCATGTCAAATTGTTTTGGTTTAAGAAACTCATCTGTTAATCCGGCTGTATGTGAAGATGCATTGTCATTGTGAAGCATTAGTCTCCTAACATTCAGTTCATGTAGAATTTCTGGAAGACATTTAGTGGTATATCAGTTTGCTGTTACTGTCTTCTGTCCTTCCAACTTAATGGCTTTGACCAATCCCGTACTTCTGAAGAAAACGGCATACGTTACTTTTTTCCGTGCGCGTTGTTTTTTCACCATTGTCGGTGTGGGATCATCTTCAAACACCCATACTTTGCTTTCTTGACGTGTTGGAGCGTCAAAAAATGGTTATGTACGTTTCATCACCTGTTACAATTTCAGAAATGATGCGGTGGCCACCATCATTTAGCAATTTAAGAGTTTGTTTATTGATTCTGACACGCTCCTCTTTTTGGTGCTCAGTTAAATTATGGGGAACCCAACGGCAATCTAAATGTTTATACGTAATTCTTCATGAATGATTTTGCGTAGGGCTGCGGAAAAAATGTAAAGTTCCTTCTGTATCATTTGATAGGTACAGCGATTATCATCCATTAACATTTTTCGTATGACAGACACATTATCTGGGATTACTGTCGACGGCGGCATCTCCTGTGTGTTCTTCATCCTGAAGAAAACTGCGATCTCTTCTAAATTCTCAAAACCATCTGAATACAGTAGCGCGATCTGGAGATGCATCACCAAATGCTAATTGCATTCATTGAACACATTCTTCTTGATTTAATCCTGCTTTAAAATCGTAGAAAATCGTAGCGCGAAAATTTTCTCGCGTCAACTTATTTTTCTCTTCTGTTTGAAATGTATTCTATGCTAAACAAGTTGAAGTAAGTTAGTAAAAAATCGTCTTCTGTGTTAAAATACTTTTTATTTTAAAATTAAACCGTTATTTTTATTTTGTAAATTCTCATCTGCGCGTATCTCAAAATTTTCAGAGTAACCCTCATACTTAAATTTTGTAAACACTAGTGTATAGACATTAAAGTGCATATATGAAGTAGATTTAATCAACTTTAAAATGAAATATTAAAAAAATTAAAAACTTTATCGGAATCTTAAATTGTAAAACTTTATCGAAATGCGTGACTAAAATATGAATTTGATTTTTATATAAATATTTTAAAAATATGCATACAAATGTATTTTTTCGTTTAAAACATGCATATATATATATATATATATATATATATATATATATATATATTATATATGTATATATATATATCTATAGATGCGTGATTTAACGTTATTGATACTATGTTAAAAAATTTAAAAAAAACTTTCCGTTAATTGGACACATTAATTTTAATTAAAAATCTTTCTTTTAATTTTTAAAATATAATTTTAGCCTTTTCAAATTGACAGTTTTCCAGGAAATATTTTAATATTTTCATATTTTTGCAATCCTAGGGAAGTAAATAATTTAGAAAGTTCTTTCAACCATTACTTTTGTCTTGAGAAAAAGCCAAAAGCACACCAGATCCATATCCCTTATCAGGGGAATACAAAACCCCACACTAATAGAAAACCACCGAAATGAATATAAGAAACGAAACAAAAACGGAAACACGACCAGAAGTTTAAGCACTTTTCAACGCAACACTATCTTCCCATTATTTTGCTACCACTAACTCGGAAGGAATCTCCCTTTTTTTCACTTCTTTTCAGGCGAGCCATTCTTTTTTGAAAGTGATCACGACGATAAATTTTCCTTTTGGCTCGTCCTTCCAAACTATCTCTCTCTTCGATACGGCGGTGCACTGTACCAATTTTAAAGGCAGACAGGTGCTGTAAATTGCCTCTCCACACCTTTGTTCTCTTTTCTCTCCATTCCGGGAACATGTACCTTACTCCTGATCGATCCTCTGGTCTTTATGAGGATGACAAGGATGACATTTTGCTGGCTTCAACTTATGACAAGCTTGGTAATGTTTAGTTTCTTTTTTGGTTATTTATGTAGGAAACTAATGATATTTGGAAGAGTGATTGGAATATAAATTCTTAAGAGTCCACGAATGTTCGAAACTGTTTACATTATATCATCATCCCTTTGTTGTGTATTCCATGCTGTGGGTATCAATTATTAACAAAGTCATTTTGCGAATAATCTATCGCTTTAGTTTGGTAATTTTTATAGTTTTCGGAAGATATGTGAGGTGATAAATCTTTATACTTTCAAACTTTGGAAATTTCAAAAAATGATTCATTTTCCTACTTCTTTGATAATAACTTTCAGAGAAAAATAATTTTCCATGAAACAATAAAACAATATAAAATATAGAATTATAAGTTACTTAAGCTCATTGTCCATTATAGTACATTAAGTTAAAGTTCGTATGGAAATATTTGTTAATTTCATTTTTAAAAATGCATGTTAATTGCCGCACATTGAGACATTTTGCGGAATATGTGTATATTTTAACTGAATTCTTTGATGAAACATTTTTTCTCATTATATAAAAAATGCAAGGAGTATTTTTTAAAATGACTATTAAAACTATGAAAATTGTATATTGTGGAAACAGCATTACTTTTAGTTATATGCCTTTAGAAAATTTGAAAGTAATATATATATAAACTATTCAACTAAATTTCCATTTTTAATTGTAGTTTCCATTAATGCTTGATGTATAATTGTATTTCACAAAAGGCAAATTTAATGAAAAATGAAAATTTTTAGTTAAATTTGTAAAATTTCGAATCTATATATATATATATATATATATATATATATATATATATATATATATATATATATATATATATATATATATATATATATATAAGCAAACACCACCATTGACCGTTAAATTAACATCCAAATATTACAATTATTACTAAGTAACAACTTTAACTTAAATAAAGTATTATCCCAAGAAAAATACCCATATTAAAATGCACATTTAGGAAAGTAAGAAAAAGAAAGATATTCAAAAATTATGAATGTACATATTTTGAAGTGATTTGATAAAGTTAATCATGTCAGTTAGAATGCGTGATGTTGTTATAAAGTAATCCTTACAAGTACAAAAAATAAAGAAATACAGAAATATTATTCGAAAACTTAAAGTTCTTTTATGTAATTTTACTTTCTTTATGAACTGTTTACTGGTGAAACAATTTCTATTTTTTCTATTGTTGTTTTTTAATTATTGTTTTTGTTTTTTCTTTGTTCATTTTAGCAAAATATTCGTTTCGGAATATGAATAAATTTGTTTCTAAGTCCATATGCAATCATGAGCCTAAAATTACAAAACTGAGTTTTTAATAAAACTCTGCCTACTCGAGTAAATGATAATTGGCATTACGCAAATCTAAATGATATGGGGTGCTGTTAGTGATATTTTTGTATGTTGTGGAAATCTGTTTTGCAAAGCAAAAAATACTGTTTCTATTGTTAATCTCAGTAAAAGCAAATTTAACAATCATGTGGATGACATTCTTTATCAACTTTGGTAAAAAGCTATGCAAAAAATATTTTTTTTTCTAATTCATGAATATTACGAATATTCCATTAGAATGTTGATTTTAGTGAAATAATCAAAGAATCACTGTGATATAATTGCTAAATAGTTTTAAGTCATATATATATATAAATATATATATATATATATATATATATATATATATATATATATATATATATAAATATATATATATATAACAGACTTTTTTTGTTCATATGAAATAAAAAATGAAATATTCTAATCTTCCTGAAAGCTAGGAAACAAAAATGAATGACTACTCAAGAAATATTGTTGCGTTGCATATAATCATTAATATTCAAAAAATGTAAAGAACAATAAGATTATCGAAGTTTACTATAAAAATCACACTAAAATTAATAGTTTATATAAATGATAAAAACGAACTTATGTAAATTTTTGCAAAATTACTAGCTGTCACTTTTTTGATAGAAAAGATCAAATTTATATGAGTAAGAAGATACATCAGGCTTTCATAATTACGCGTGCAACTTTTGCTGATTCTCAACTTTTTTTAGTAGAATGGTAGACAATAATCAGTTTTATCACGTAACATCTGATAAAAGCCGATTGACCAATTTATTAAGGTGGCAGATGGTCGGATAGAGGCAAATGTGGATGTCCCAGGTTGATCCACAACAACAGGTTGATCCTCAATATATTAAGGTCATACTTTAATTTTTCTCACAATTTAGTTCACTCTCTCTGAAATCAATATTAAACAGGTGGTTTTTTTCAGCAAACTTCTTTCTATCCGAACACGAGCTGCAACTTCTGAAGACCATTTTATAGTCCGAATGGAGAAGAAATATTGCTGTATACCGTAACTTGTCGCAGAGACACTGTGGTGTCAGTGTAAAGAATGTCCGTTAATATGTTGGGAAAGCGTCTTTACCATGCATGTTTCTATTCAAAAGAAACAATTGTGCTTTCTTTTTACTGGACGACAGAGAAGTTCTCTCAGTTAAGGGACGTGTTTCTTGGACCAGAATGGGATATGATTCTGCTTAGGAATTTTATACCTATCTCTGTCCATGTACCTGTGCAATTGGCAATGTTATTATTCTAATCAATGATAATCCATGAATTCCTCGAGCTCTAGTTGTAGAGTAATATTTTGAGAGTCTTGGGTTTGAACGAATGGAATTACCAAACATATTTGCAGTTCTGCATCCTAAAGATCATCACTGCTATCTTAGTATATAGATTGTTGCTTTAAGCCCACCATCAAATTCTGTTGAAGATATGGAAAACAGCTTAATCCCCGTCGAAACTTCGCATTCGATTTCTGCCCCAACAATTAAACTGACATCATAGAAATACTATGCAGCCAATGTATTCAAGCTCGTAATAGGCAAAAATCTTACTTTAACTCTTTTTTGTTATGTTTATATGATATATATTATTTCATGAAATTCCGCTTCCCGTTTAGGTACAAACAACTTCATAGGCATCATGGAAACTCAATGACATTAATGCATTTATGATAAGGATAGATATATCTCTTATAAAAATTACTTTTTTTTATGTTTCTAAGATGTTTCCTCGTATGAAACTTCACTTCCCATTTCAGTACTAACAATTTATCTGGTACTATCATCACGGAAATTCACTGCCACGAATGCATTCAAGCTAGTGATATGTATATCTTTTATTAAAACTTCCTTTGGTTTTACATTCTATGATATTTTATCACATAAAACTGTTTTTATTTTAAGGAATGCGCAGGTGCAGCAAGATTGCTTTTTTGTTTTAAGTCATTTATGGTTGTCATTTATGTGTGTAAACTTCTTTGACGCAATCATTACATACATGTTTTGTGCTCCTGATATCTAAATTTGGTGTTTCTATATTTATTCAATTATATTTAAAATATATAGTATTTAATTTTATTATGGAAATAATTATGTGCCTACAATTTTGAAAGCAATTTTATAAATTTATCAAACAATTATTCCTTACAAATATTTAGAAAAATTTAATATATAGATATCAAACTATATTCTCTCATTGAACAAGAATTTTAAATTTGTACCTAACTGGGCTGTAAATTTCTAACAGTTATTTAATTGCCAATGAAAAGCAGTACGGTTCCATGAATCTATAAGCTTGTGTTAGACTAAATTTGTTAAACAGATGGGGGAGATTTGTAATTTAGAAGCAGGGAACAATTCATCACCAACTACTTCCAGAGGTATCATATCACTTGGAAGTCACTGTGACCATGATACGTTTGACGTGCTACAGCCACCTTTAGTGAATATAATGGATACGTGATTAATTCGGGATTTGAACTCAGTACCGTACAGTAATGAATACACAGGATGTTATTACCAATTTTAAAAGAAGTGTGAATAATCACGTAAAAAAATTTAAATTTTTTATTTGCAATTTTAATTTGCCTATAAGTATAGTTGAATTAATTACGTTATTAAAACTATTAGATGTGTGATGAATTTTTTACAGACGTTTAAATACAAAACGTTTAATGTTAGATAAAATACTTAAATAAATTTAATCATTTTCAAATATTTAATTTTTCCAAAGATTTCGATGTATAATTTTTAACGTAGTACATATTTTATGTGACACTTACAATATAAATATCAGAACTAATCTAAACTAAAAAATTCCATTTCTCCCTGCTAACAAAAATAGGATCTCACAGGGTATTAAATTTGTATGACTAAATGAAACTCGACATTTTTAGATATCGTATTTAAATGTTTCAATACATTTGTCACTTTATTGTCTCTTTTATCAAATGATGACTTAGTCAATAGCTATTCACATTTTAAATTTGGTAAAGGAAACAAAATCATTAAAATCTATCAAGGACTATAATGAAAGAAAACTTAAATTCAAATCACTTTCAATCCAAACAATTTCCCTATGATTTTATTCATTAAATGATATATTAAGTTGAGATATTTTATTTATTGAAATTTATTTTCATGTTTTTCACAGTTTATTGAAGTATTTTTGAAATATGATTAATGTTGAATATGAAAAAAATATTTTATTCCCTCCTATGAAATAATTTTCTGTTCAAGATATTTTAGTTACAAATATCTTACATGCCATGGATAAATATTTTAAAACTAACCACTTTATGAAATTCATTCTTTGGTTCTTTAAAACATAGAACACTACAAGTCATATATATATATATATATATATATATATATATATATATATATATATATATATATATATATATATATATATATATATATATATATATATATATATATATATATATATATATATATATATATATATATATATATATATATATATATATATATATATATATATATATATATATATGACACATGAAAGCTTTTATTGTATTTTGTTATATTTCATAAAATTACTTTTGTTTTGATTATAAAAGTAATGTTATTTATTTTTCAGCGCTATCCTAAGCATTTTAAATAACAATGCAAGTATTACTTAAAATGAACTATGAGTAACCAATATTAACCTATAATAAAATGTCTACTGTTATAAATTTTTTACATAATATTCAAATATAATATAAATGAATCTCCATTAATATATACTGTAAATATTCTTAAGTGTATTACATACCGTAAATATATCTTCTTGTATTTAAACTTCATAAATTAAATTTATTTCTAAACAATATAAAAATATATGTCCTACTGTAAATGTGTATTCCAAACAAGAAATCATTTCATTCCTTTTTCAAAAACTTAATGTTTCATTCATTGTTAACAACTTTGATGTAGTTCCAGAATTTTATTTCTTATATTTTGAAAAAAAAGTGAGAAAATTTATTACACAATTACAGTATTACTCTAACATTTAAACAATTCAATAACAAACACCGGAAAAGCGTAATACAAGAAATATATTTTATTAAGTAATTTAACTATTTAAAGCTTCAATAATATTTCTTTGCAAAAACTGAAAACAAATAATTATAACTTCTTATTCAAATTTCAGTTAAATTTCGTTATAAGTAACATATAAAATAAAATTTTTATCTTGAAAAATATGGAACACAACAAACATTTTGAGACAATTAAGATTGATCTTTTTAATGGAAATTTAAGTACATTAACTTTTTTTTAAGAAACGCGTAATTGGTTTTTCTATTAAATTGATATAATTGAATTTTTCTTCATGTTCCTTCAGAAAAGAAAATCATGTTTTGGAGTAACATATGCAATTTATATTCTTTTGTAAAGTGAACGATAAATTAATGAGTTTACTTTAAATCTTTTCGTGAATTTAAGGGTTGCTTTTAATCTTTTGATCAATGAATAAGGATATGTGACTTAAACCTTTTTGATAAAATAGTATCCACACTTCAGATATTGGCGTGAATATCATTATAAAAAATCTAAGTATTAATAGGTCATTCTATGACAATGATTAAAGAAAATCTAGACAATTTTTTTATAGAATTTTTGATTGTTTATGACTTTATTACTCAGTATTTTTGCACAGTAAAATTTGGAAAAAAAATAAAAACAACTATAGTGTTTAATATATGTAGGTTTTTTATAGGACCTCTTAAATTTTTTTCATAACTATATATTATTTTTCAATGTAAATTAATATGCGTTTGTGAAAATATTTAATCCAGAAATTGTTATATATTTTATAAAGACTGAAATATTTATAAGAGTAACGTTTGCAAGGATATTATATTTTCTTTGATTTCGAAAAATTTATTACTATTTATTTCTAGTAATTAGTATACATAATCTTTCAACTCATTAATATTTTTATCTCAAATTTTAATTTTAATTTATTTATTTTTCTAAAATCTTAATGTAAT
Source organism: Latrodectus elegans (assembly GCA_030067965.1). Lineage (NCBI taxonomy): Eukaryota > Metazoa > Arthropoda > Arachnida > Araneae > Theridiidae > Latrodectus > Latrodectus elegans. The sequence goes on along the minus strand of CM057811.1, from coordinate 39,162,592 downwards.
AATTTAGTATTTAAATTTATAAACACTGATAAATAAAATATTTAATTAATTTAAATTCTAATATATAATAAATAATATTTTTAATAGATAAAATATTCAACTAAGCTTGCTGTGCATACTTTAAAACTGTGGAAACCATTGTTTTAATCTACTCAGGATTTAATAAAAATTACTTCATCAAAACATTTTTAAATAGTTTTAATAAAATGTTTATTTTTCAGTTTTTTAACAAAATGTTTACATTTTTAATTATATTGTAAATTTATATGAGATATTTCACATAAAATATGATATTAAAATATTTTTATATTCAGTGACTGCATGATCATAAAGTACGTATTTCATTCTTCGGAACAAGTTGATAATACTTATACTCACAAGGAAAACTTAAATCGGATTATTTCATGTTCTTGATTTGATTTCCCATGCTCACCTCCAATGGTTTATTTATTTTAACTTTGATGTAATTTACCATGGAATAGTTTATAAAAAGGACTTAGTGTATAGCCGAAATTTAATTAGTTTTGTATTAAGTTTCAATGGATCACTGATTTTATGATTAATTATCAAATTAAATGGATTGATTAAATTTACGTTGAGTTGCCCTATGAAAGCAAATGATTACCTTCATGTATAATTACAAAATAAAAACGAGCTATGCTATTTTTATTGAATTTCTATAATTGTTTGTAGAAGAAACAGGAGTAATAACATAGGTTTCAACTGGAAGTCATGAATTTTAAAAGGAAACTTATAATTTATTTATATACATTTTTTCTTTGGTTTATAACTTTATCAGATATGAAATTTTTATTGTAATCTGTCTTTTTACGATAACTATATATTTTGACAAAATAAATTGTTAAATAACACCCTTACATACACACATTTATCGCTTAAAGATAAATTCTCTTTCAAAAGTATCCAATCAAAAATATGTTACTTGGTATAAAATATTCAAAACAACAATTTATACTTATTTTATTTGTTAAACAAAATAGTCCTCGTTGACCTTTTACTGATTATACTGTTGAAGTTAAATAGCTTGATTTTATAATATTGCACTGAAAATTCTTCGAAAACAGAACAAACATTCTGTTTTAATTAATAATATAAAATTTCATGAATAAAGAAAGCGCAATTAAATTTGCAAATTATTTTAAGCATTTATATTAAATGTTAATTACATTCGCAAAACTATTGCAAAAATGAAAAACCGCATATAGAATACATTCTTTGTTGGAAATTTGAAAATTGTTTGCGGTAAGAAAAATAAATGCATACAATTTTTAAGATAATCATTTTATTGATAAAAATAAAATCAACCCTTGCTGAAATTCATTTAAAACTGTACGTTATTTTTGAATATTATGCAAAACAACTTAGTAGAAAAAGAATCATTGTGGAGAAGATCTTTATTTCTATTATGAATAACATTTAATTTTGTATATAATAACCTGACAGAGGAACACGTTTTGTTGAAATAATTAATTCGAAAACTAGTGTTAAAGTGCATTTTAGAACAATTATTATTTTTATATTCTTTACTACTTAAACGCAGTTATTCATTAAAATTACATTTTATCGCAAAAATAGTTAATTTAATGCATTGAATACTGTTTCTCTATTAAAATAATTGTTTTTAAATTAGTAATATATTTACCTTTATTTGCTTAATAATAACGTAAAAATTTAATACTGAAATAAAAATTTTTGTTTTTTGTTTTTTGATAAATATTATTTTATCAATTCAGTGACTTTAATGCTGTGAATATTTTTACATAAATCCCACATGGATATTGTTTAAATAAAAGGAAGGTTTTAATTATTTGCTTAATTACAATAAAGGTGTTGGCTAATTATATGAAATTTAATTTTTAATTATGAGTATTCTTTGATTCTTTTATTTTATTATTAGATTTCAGTTTCATTTTTTATGTAAATAAATCTGTAAATTTGTGTATTTAATATAACAAATGAAAATAAATTTAGTATTTTTTTCAAAAACCGAATATAAATATTTTTTGCATAAAAAATTGATGCATAAAACTTAGCTATTGATGCATAACACTTAGCTATATTAATCGAAAAATAATTCTTAACAAAAAATTCTTCGATAAAATTTTATAAAACAAAGTTTATTAAATTTAAAATATTCACTAACAAAAATTCTACTTTTGCATCTACTATCTTTTGAAGGCGGTAATTAACTGTATAACAAATTAAAGTGAAGCACCAAATTAGGATGCATAAGTCTTATAAAATTACGTATACAAAAATATATTAAAGATATTTTATTTATTTGTTATTAAATTGATAATTTAATTTATGAACAGGTGGTTCACACACAATGTATAGGACTGCTATCTTATAAGATGCAATGAAGAATAATTGTCAGACAATATCTTATATATTATACACTGATATCTTAAATTCATTGTAACAATAATTTACAAAATACTCATATTTTTACAAGAATTCTAAGATTCAAGAATGCTATTTTATTGAAAGGAAAGGGGTAAACTAACAAAATCATAAGCTTAATACAGTGGTCCTAATGATGCGACAGTTATTTTGTGTTATTAAATGCAGATGAACTAAGAAAAATGTAAAAGTAAGGATAGCATAAATTGAAGTATGAATTCAATAAATTAGAGTAATTGTTATTTACTTAGAACAATGTACAAACTTGGGGTTTTTTTCTCATCATGACGATAATCATAGATGTCACAGAGATCAAAAGGATTTCAAACTTACTATCACCTACATAATGCATAAGAAAATGCCTTAAGAGCGATATATTATTATTTTTTGATAAGTATAGCTTTTTTGCTCAATACTACATTTCACACTTTTATCACAGATGAATCTTATTTTAGTATGAGCATGTAGCCAACGTTTAAATAAATTACTCAGAATTTATATGTCGTGTGTCGCAGAAAATGTCATTCAATCTAGTTTAGAATTTGTTAACTTGTTCAGTTTCCTGATACGTATATTATTAAACATTTGTTTAATGTTATGAAAATTTTTTGATGTTACGAAAAATAATTATTTATTCTTTTACAGATGCTGCATAAATTATTTTAAGCATCTATAAGGTAAATCTAGGATTTAATGAATTCACATTTCCCTGTAATATAAAAAATTTACAAGATAATAATATTTATATAAATGGTTTTGATGAGAATAACTGTCATACATTTATTCCAATTTAATTTTGCCTAGAAATAAATTTTATATTCATAATATGAATAAATTTGTTGAACATGATCATAAAATCTAATCAGAGAAAATTAAATGCATATATGTGTCCTATAATATGTGTTATGTCATATAGAGCAGAATATATTTCGAATTTAAAATTCACATTAATTTCTATTCTGATATATAAAAATATACTTGTATAAATTAGAGATAAATATATCCACAGTTTCTATTTTAGTTTTTTACTCCGATAAAATAAAATTATCACAATATCAAAATTATTCAACCAAAATTTATTTAATAAATAAATATCTTTTGATGCTGACTGATAAGCAGTTGGGTACAAGACAGAAAAAATAGAATTAATTTTTAATTAATAAATTGTATTTTTTCAATTAATTTCTTTCAATTATTTATTTTTAATTAATAAATTAATTTACTTATTCATGAGCACTGTTATACATGGAGTAATTTGGTTTTAATATTAATAGTAAATTATGTATATATTTTGAAGATAAGAGATTTTCCATTTTTCAAATGAAATTATTTTCAGCAATATATTTAATTTTGGTATTTAAATGTTTCATTAGCACTGAAATAAATTTATGAGTTAATGTAAGCCTTTGTCTAAATTATAGTTGAAATATATTGCACACAAATTTAGAGTAAAATAAGTAATTATGTTTTATGAAATGTATTTCTTAATAAGTAACATTTCTAAATTGCATTGCTATATTATCACCGATTTGAAAGTATTTCTAATGTTTATTTCAGTTTCAATATTTTTATTGTTTCTTTAAAACGTGTAATTGATAGACAAAGGATAAGTTAATAGCTTTGACATAAGTTAAAAGGAAATCTTTATGTACACAATTATTTGCAATTTTGGACATCAAATAATAAATTTTTAATATCCTTTCAACATTAAAATTAAAAAAGGCAATTCAAATTACTAATGATAAAAGATTTCGTTTACATAAAATTTCTGTGTTTTTTCTTGATTCAAAGTTTATTTTCTTGACAATAAAACTATATATATATATATATATTACTATATATTACGCATGTAACACTTTTATGATTAATACATTGCATTTTATGCAGGAAGAGTCCAGATATGCATATTGTAAAAAAGCTTGCAAATTATTACATTACTAACTTTATCATTTATTATTTATAAATGCATTTAAGTAAATGAAATAAATGCTGTTTATAAAGTTTTTTTTAAAAAAACCAAGACAAATAAAAAATAATTTTAGTTAAAAGATAAAAAATTAATATGATTTTAATTAATGCAAACCATTCTTGTAATTCTTGTAAAAATTTTATGAAGAAATTAAAACATAATCTTTTTATTGTATTTAAATAAAATTTTCACTTAGCAAAGAAGAAACTTACCATGAATTTCTATAAATAGCATCAAAATGCAACCAATCATAATAGCTTTCAAAACTTTTGATGGCCAAATCATGAGCAAATAATTCATGATATTTCTTAATATTCTATTACCATATTTAATACATATAAAATTTTAAATCATTATGATTTTCATTTAATCAATTTAACTTTACTATGTTGGTCTGGTTTCTATGACTATATCGCCATGTGTTAGCGCAAAAGAAAACACTGTCCCTACAATCCTTTTTAACCTTACTCTCACAAAGGTTCAACACAGGGAGAATAACTTTCTCCCTCTGACATCCTTTACTTAGAGAAGCACCTAGTTTAAAAGCAGCGAATGCAGAGCGACCTAGTGGAGGTAAAGTGCATTATGTTGCTATATTTTAATTGTTTTCAGCTGTAAGTAAATGAACATGATTTACCCCAACTAAATATACACAAAAAATTGCAATGTTGATAAAGATGTTTTTTTGTTATTTTATTTACTATGTCATTTGGAAATTAATAAGTATCTATGCAATTTATTTGAATAAAATATAAACACATTCTTTTAAAGAACAAGGATTTATAAGTATGCAAATGCAATAGATTTCACAGAAACATTTATCTGATTAGCGAAATCCATATCTAATATATATTAACTAAAATAATAGCAGTTTATGGATACGTTTCCTTTAAAACCATATTTACATACTTAAAAATGTTATCACTGAGAATATATTTACATGTGTCCTAATATAATAATTTATTACAGTTTAATTCTAATAATATATTTCTTTAAATTAATGAGAATAAATAAAATATTTGAAATGAATTTAAGCTGCTTTTAAGGTTAAGTTCATGCTTTCAATTTGCACAAACTACAAAGCTGTTGCTAACTGAGAACTCTCTCTTTCAAAATTAAAATATTTTTATTGGATAAATTATATCTATTAGTGAAACATTAGTAAAATGTCAATTTCAAAATAAAAATAGAGTAAGTAACTGCATACATTTTTATCAAGAAAATTAAACAAGAAATTTAATTCAAGATAGTTAAAGTTCTATTTTTGATATATGTATGAGATATTATAGAATTTATACTTCAATGTTACTTGGTTTGCAATATACTTTTGTCTTTTATGTTTCAATCAATACTAATTATTGTTTAATTATTTCAATAATTTCAATTACTTTATACTTTTATTTAAATTATTTATTTTTATTATTTAAATTCTCTTAAAATTCAAAAGTTGAATTATATTTATGGTTTTCAAGCATGAAGTTAAATTAAGTTTTTTAACTTAATACTTAGAAGATAATACTACATCTAAACATTTTCATACTTCTAAACATGTAACTTTCACAAAATAGACGTAAACATGGATATCTAACTACATGTGAAAATAAACATTTTAAGGGAAAAATTGTCAAGAAAGAATGAATATAATTTCACTAAGTCAGTGGATTTGAATGGAATCTTTTTATTATAAGTGTTTGAATTCTTCCATCGTTTTAAAGTAAAAAATACACATTATTTATTATATCAAGAATATACATCATGCATATATGTGATTTCATTAAAGGTTGTTTAATATTTTATCAGGAATTATCTTTTTATTAAGTAATAACATAACTTATATAGTTAACTTTTTAGAAATTATACTGTTAACTAAATTTTCACTGTTAACTAAATTTTAGAAATTATACTGTTAAATATGAAATTTCAAGTATTTTCCAGTAATTCTAAATTTTTTCGGATTTTAAGATATAAAGTTGAGATTATAGCGGTTCCCATGTTAATTATCTAAATACCTCCGCATTTAAAGTGCTTAAGGGCAATTTAATGGTAATCTACGTATTATAAATATTACGTTCGTTTCAAAAAAGTATTGTTAACCTTTTTTCACATTCAATAACGAACTTCTAATGATATGTTAGACATTTTAACAATATATATATATTCATACATATTATATATATATATATATATATTATATATATATATATAATATATACATATATATAATATATATATATATAATATATATATATATATATATATATATTTATATATATATTTATATATATATATATATATATATATATATATATATATATATATATATATATATATATATATATTATTATTAATTAACATAAATAGAAATCATACGGAATTTCTGATTTCATGGATGAAATAAAGATTAGAAAATGGTGTTCAGTAAGAGTGAAAATGAATGATTTAACTGTGGCTGGTATCGAAATTGAAAACTTTCTCTCTTCAAAGCGATATATTACCACCAAACCTCGGGAAACCTATAGTCAAAAGTTTTCCAATGTTTCATATCTCAAATGCATTACCAGTCAGCAATATTTTCTAAAAAGAGTTTCAAGTATAATAAATATCAAAACTAAACATCTGAAAATACGCATTTACGATATGACATCTTTGCTTAAAAATTGGTTAAACAAAAGAATGTTTAAATTTATGAGTACCCGCATACACATTAAACTTTTCCTCAGATAATCAATTTTAAAACAAATATTTTAATTTAAAAATACAAAAAGAGAAAGGAATAATTCATTTTCCTTTTTTTGCTTGTTAAAAAGAAGCTATATATTACAAGGCAAACAAATAAAAGAAATTGCATTGCAATTAATAACGGTTGCCCTTAAATGAAAAAGTTATAAATGAATCGATGTTTGAAATGTAATTTTGGTTAAATATGCATACTGAAAGGAAAATTTGCTCACGATAATGGAGCATAAAATATATACATGAGACCTAAATATTAATAAAATAATAATTATAAATAAAAAATAATTTTAAAATATTTTTATCCAGGTAACTGTTTCAATGAAAAAAGGCATAATAATAACAGTAAGAAATAATGATATAATGATAAAGTTGCATTTATTAATACACAAACACCCACCCACCCACACACACAAACACCTACCGACCCACTCGCGAACACAAACACAAATACACGTATGAACTATTATTAGTCCTTATCGTCAAATAACACTTTGAAATAAATTTTTTTAACTGACTTATCATCATATAAAGATATCATAATGTGAAAATTATGGTCTTTTATGCATATTATCACTCGATATGAAGACTGTCCATGATTTCACACTTTAATTTTCAAATTTTTTTTTCGCTTTTAAAAATTCTCTTTTGTATCAATTTTACTTGAAATGATTTAATCAAATAATAATAAACTTAATCTCTTCTATGAAAGCATATGAACTTTCATACAAAATGTTAAATGCCCTTTAATATTTAAAATTGCTTCTTCATTAATTATAATTATCTTATCATTAAGATGTAAACACAAATAAAATGTTTACATCTTAATGATGTAAACATTTTATTTGTGTTTACATCTTATTATTTGTGTTTACATCCCATTATTTGTGTTTATTTGTGTTTACATTCTAATAAAATTAAATCAATGAATAAGTATGGCTAAAAAATTGAGCAAAAACGCAAAGATTTCTTTTAATTTGAAGTAAATGAATGCGATAGGTTTATTGTCATCACCGAATTATATGCTCCTTTTGTTTAATGGAATAAAAAATGTAGCTATTTCTTACGTGATTTTATCATAATATGATTTTGTACTTACTCTTCTTCTTATTGTTCCACATTATTAAGGACTTGAAACATTATAGCTTCTAAAAGTGAATATATAAGACTATTTATTTAAATAATGTAACACTTTTTTATCTTTTCGTCATAACTATATATTAAAGCCTTTACAACTGTTGTACTCAAAATTCTTTGTTATAGTCAAAACTATCCTTATATACAATTTTATTTTTTGGAAAAAAAAATCTGCTTAATTATAGTTTTTCAAATTATTTTCTTTTTATAAAACTATAATTCATCGGGGCAAGAATTTTATAAATATGGTTTATGAATCTAAAAGTTCATGTTAAAATTTAAAATGAACTAAAATATGCTTCAAATCAATTTTAGTATCGCGAAATTTTTTTTTATAATACACAAATATACATTTACCATATTAATTTGAAACTTTTGCTTAAATTCCGAAATAAAACAAGTATTTTTGATAAAGAAATGTCTTTTTTTAATTCAAATTATTCTCTCAATTTATTACATCATTACAGCATAATATTACTTTAGCAGTGTCATTAATTCACATTAAATCTCTTCTAACATTACATAGTAATCAAATTATAACAAAAGCTTTGGACAAAGATAGCATCTTACCAAAACATTAATATTAAGGTAATGGACTGACTGATCCAACTAATGTATTTAGAGTCACATTTACCTTATCCCATTTCACAGGCGAAGAGTTAAAGCAGATACAATTAATTACAGTCGTTTAACTTTAAACGCAAACATACATTGAGGTGTCATTTTGTAAAAGAGGTAAAATTTATTCAATCTTCGTCAGTTATACAAGTAATCTGCAAAGTGGTTCAAGTTTGCTTTTGACATTAGCAAAAATTGAAATAAATATAAAATTGTTATTTTTTTATTTAAGAGATTTATTACGCATGATTTTTTTCCTTATTGACACAATAATATATCATATAATTTAAATTGAAATAAAACTACTAAGATGTCAATTTTAATCGAAAGTGTAATAATTGATTAAAAAATTTTATATGTATATTTAAATTCTTCCGATAAATTTGAATTTTGAAGAATCTATCTATGGATGATGATTTAGTTCGTAATATAACATTTTCATTTCATCAAAAAAAAATTTGAATTATTTGTTTTTTAAGTTTGACTAAATATTGGTAATTTAAAACAAATCGAGCTGCGAATTTTTTCTTTACTAACAGCAGTAATTATTGCATATTTAAATAAAATATTTAACGATAAAAGTTTCAAGTATTTCACCAAGACTTTTTAGATGATGGTTTTTCAGATGAAATTTAGGTTTAACATGAAAGCTTCAACGCTCCTAAATTTAGGAATAACTTTTCAAAATTACCTTTATTATTAATCATAATAATTTATAATTTCATCCTTCAACTTTTTGTAAATTAATAGTTATTTAACAAGAAAAAAACATTTCTAATTAACAGTAAAATTTTAGACATTCATAAATAAATATTTAAATGCTATGTGATAAAAATACATTTAAAAAAAACGAATATAAATATTAAATATTTATAAAATATATTTAAAATATGCACCCATAATTGCAAATATGCATTATTATTTTATTCATGTATAATAAATTTTTTATATATATGAGGAAGTATTATATGTTTTTAGCAAATAGTTATGAGTGTCTAACCAATATCTAAGCAACACATTTATAAACAATAATTATAGCTCAAAGTCTAACTTCCTATTATGTTTTACATTTTAAATTTAGAAATTTAAAACATATATTTGTGTATTTTATTAGTATGAGTTATTAAGAAAACTCGGAAAACTTAGCTGCCAAAAATCAACTCGTAATTTCTTTTAATAACATATATTTATTTTAACAAAAATAAATAAATATTCAATAATTTAAGTAGAAGTAAGCTGTATTAGTATAGTTCAGGAATGTTATAAATCCCAAAAATAATATAAGCAGAGAAGTATACTTATTTTTTACCTTAGCTATCTAATAAAGTCTAATAATAGAATATATGAATATATGAGAATAAAAAATATAATAGTAATAAATTAACAAAAATATTCCACTAATTGATTAAAAGCAAAAGGAGAAATTATTTTCAACCCTATCAAATATAATATGGATAATTTATATGTCCTTTTTATGGATTAGACACAACAAATAAATGCAAAATTAGCTTTTAAATGTCAAACTTTATTTTGTGAGGATTCAGAGAGAAATACAAGTATTTACAATATATGGCGAAGGTTAAAAGCACCGAATCTGGAAATTAAATTTTGCCTAACTTAAATATATTTTATACACACACACGAACACAAACAACCAAACATTAATTAAGTAATAATAGTTGTTCAATTTATTTATGCAATAAAGTAATGATTAAACGGACTTTTATTTTAAATATTCTTTTAATAGCTTTTACTCAAAATTTTGGTTTCTACATAGTGTAAACTACTGAAACATTTTTCAGTCTATTCAAGGAATTTCGCTTAAAAACATCGAAGCTACGATAATAATTATGAACAAATGTATAAAATATCTGATATATCGATTTGCATTTGAATAATTTACTGCAGCTGGGATGATTTTCTTAAAGTTCATTTTCATGACTTCAAACAATTTTTTAAAAATTTTAATACTAAACTCTCGCGATTATAAAATAAATAAAAAAAATCATGAAATAACAAATTAAGAACTGACAAAACGTGTGAAAGTAGCGCTTCGCAACCCTAAGAACACAGCAAATCTTAGAAAGGGAGAGACAATTAATTATGTAGAAAAGAGAGAGAGTAATCAATCCTACTGTATTTATATAAATTGGTAATATCATTGCAATGACATTGCCTGAATGCTGATTTCACACACTCATTGTTATTTAATTCATTATTATTACATTTGAACTCGTCTTCTTATTAGTTCGAAACATTAACCATTGCTTCAGCACGAAAATTTCGAAAATCTGAATTTTCGAAAACAATTTTTATTTATCCAATGTGTAATGATCGTCATGAACTTCATTGGAAATAAAGGCTATAAAAATGTACAAGTAAAAGTGAAACTGGAAAAATATAATGTTTCATAAAAAATATTTATCAAAAATAAATTTTATCCATATGAAAAAAATTGCTGAACAATGCTTTCTCTCCAAAATAAATCCTGAGTTTAATCCCTTAACTCAGGATTTCAATTTAAAAATTTGTGTTACTAGGTAAATATTGGTATATTCTTCCAGTACAATCAAACAATATTTTAACCCCTGCATTTTAATAACACATTCCAGGTAATTTTCGGTCATTATTCTTCCAATATTATTAATATTATTTAATATTGCTTAATAGTTCTATACGATAAACGTTAATCAATCAATTATATATCAAAAATATGAATTAATATAGGCTGATAATTTTGGCTTTTATTCAGACAAAAGAGCATTTCTTCTTAAAAATTATACTTGCCAAAAATTTTGAAAGTTTATTGTTAATAAATATTTTGGAAAAAAGCAAATCACTGAACAATTCTGATAATTAGAGAATATATCTAGTTAAAATTAAATTTTAACTTGTAGTGTTTTTTTAAAAACTGGTTCCTTAATGCAAGAAAAAAATCTTCATAAACAGCTATATTTAAATCTTTTAAATTATCGTCATACTGCGTAATTACTTTTCATACTTTTAATAATATTGTTTTTTAAAAAGTTTATTTGTTCTTAAGTTTAATTTTAGAAAATCGTACAAAAGAAATACTTTTCATAATATATGTACTCTATACTTCTAACACAATATGTACTCTAACAGTCAAAATTAAAGAATTACCAGTTATTCTAAGCCAAATTTATAAAGGAATGAATTCAGAAATACCAAATTTGAATGACATGTGCACAAAATAGGTATGATGTTAAATTCGTTGATTAAGGATTCATTCACGTTATCGAAAGGTAGAAAATTCGAATCCCGACCCAATTAATGATCCATCGTGTTTAATAATGGTGGCAAAGCCAGTTAAAATTAAGTGTCCACTATGCTCTCAATGCGAAGTGATAGTATTGGGAGTTCTTTGCTTAATAATTGCTTCCAAACTACTAAGACATCCACCCGATTGCTTCTACCTAACTGGTAAAGTACTACCCAAGGTTAGGTTCAGGACAGGATGCTGGTGCACCAATGACAGTAACAAAACAGGTTTGAATTGACTGCGGCATAGAAAATTACATAAGTAAATTGTATAAATATAAATTTATCTTTAAAAATTATCTATAATCATAAGTTTGCGACGTGAAATATCATAAAAACATTTCAAAATTAAGTTTTAAATAAAAGATATGCTCATCCCAAGTTTAAATGCATTAGTGCATCCGTTTTCTATGCTATTAATTAAGGTTTCAGGTACTAAAATTGGAAGCAAAGGTCAGATATGGAATACACATTTTCCTAGCTCTCTTACAGAGCCCGAAAAAGTACTTAAACAACTAACTCTCTACCAAGAGAGTCCCACTAATGCCCCATGGAACTGGGGTCTGGAGATCAAGCTGGCCACTAAATTATTTCCAAACGAAAGTCTTTAAGATTTTCCTTAACAACTACAAATCAATGATGTCGTGCGTTAACATCCATCAGATGAAATCATTGTCCATTACACCGGCATATGATAGACATGTGATCAAGGTTCTCATTCTGGTTTCTCACACCATTCACTGTTCCTTCTTGGATCATATGCAGATCAAAGTGACCAATGAGATGCCTGACCGAACCACTGCTCCACCCCCGAACTGCATCTTTGTTGTTTGTCAATTGCATTTTTCATCAGAGCTGGATTGTTGGTATCTGGCGCTTTGTTCACTCCAGAGATTCACAGGTCCTGAAACGCCCCCCCCCTTAGGAATACAGTTTTATCTGCAAAAATTGCATAAACCCATTGTTATCTGGTCTAAGAAGAATGTTCAGTTTATCAAGATAAGAGAGCTCTTCTCTGTCGTACCATAAAGAGAACATATTCTCAACTGTCTTCTTCACCCTTTCGGGTGACAAAAGATATTAAACTTCATTTGCAGGAGTTATTGCTCGTAGTTGATTTGGAAGTTGTCTTCTGAAAGAAAAGCTTATGTTTGACTATGATTCCAGAGACATCTATGCGAAGTGCATCAAGTAGCGTGGTAAAATAAGCTTGTAACATCCCCATTTTCATTCATTCGATCACCCTTCATCTTTAGTAATCGTGCAAACGGTTTTCTCAGACATTTCGGATTCCAAATGTGACTAATGTTAAAGAATCTGCAAATGACTGTCGAAAGTCGATAAAATTATAAAAGCTGTTTTTTATTTGCATATTTTCTCTCTCTTTCTCTCTCTCTCTCATATGATTTGTTCTTCCATATCAAATAAGGGTTGAGAAGCGTTTTAAATAAATTTACAAAGTTCGTTTTTATCATTTATTTAATTTATAAATTTTATTGTTAGTATAATTTTTTATAAAACGTGTTTAACCTTAACTGTTTATGACTAGTGTATAATTTTACAGTATTTGCAAATATTAACTACAGTAACGTCTGTTACAACGATTAGTGACAAATATTATTATGTTTCCATTTAGGAAATGAAATAAAAATTCAATGAGGAAAAAATTAATAAGCTCATTAATTATAGAGTAAACAGCACTTCAGTTTATTACTATTTTGATCGAATAACAAAATATTTGTTTAAATAGCTCGCATGATTTAGAGTGTTTATTTTACTTTTAAAATACTTTTCTTGCAAATAATGGGAAAAAATGTTAAAAAAAAATTCTGGAATTTTAAAGTAGATATATATGAATAAGAGAAGCAATTACAAAATATTAAAAAAAAACCCAAAATAGTATTAAGAACATTTTTCTGAAATTGTTTTCAACAAATATTACAAAAAAGTAAATTTTGTGAAAGTGATGTGTCAGCATTCATTAATAAATGCTTTGCTGGATTTTACGCATCATTAATAGATCTTGGTGATATAAAAATGAAAAAAAAAAGATTTTAAAAATATACATCATATTTAATTGAAATATTTTTAAGAAGTAATTCTTTTAAGTTAAGCATTTTTTTAAAAGAAGCTAGGAATTATAAGTGGTATAGAAGTATTATATTGCATATTGTGTGTTATATCAGTAGTTACAATTTATTAATTTCCTATATAAGTAGTCACAATTTATTTATAAAAATAAAATTAAAGCAATGCGCTTCATTTTCCTTTATTCATCAATCATTGAATTTAAAATATTCCTAATTTATTTTTGCACATATATTTTAAAAATTGGTAAACATAACTTATTTTATTCAATAACTTATATTATTACAATTTTTAAAAATATTGTAATAAATAAAACTAAATACATGTTTTTAGTACAAGTATAATTTTCAAACTAAGGTTATAACAAGGCTATGCATATATTATATATTTTTATTTATTTATATGTTTAGGTTATAATAATGGTTTAAATATATATTTCTTGTAACATATTATAACATAAATATATATTTCTTGTACTTGTTTGTAACATATATTTGCATATCTTATTTATTAGTTTTATTTGTTTTTCAACAGTTATTTGTAGTTGGTATTTTAAATTATTTTGCAGTGAAATAATTTCTATAATTATTTTTAAATGAAATTAATCAATGTTATTGAGATAGTAAAAATTATTGTGAAATAGCCATATGAGTGGCTACATTCCTAACATTTACTGAAGTGTATAGTTTAAGAAATACAATTATAATTAAGAAGTGGTTATAAACAAATGCTATTTATGAAGTCTAGAAATCTATTAATTTTATATTCATAGAGTCTATTAATTTTACATAGTTCAGTAATTTACTATTAACACTAAAATATATAAGACAAAAATCAGATACTTGGTTGCTTCTTAATAAAATGTGCATTAAATAAGCAATGAAACGCGGAGTTGCTGCGATACTGCTTTGCTCTCGAGGCACACGTTTGATAACCGCTTTTAGCAAGATTTGTTTAGCCTTTCAATCTTTATTTGACTTCATCTTAGAATAGGTTGAATTTAATGACTACATATCAAATGTCGATGCATTAAGAATAGAATTTAATACATGCTTAACTAATTTAAGTGACTCAATAATAAGCTGATTCCTTTAGAATTCTGTTTTGCATACACATGAGCACTCAATAATCATATATATATATATATATATATATATATATATATATATATATATATATATATATATATATATATATATATATATATATATATATATATATATATATATATATATATTCTTACACATGTACACATATAAAACGATAGACTAAATATTAAATATGTTTATAAATAAATATTTAAATTGGATTTCTTTATTTAAAACATTATTAATATTATTAATATTTTGCTCACAGTCTATTTTTTATTAGTAATTCAATTTATTTGTACTTCTCCGAAAGGTGTAAGATTAATCTTTAAACTTTATTAAAGTAAAAAGAAATATATTTTTTTTTGAAAATCTCTTAGAAAAAGGAAATAAAGTTTAACGATCATTTTTTCTCTTTATATTAATTTTTCATTCACTAATTTAAACATTTAAAATAAATTGACTTTAAAACAATTAAAACAAGGAAATAAAGTTACAAAATGTAAATCTCAATATAAATGATTCGTTATATGAATGTATAAATTATTTACTTTAATTATTTAGAAGCGCATATATATAATTTACATAATAAGAGAGGCAAAACAATACAAGCAGTTGTATAAATAATAAAAAAATGAAAATGTTTAAGAAATTATACTAATTTCTATGCAAAAAAATATTTTTGTGGTATAAAAATCTATCTCCCTTAATGTGTTTCTAAAAAGCGTGCTATAAAATAAGTCATTATTAAAAGAAAGAAACTTTTTTTTTGAATAACCATTACTTAAAACATTTGCCAAGCTGTTGACGCCTTTTAAATTTCACAAAACATAAGTTCGAGTGACAAATGGTACAAAACGTTCAAAAAACTCCTCATTCGTATATGTTACAAAACAAACATCCATTTCATTTTTTCCCTTTTATTGAAAGGTTTTGATGAGAAAATAATTTGCATAAGAAATAGAAAAGAAATATTTGTTGCTATAGCTGCAGTAATAAAGATCAGAAGAAAAAGTAAAATGTTTATTGATTGAAATCATACTCGCGGTTTTTCAGAAAAACTAAGAATAAAAATGAAACAATTCTTGAAAGTCATTATTGCCTTTCCTATTCTTCAAGGAAAAGAATAGACAACACTTTTTCTTACAAAAAAAAAAAAAAAAAAAAAAAAAAACGTTCAATTTAAATCATTGATTTTTTAAAACCACGAAAAATTGATGTCAGAGTAGATCAACATATATATTTTTTAATTTTTCTTAGTTTCAAGGGTCTTTCTTGTAAGCAAAAGTTATAATTTATTTAAGAATTTATATTTATTATTATTTAAGAAGAGTGTCATAATTTTATTTAAAAAATATATTGAAAATATTTTTATCATTAAATTAAAATTTTCCTTCCAATTTTTAAAATTTAAAATAATTGAATGCTTTGGTATTTTATTTCTCTTCCTAAACACAATTCTTTAGCTAGTGGCTGAAATTCATAGTATAACAAAATTGTGGGTGAGTACATTTATTTTAAACGTAACATTTAGTTCCAACACATATAGTTATTGTTTATGTATATAAAATACTTATCATGCTTAAATTAATTTTTATAAATAAAAAAATTGTCTACAGGTAAATTATTACCTTTTGTTAAAATTAACATACAGTATCCTTCTAGAAATATAAAAATCTTTCTATGATAAACATTATCTAACATAAATAGTATTGTTAAAAATTTTCAGTTTAATAATAAAGTTACAAAAATTGGCATTGCAATTTGTGCCAATTTAAAATTAGCTAGAATTATATATTTGAAAATATCACTATCTGCATTAAATCAGTTTTTAATATATTATGTAATTTATTCCAAAACTCTATGAACATTTCAAATGCATTAGAATGATGAATACAAATTCTTGATGAAATATGTTTAGAAAGCATGCGTTTGTTAATACATAATAGTTGTAAATGAATGTAGTAATTAGAAACGGAACAGAGAAAATCGATACACTTTCCACCCTAATTCATTTTAGTTGAATGTTTGTTTGCAACAGTATAATTAAAAGTATTACATTGATTCAAGCAAATAAAAATATAAGATCGGTCATGGCATAAAATTTCTTGTCACTTTGTAAGAAGTTCTCGCATCTATGTTTTGATAATGGAAAGATTTTTTCTGTAAAAACATTTAAAATTTAAAAAGACTATAAAATATATCAATCTAACTCTAAATATCCTGTTGAAAGAGTTTATTAATATATAGACAGTTGTAAATATGTATTTAAATATGCAATTTTGTTGTCTCTGAATTAAATTATATATATATATATATATATATATATATATATATATATATATATATATATATATATATATATATATATATATATATATATATATATATATATATATATATATATATATATATATATATATATATATATATATATATATATATATATATATATATATATATATATATATATATATATATATATATATATATATATATATATATATATATATATATATATATATATATATATATATATATATATATATATATATATATATATATATATATATATATATATATATATATATATATATATACATATATATATATATATATATATATATATACATACATACATTTTCAGAAGTAATATTAGCTTAAAATTATAAACTTAAAGCAAAAGCAAAATTTATAATTAATGAAAATGCATGACTTTCTCGTCATTAAATAGAAAATATTAATATATTCAAATCATAAACTCAATACTCAAGACTTATGCATAAAATCGAAGAATATTGAAATGTTTTGAGAATAAAATAAAGATTACTAATTTTTACTCAGACACATTTTCTAAAATTACTTTTATAAACTTAAAATAATTTAAATGTGATTTAATTAACAATATATATATATATATATATATATATATATATATATATATATATATATATATATATATATATATATATATATATATATATATATATATATATATATATATATATATATATATATATATATATATATATATATATATATAATTTTAAACCATTTCAGATAAATTACTTTCTATGATAAAATTATAAACCAGTCTAAAAGGACTAAATAGACGTCTGATGTTATCTTTCTTCCAATTAATGCAATTAACTTTTCTAATTTCATTTCAAATAATAAATAAATTCGAAATAATTTGTTAGAAAAACTTTGACAGTTTTAAATCCATAGAATTATAATTTGCTTAACTTGGGAGAAAAAATTCGAGCTACGACGGGAGTAAATTGTCTAAAAACGTATAATTTAATTTGTTTCTTAAAATATTCTTTTTAATTTCTAGATTTGAGAAAACTTAGTAAACTTCAGATAATTTTATTACTTAATGAAGAAGTACAAAAAATATCTTCTCTCTTTATAAATATTTGGTTTTTGGTCACTTGAAAGGATGATTGAGTAAGAATTAAGGAGAAAAGAAAAAAAAATTAAACAAAAAGGTTTTGCCTTTAAGAATTTTTTTTATCATTAAAATAGTTTTATATTATAATCAAATAATATATATTCATAATCAAGTATTTAATCACACAAGCAAAAAATATACATTTTAAATATGATCTAATTGAATTATTAAAGTTTATTTCCTGATAAGTTTATTATATAATTTTTAAAAAAAATATTAAGTCTAGTTTAAAATTTTAAACTCATATCTCCTCTTATTTTCCATTTGTTTTTATTTTGAATTTAAAAATTTATTTTTTATATTTAATTTTAAAATAATTTTTGTTTTATGTTTAATATTGTTTATGTTTAATTTAATAATATTTTGTTTTATGTTTAATTTTTGTTTAATGTTTAATATTTTAATTTTAATTTTTAATATTATTTTATAAATTTATAATTTAATATTATTTAATATTTTAATTTTTAATATTTAAATTAAATATTTATTTAATTATTGGATATTCTTATGTATATCGTATACTTTAGAGATACATATTTTTCTTATTTCACAGTGCTTGAACATCATAAGCAAATTCATTCAAATTTTTTAATTCATTCATTTCTTTAATCTTGATATTTTATTTAACATTGCTAAAACAATAAAATGCACTTACCATCCAAAATTTGTTTTTCTCCAATTATCTATTGTATAACATTAAACTGAAGTAAAAGTTTTTACCCTCAATTTTTGTCATTTATCTAAGAAGTTGCAGTTGAAATTATTTTATATATAAGTCTTTCATGATAATAACGACTTAAAATATTATTAATGAATAAAATCATGACAAAATAACAAATTGAAATCAATGAATATTAATATTGATTCTTTATTATAAAATTATTTGCTATTTTTTACTTTTTATTTATTTGTCTTTTTGTAGCCCTATTAAATCCATTATTTTTACTTTTAATCATTATTAGTAACGCATGCTGTTTAACTAATAATTAATTTCATTAAAATAACAGTTGACAGCAATTTCTAAAATTTTAAGGTTCTCTATTTATTTAAAAGCTGTAAATCCAGTTTATATATATATGCAATTAAGGATTGAAAAGTTGCTAACTGATAGGGAATATTAACTTAATGGCTCTATTTATAATTCATTTTGCTATTTATTAAATAATCATATTATATAAATTACAATATAGGTTATAATAATAATATCAGTATTTTTTTATGTAATTTAACTTAAGTATAAGTACCAGTATACGTTTATATTTAAATGAATTGCAAATTAATTAATAATGTTTCATATTATTTGCAGCCGTATACTTTGTTAAAATTATTATTGAAAAAGTATATGGCTAATTTTGTATGCATTCTATTAATTACAAAGCATGTTTATAATTTTATAACTTCAACTTAGTTAAAAAATGCGATATAAAATAAGATTTATGTAAAATTTATTTTGGCTTTTTAATGCAATATGTATTTAATGTTACTTGAATTAGAGATTATTCATTTATTTAGCTATTATGTCATATATATAATTTTATAAATCAATTGTAAATAATGACTTTATATTATGAAAATTTATTTACAAATATTTAAACAAATAAACAATTATTCTTATAAATGTAAATTATTAAAAAATTAATTTTATAATAATAATTATTATTATAAAATTAATAAATAAATTTAATCGCTACTTCCATGAGGTAGTTGTTTGTCCTACATTGTAATCTTTAGTGTGATTTCTTTTGCTTTGCGCAATAATTAATTTTATTGCAAGTACGTTTCTCAGAAATCCAATTGAGATTTAGATACGAAATATTATTTTGTTCTTTATTTTTAACCTTAAATATTAAAGATATTATGTCACGTTATTTTAGAATACTTGTCTTGAAATAAAATTTCTGGAGTTGATAACTTAACACAGGTTTTAAAAGTGAAAGTTAATTTTGATAATAGACTCAATTTTTATTTTCAGGCTGCGCTGTAAGCTATAAAATTCTCGGAGGTTAATAGTAGAGAGGAGAAAAAGACAAGTTTGATAGATTTGAAGAAAAATAGAACAGAATAATAACCAAATTATCAAGTAAAAGAGAAATAAATTTTAAGCTTAACGAATAGGTACAGAGTAAAACGAATGAATAAATCTAATGATACCATTACATATAATATCATACTAGCATGTGTCCTCCTAAATAATTCAAAAATTTATTATACTTTATTTCTTGATGGAAATAAAGTATCACCTCATCTTGTTTAATTTTTAAAAAAGTTAATATATATATATATATATATATATATATATCTTTATTTATATGTGTATATATATATATACAATAATATATATATATATATATATATATCTTTATTTATATGTGTATATATATATATATATATATATATATATATATATATATATATATATATATAATATTATAATATATATATATTTAATGAATAAATAAATAAATATATATAAAAGATATTTTTGCATTCCCATGTTCAAGTAAGGCGGCCATCATGAGCTTTACAACAATGAAATATATTAATTAAGTGCCTTGCATTTAAGCTGATCGATAATTAATAAGTTAAGTCTTTCAAATAAGTATGTTTCAAATAAAATCGATGAATTTAGGCAATATTTTTTTATATCTTCAGTAGTTTCTTTAAATTTGAAGCAACAATTTATACGATATGAGAAATGGGAATTTTTTCTCCTTGTCAAATGAATAAAATCCAACTGTAATTTATGTATGGACGAAATAATATGGCCTTTAAATGCCTCATATTTTGTATGAATAATATGTTTAAGAAATTATTTTTCAAAATTGCTTTGCTGTAGCTGATTTTATTATAGCTGATTGACATCATCATATAATCTGACAATTACTCTCTCTATATATAGTATACGAGAATAATATTATGAGTAAGAAATAAGTTCAACTGTATAATTTTTAAAAATTTTAGTCCCTTTCTCACATACATTTTTTAAAATAATTTGTAATAAATATAATAAAAGAACTTAATATTACATATTTGTAACATAAAGTTTTGCGCAAGATATGGTCATAAGCATAATTCTTAGTTTTTTTCTTTACCAAGAGCAAGAAAGGAAAGTTTTATTAGATCCAAAACAATAGTCAAAAATTCATATATAGGCATTTGTGTTATTATTCTGGATAACAACATAAAATAACTGAAAATTACAATATTTAATATTTTAAAACAAGTTCATTTTTCAATCAATTTAATTAAAATTTAGTAATTAAGTTTTTTTATTTCAGTTTATTTATAGAAAATTATTTCATATAGCATGCTATATATACACAAACTTGTGTTTTTGTTACAATATTTAAAACAAACGGTAGTGAAACAATATTTATAAAAGTAAAATTACATAACATCAATATATTTACATTATATTAAAGTTTTTTTTTAAATGTGTCAAGTTTATTTATAAATTAAGATTCAGTCAACATCTTTGCTCTAGGTTAATTGTTTTGCAGAGGATTTTTTTTCATTTTGTATTTAACAATTAATTTCCTTGGAAACAATTTATTTTCATTTCAATTAAACCTAGAATTATTAATTGGAAACAAAAATGTATTGTTTAAGTTAGCCTGCACTAGTGAAAATAAATAATTTTTATGTCCCTTTATTATAAATTTTCAAACGATTGATAATTCAAATCTTAAATGTCGAACAAAAAATATACATTATATCTTAATGTAATCTTCTAAAATATATCAATACAGTTTTGTATTATAATTTTGTATAATTGATTAGAATATAAAGAAACATTCCTTACTAAATCTTAAGATTTTTAAAATGAAGAAGTTTTAAATTTTTCGTTATTGCTTCTTAAAAATACTTGTATTAAAATATAATTATTTAATCTACAAATAAAATGTACGTTCGATACAGAAAAGAAAAATGAAACATAAAGTTTTTCGTGTTTTCACACACACAATTACCTATTTAAAACTTACTATACCTACCTTCCTAATACTTCTATTATTTAAAGTTAAATTTAATTAATTAATCATTTTTCCTGATTGTTTTGAAATTAATCTTTGTTTAAAATAATATAAAAATATAATTATATTTTTTTATTTGAGAATAAATTGAATTGATTTATCTTTCTTACCAACAAAAAACGCTTTTTACATTATTTCTTGAAGTAAAATTTTGTTGCTAAATATAGGTAGCTAAAGTTAAAACTTAAATAACATTCATATTCAGATATACATATTAAAATTAAAGTTTTACATTATTAAAATCCTATTTTACAGAAAACCTTTAAACATAATATCATGCATTTTCAAATAGCATTTTCGTATCTTTGATTTTTAGAACAGCATATTTGAAAAGTAAAAATAAATCAAACAGTAATTTAAACATGTTTGATTACACTAATTGTAAGACAAATCCTAATAATCTAGAAAGTAAAAAGCGCAAATTTTGTCCTATTTTTTATGTGGACAGTGATTTAACTCATTACTGTATTGAAAAAACTTTTCTTTTTTGAATAGCCATTACATAGAATACTTTGCAAGCTGTTATCGACTCTTATGGTTGTGCAAAAATAAAGCTCGAGTAACGAATGTTTCCAAACGTTCAAAAGGAAAAAAAGAAACACTCGTATATATCTCACTAAACAAACACCAATTTCATTTTCTTCGCATTTATTGGAAGGCTTTGATGGAAAAATAATTCGCATAAGAAAAGGAAAAGAAGTATTTGTTGTTATAAAGGTAGTAATAAAGCTAAGAAAAAGTAAAAAAAGTTATCGATTGAAATCTTGCTCGTATTTTTTAAGTGAAGTTAAAAGAAAAAAAGGTGTTCGTGAAAGTCATTATTGCCTTTTGCTTTTCCTAAAGGAAAAACGCATCACGTATTTTCTTTAAAAAATATTATTCGGCTTATGATAGTTATCTTCAAAATTTAAAAATGCATGTTTTTATTGATCAATAATTAATTTCTAATCTTAACTATTGTATTTGTCTTATAGACGCATTTTTAATTAAGTAAATTTCTTTCAATTTGATGAAAGAATCTGTATCTGTTAAAGTAAGTAAAACTGAAGTTGCCTGCTTGAGTAAAATACATACACATATCTAATTATATGTGCTATTAATATCTAATTATATGTTAATAACATATAATATTAGCATGTAGCTTTAAAGGAAAGTTTTTTTCCAAACATCTATCTGTGAAATTTATTTCTAATTTAGAATAAAATTGATTGGTTGAGACTGCTCATATACAACTGTATGAGCAATTGAACACAAAACTACTAAAATAAAAACCGATAATAATAAAAAAAAGTAGAGCAATAACAGAAAAATAAACTAAAATATTAAGAAATAGATTCAATATTTGATCTTGATAAAAGATTTTGATATTGAGACTGCTTGTAGACATTTAAAAATTAGGTATGACCTCATATTCCGTTTTTGGTATAATATTTCATAAACAAAGTATACTATCTTATATTCTACTTCTTTATTTGATCAAAATTCAAAATAATGAAGTATTTGGTTGAAGTTTTATGGTTTGGATGAAATAAATAAAATGCTATAAAATTAAATGTTATAACATATTATATTTATATATAAACATATAAAATTAAAACATAATATTTTTCAAAATGCTGCAAAAGGATTCATACCAATATTATATTTTCTTCTTCAACTATAGTAGTAACATTTTTCCCTTTCCTTACATTTTCTAAGGCTTTTCGAAATTTTGGCTACTGAAATATGCAACATTAATAACAATGCATTAAATTTTGTTTTTGCGACAAATTCCTATATTTAACGACTAGTTTGCTTACATTTTATAAATTATGAATATCCTTATGTTAATCAGAAATTTAAATACAGTTTCTCAGATTAATATATTAAGTCAATTGCAGTGTTTATCTGCATGAAATTTAAAACAAATATGTTTACATTTTAAAATCTAAAGCACAATCAAATTTAGTAAAAACATTTTATAATGGTTAAAATTAAAAACAAGTGGTTTTATGATTTTTTAATTTAATATTGTTTTTGTAATTAAAAATGTTATAAAATTAAAACATTGAAGTTTATAAGAATATATTTTATAAGTAAGAGAACTATTGTCTTCCAAAAAATGTTCTTACAATTGTCAAAGAAATACAATTTTGAAAATAATATCTATTACGGAAACAATACTTTTTTTTCAATGAAAAAACTGTAATTTAAAAAAAATATAATTTTTAAATCCAATGGTAAGATCTTAATTTATTGCATTCATTACTTATTCAAATATCTTGTTTCTTGGTGATTTTCTTCTTTTTTATATTAATTTTTTTTTTTTGGCAATTAATATGTTTTTGTGGTTTAGACCTGTATTTAAACATAATGTTTAGCATTATATTATGTATGTTACATTTAATCAAATAAACTGATACTTATTTTAAAATAAATATTCCAGTTTTGTAACATACATTTAATTTAAATAACATTTAAGGGAATATCATACATATTACATCAAAATCATCAGTGCAATATTGGTACATAATATCGATAGTAAAAATGAAAAGAATTACTCAGATATAGAGCCTTGTAGACTACAAGATGAGGTATTTGTCCATTATTGCATCGATTTCAGATTAAGCTTCAGGTCGTAGGACAGAATCATAACATCTTTTACAACATTTCTAGATTATCTTCTCTCAATATTTCATCTTAACAGAGCGATGAATGTCTTGAGTATCTTTAGACTTTTAAGGGGAAAGATAATATGATTAATCAATATTGAAGATTTTTTTCTATTTCAATATATTAATTACATGGAATTTTTTCTTTATACATTTTGAACAAATAAAATGGACTTTTTGAATTTATTATATAAATCCAAATATTAAAAACATATTAAATATAACCAATGTAATTTTCTTTAAAAAGCAACACTTATAAGTTTAGTTATTTTGATTTATTATAAGCACAAATATATATTTTGTCAATTAATTAATTAAAATAAAGTTTCTCAGGTATACTTTCATTCTGGATATTAAACTAATAGTGTTTGCAGGTATTTCTAAATTAATTGTGTGTATGTTTCATCAAGTCTAGATTTAAGTATCAAGATATAATATTTTTTACGTAAATTAATTAATTAAATTTATTTACTGAATATTAATTTATGTTATTAATTATTTTTCAAGGATATATTTAAAAAAATAAATCTGTTTCCGATTTACCCCAATCAGCAAAATATATTTATTTTGAGAATATATAAAAATTTATAATAATGATTGAACAGAGATTGAAAACTTCATTCAGTTAATTTGTGGGAATGTTAACTCCAATTTTCCGAAACCAAAATTAAGTACACCAACAAATTCAGGAATGAAATAAAACTTAAAAAAAGTATTTCAAAATATTATTCCTAACAAATATTGTTATTTTACTTCATTTTTGCCAATGTAATTTAAAACTCTACAACTAAAAAAATGAAAGTGTAAAGCAATCATGCAGCTGAAAAATAAAGTGATATAAAATTGCTGTCATAGATTTTAAATTAGGTAAATAATTAAAAGATTTCAATTGCAAAACAGAATTTTTTTATTAAAGCAAAATATTTAAGCAATTAAAAATGAATATTTATTATTTTTATGCATTCCAGTTGGATTCAGCATATTTTAAATTTTTGTGCAGATATGTTGAAGATTCTTTTTTAAAACTAAATACTCTCTGCACGGAACTAAAGTAATTTAACTCTAATTATCAGTGTCAGTAAAATAATAGTACCTATTTGGAATAACATTTAAAATAAATAAAAAATGTTTCTTTTTAAATTTGGATAAAGATACAAAATAAGTATAAAAAATATATGGTGATAATTTAAATAGTAAATTTTTGCATAAATAAAGGCTAAGTATTACAAAATATATCATGTTAATTAACATAAATATAGTTAAAAAATGCGTACATAAACATCAAAACTTGAAAATTTAACTTATGATATATTAACAAGCTTATTGTAGTTCGAAAAGTCTTAAGAAAATTTGTTTCAGGTATATTCCAATCAACCCTAATCAGTTGCTTCTTTTAATGTACAAATGGAAAAGTCATGTTTCTCTAAAGTATAATTGGACTTCAATTTTTGTTACTATATTTTTCTATTCCTCGTGGATTTTGTTTCTATTCAAATATGTATTAAATATTGTCTTTTTTCAGTTTAATTTAGTATAAGTGTACAATTGATAGCAACTTTTCTTAAAATATTTGCAAAAACAAATGTATTTTTAAAATTTTATTTAAGAATAAGAATTAAATTATCGAAGTTTTATTTATATCTAATTATAAATGGTCTCAAAAATAAAGCCGCATTAGTTCAGAAAAATAAATCCCTTTGGATGATATATTTTGTAAAATAGATTTAATATTGCAGGGACATGAGTTTTCTAATTACATATAATCCATTTATGAAATATATCTTCATAATAATATTATTTATTGCACTTTTTTCTAATATCAATCATTTTATTTTTGGGAAATCTATTATACTCATTTTGGCATATTAGCAGCAATACAATGTTTAATAAAATTAAAGCAAACAAAAGTGCAAAAATTTAATTCCTTTTTTAATTTGTTTGTGCACTTTTCCTTTTAACATAAAAGTTTAATGCTTCAATGAAAAACTCCAATTATACTTTTTATTTGAATATCACTTTTATATTGTTTGACGCGATAAACAGATTAATATATTAAAACATTTATTTTGAAATGGGTGGAAGATGCAATTTCTTAAGAATTATAATTTCATCTAAGATTTCTTTAATTAAATCAACATTTGTATTTATTTTTATCTGATCAAAGAAATGGATCAAATGCGTTAAAATAAATCAAGGACATTAATTTTTTTATCTCATCATAAAATATTGTACTAGATTTGAGCTAAAATATATATTTATTACAAATAAATATTCTTCTGATAAACAGCAGTCTTAAATGTTTATCAGAAGAATATTTATTTGTAAATATTCTTCTATAAAAATATACTAAAAATATTAAACTGTTTGGATAGCATTGTTATTTATAAAAAAAGGAAATTAAGAAATAAATATTTTTAATACCACAAATGTTTTAATAAAGGCAATTTAAGCTAAAAATATTAAAATATATCAATTTAATATCTACAGTAATGTTTGGAAATGTAGTTTTTAAAAGAATATCGAGAAATCTTTATTATAATATAGAGAAACATATAAACAATATAGAGAAACATATAAACTATATAGAGAAACATATAACCTTAAAATATCATTTTCTGAAATTTATTTTCATAAGCATTTTTATTTACAAATGTTGAATAATTATTACATACACCACATGAGACATAAATATGCTGAAGTAATATAATAATTGAATTCAATTTGCTGTACCATGAAATAAGCAATGCTTGTAATTAAATACATTTATTAAATTAATTTGTAATCAAATTTTTCTTTTTATGACAAAAAATGACTTTGGAAACCAAAAAGCAATATGTAAGCTTCGTATATCCATTAAGAGTTTTACACAAATACTAACGAAAACCTTTTTTACTGCAACGGAAATTAAATTTTCTGAATAATGTTATCCATATATTGCTTTTACTACATTTATGGTAAAATAATTATTGATGTTTTTAAATAAGTAAATAGATTAACCATAGTAAATCATACAGTGTACATTATTTAAAAAAATTTAATTATATTTTGCATTTTCCAAAAAAATATAGAATTACATAATGTTTTTCTATAATTCTATTTATATTTCAGAATCAGCTAAATGTTAAATTCTTTATACATTCATACTCTATGTATGTGAGTAGGAAATATTTTTCAACTTTAAAAATTGTTCCGTTTATAAGTAATAAGTCATAACTTTAAAGTTCGTTTAATATTTTGTTTAATTTATGGAATTAATTAAACAAAATATTAAAAAAATAACTTCAAAATATTAAGAAAAATTTTATACTTCAAACAATTAATCAAATATAATGTTTAAATTTCATCCTTACATTATTTGAAATATACTTTATGCACATTAATACACTTGTAAAGTGTATTTCATTAAAAATGAATTTGATCATCAATTTAAACAAACATTTTATTATTTCACTGAAGAGAAATTTATAAGACATTAAAATTACTCTCTTTTGGTTGAGCTCTATCAATTTTTGATTACAATATTCATGTATTTAATTTACAAAGTTTTAAAAATTCAATTACATAGAAAATGTAAAATAAAAACTTGGAATATTTTGACAAAAGTGATGTACTGACACAGAGTACTTGAATAGAAAATTCTAAATTAAACTAAAACAAATTGAATGCGATGCTTAAATGCTTAAAACATTTGCTATAAAAACTTTGTATTTGTTTTAAAATTGATAAAGAATTGTTAAATATTAATTAAGTTGGTCTATAAATTCATGAATGGACTGTTCTAATTTCCTTCATTCCAATTATTCTTAATCAATAATTTAGATCATAAAACCAAAGTCAATATTTAGTCTCTGTGTAAGATCGCATATAAGTCGTCTGCTTAGAAAAATAATTTTAATATTAATTTCAAAATAGTTACCTAAGTTTCTGAATCGGACAATGAACACAGATTCGTATAACGAACTGAAATGAATTTCAACGAACATTCCTTGGCTCTCACAGGATAATGTTCAGGGTTGTCATATCCAAAGGACCAAAAATCTCTTTGGATCTGTCTTGATTGAATTATATTGCTTACCCATTGAATTAATCTATAATAAAAAAATCCAATAGAATATTTCTAGCCACAGCAGGCCATCAGTTTTGGTTCTGACTTCTGGTTTCTTTTTGAAGCCTATCCTTGCATGTTTATTCACTGTTATACGTAGTCTTGAATCACGAATTCCAGATGAACAACGCTATTAATTATTAATTAATTTACAACGACAACGATATTAATTACTGAAAATTCTAAAAAAAGGAGAAAAGCATATAACATTCGACATGCTCTTTAACATCGTATAAACAAATACTGAAGAATATTCAAGACTATATATGTAAGTATATTTTTAATAATTTAATAGGATATTATACATCCTTTCCTTATTTTCTTTTTAGGGTCTCTAGAATGAATTAATTGGTTTCACATGAAAATCAACGGTAAATCAATGGTTGGTTAACGAGCAATTCTGATAGCAAACTTAATATTGTAACAGATTTTATATAGAGTTAACCTCAGGCACTGTATAATAATGTATGTTTAATAAAGCTGTATGTTAATAAAGCTGTAAGTATGTAGTATGCATGTTTAATAAAGCTGTACGTTTAATAAAGCTGTCCATACTGCCACAATATATTTTCTATTTATAAATATAGCATAATTATTCTTATATTTTAAAGCTTATAATGGGCCCTAAAATAACATATTTATATTTAAAAGTTTCAACATCTTTTAGAATGACCTGTATTTACTTATATAAAATACTTTTTTTTTGATACGCATATCTAAAGCAAGTCCTGGTTTTATGGATATAAATTATATTATATCCATAAAACCTGGCTTTACATATTTTACTTCCAATAAATATAATTATATTTTGCTATATTTTACGTGATATATTAATTAAAGCATTATAGTTAAATTATAACATTCTTGCATTATAGTAAAATCTAACAATTAATATATCAAATTTTGAATAAACAATTTTATATTTTTTAATATTCTTCTATGACTCTATTAAATTGTGAATTAAATTATACGTCAGGATATTCTACACTTATATTAAAGCAAATTCTTGCTTATTTTAATTACACCTATTGATATAAGAAAAACTTGTACGTAAAGTAAATGAAAATGTTGAATTTCAACTCATAAATATTTATGCAAGTTCAGTTCCCTGTAAAATAATAATAAAATGAACTTCAATGCAACAAAAAGTAAATAAAATTAACCTTTTTTATTCTTGACACAATATCCACAATTTTAATTTGTTAACTTATATTTTTGTTCCAAAATTAATTAAAATTATAAATTAAAAATATTATAGGTAAAATATTTGCTTGATTTTTAATAGAAAATTGTGAATAAGCTACTATAAGGTCTTTGCATAATAAATTACTCAAACAAAATTTTAAATTATTTTTAAATCCTTTTAAAAACAGACTTTATTGAAAAGAAATTCCTTTTATCTCTATTTTTACGAAATGTTACATAAAAAGATATTACGTAAGAACATATTAAATGTTTCACAAATTGTAATTTTCATTTTATTGATCAAAAACGTGTAATCCTTTATATTGAAATAAATTTGAAAGAAAATAATGTATTATTGGATATTTGATATTTTTATAAATTAATAGATTTATACTTTTTCAATTCATTCTCAAGTACTTATATCTAGGAATTATTATTATATTTATATGGAAATATTGAAAAGATACTTATATTTGAATACCTAAAAAAGGTTGCTTAAAAATTAATATTTAACTAATGAAATCCATTAGAGAACATGAATATATAACTACTGTAATTGAACCTGATTTGTAATTGAACCTAACTTGTTGTAAAGTGTTGTTTATCAGGAAAAAATGAGAGTGTTACAGTCAAATCAGAAAATCAGTTTACATATAACAAGATATGACTTTTTCAATCATTAACAAGATCTTGTTTACATGTTTATTCAGTGATGAATGATGATTACAAGCGATATTGATCATTTTACTTTTACCTTAACAAAGTAGAATCATTATAAACTAAAATTTCTGTGTATTTTACTGTATAAACTGAGGTCTATTACAGCAAAAGTTTTGATGCTAAAAATTTGAAAAAAAGTATAACTAATGAAACTTTATAACGCATGAATTGGGCAGCTACAACTGATTGAATCTATATATCCATTTCATAGCATATACTATTCATCGCGTTAGATAAATGGTTAATTTAATTTTAACAGTACACTTCAATTGAAAAGACATCTTGAAAAAATGATTTGATTTCTTAATTAGTGACAGAATGTTATTTCCTTAGTTTATTGCTTATAGTAATATTTAAATTATTGAAAAATATAATAGTCATACTGATTTGCAGGCAAAGTACTTAAACTATTATTTGATGGGATGTGAAATTCTTTCATAAACAGGACTTAGCTCACACTTAATTCTATACCATTTATTCAAGTGCATGCTACATCATCATTATTAGATAAAAGAAATTAAGAAAAGTACTAAGTTACCTTCATTGTTTAAAACAAAAATAGTTTGATAAACTTACCTAAATCATCAACTATTAGCAAATCATACCTTTATTGGACTCTCTAGATATTGAATTTTGTAACCACTTTCAATGTAACAGTTACAGAAATCTTATTAAAATCCAGATTGATTTACTTTATATCTGAGTAAATATATCATAGATTTTAGAAAAAAGTATTTTAATGATATCAACACTCCTAAAGAGATAATATGAAAATTTAATTTCTACACACTGAATTAAGGATACAGTACACCTTAGCAATATAAAATATATTTTAATAAACTCGCAACAACACAAGAAAATATAGGAAATATCATGTTTTAATCTCAAAACATATTTGCTTACGAGCAACATAGGTCTGTATTGTTATTATAAAATTGAGGATAAAAATATATTCAGAACGGCAAATTTCAATTCATGAAAATTATATTAATTGGTTTCCTTAATTATTAAATTAACTTTAGATTCCTACAATCATATTGATTTGTATATATACATTATGTTTTTGTAAAGAATAGTTTTACTTTGCTTAGCTTATTTGTGATATTTGTTTTAAAAACAAAAAACGTCTTTTCCTCCCCTTTATTTAGAGCATTGCTCCATCAACGTTTTTGTTGTATTTAACACCTGATCATTGATATATCTTCCAGGAATAACTCAAAAGTCTTCCTTTTGTTCCTTTATCTACTAGATTAAAATACAAAAGATTAAACAGTTACAATTTTAAGATATCATGCATTTATCTGGACCATCTCATTCAAAACAAAAGCTGCAAAAAATTATACCTTATTGTATTATCTATTGGTTTGTATAACAGCATTTTAAATTAATACATTTTTAATCTATTTAATTAATTATATTAAAAACAATTTTGTGTTTCAATCTTTTGTAAAACAGACATTGCTTTCTTAACATTTCTTCCCAGCATTTTATATTTATATATTATCATTTGTATATTTTCTCTCCCTTTAAAGTGAATAGAAATGAAAGATTTGGTCTGCTGGAAAGAATTGGCCTTTGAACTACAACAGAAAGTACAAACATAATCCAAATAACAGTAATGTGATCTGAATTGATTTTGATAAATCAAATCTAAAAATATGAAATGCAATTATAGCAGTAAAGCGTATAGGGTGTCATTAGAATAATAATTGGTTAGGTGAGTTGATTTTTTCTTAAAAATAATTCATGCTATGAAGGAAATTTGAATATCTTACGTAACTAATTTATCTGTAAATGAACGATGAATACAATGTTTTTGTATGCTTCTCAATAATCGATCAATGTTTTTGTCAAATCTGTGCTTCAAAAATTTATAAATGATTTTCTATTTTTCAGGTAAATGGCTAAAATACTATTTGAATTATATTAATCATTCTATTTGCTAGAATATTTTGAAAAAAGTAATATTAAATAACGATTTATTTAAATGTATTTCAAATCGAAAATAAATAGTTTACTAATACAAATCTTTTCATGCAAATATTTTGAAAAAAAATTATTGCAGATATTATTGAATAAAATAAATTAATAAAAATCAATACGAAGAAAAATTAATAGTATTAAAAATCGGTACGAAGAAAAATTAACAGTAATAAAAATCAATACGAAGAAAAGACAAAATATTTTTTTAATTATGAAAATGTTGTATAATTTTTCCAGTTATCTATTTTTAGCTTTATATATTTACTAGAAGTATATATTTACCAGCATAATCAGTTCTAGAAATAATCCATAGTACTTACTGATATTTCTAGTGATAAGAAATATTGAGTTTATCTTATTGTTGTACAGATTATAATTTTTGGAAAGGTATTTTCTGTAAGAAACAGCTTTATCAACTCTGTGATTCCCATAGATTTAAAGGGAAAAAAGCAAATATAATTATTAAAATATTTCTTACATTTATAACATGTGACTAGAATTTTTTCTTTAACCTAGCATAGTGTACTGTGAGAATGGTGTTGAACAATACACTTAACTGTTTTGATGAACCACATCAAAATATTAACAAAAAAAAAGACGTATATGACGTGTATAAAATAATAACTGTAAATATTCCAGTATCTCATAAAATATAGTACTAAGAAAAAAATCTTTTCAATACATTATTAAAATTTAATTATTAATGTAGCCAAAAGGTAATTCCCTTTCACCGTAACCTAAGATAATTCACAGATTTAACACAAGAAATATTATGCATGCGTTTGATTAAATAACCATATCGTATTATGACATGAAGATTATACACACACACACACACACACACACACACACACACACACACATATATATATATATATATATATATATATATATATATATATATATATATAAATGTGGACTATATTGCAATGCACATTTTGTTGCTTCTTATAATTTTAAATCTAGAATGCTAATTTAAAGCAAAAAATTACCATAAATCTTGAAAATAGTTTCTAAGGTTCCAGTTGGGAGTTATAATTTCAATTTTATGTAAAATGCTATTCTTCACTTATTATCTTATCCAAAATGCATTTCTTTTAAAGTTTTTAAGTAATAAAGTTTATCCTAAGTAGAAATCCTTACCATAAACTAGTATTTGCAAATATCTGTTTATAGATTGTTTACATGAGTGATAAAATATGCATATTTTTCCTTTTAAGGAACAGTATTTAATTGTTCAACGCTCCTCGTAATATGTTAAGATTTTATCATAATGTATGATATTTTTAAATTACAAGTTTCGTTATCAAATCAGAATAAATATTCACTTTTAGATTTCAATTAAGAAAAAAGTGCTTTTGATCTACATAGATTCATGCTCAGCTTGGTTATTTATATATTATTATTAAAATGCTAGCATTTGTAATTATATAATAGCAATATTAATATTTAATATATTTTTGCGTTAGTAATTTTACTTCCATGAGGAAAATTAAGTATGAAAACATAGAAAATCCATGGTTTAAATTTATCACACAAATAACTGTGTTGTACAATGTTTTATACCTATTTTCAGTATTCCATAAAAAGCTACTTGATTAAAATAAAATAATGATTTAGTATTGTAAAAGCTCTTTATTCGCTCTTCCTTCATTCGCGTTTTCATGATTTGTGGATTATAAAGATTGCGACCCAATTCATATATTCGCGGCTAAAAATTTCTATATTTGCGGATCTAATAAGTTCATACGTAATAATAAAAGGATTTCAATAGTTATCCAATCCAA
The DNA here is from genome assembly GCA_030067965.1 of Latrodectus elegans. Lineage (NCBI taxonomy): Eukaryota > Metazoa > Arthropoda > Arachnida > Araneae > Theridiidae > Latrodectus > Latrodectus elegans. The sequence continues at coordinate 39,127,337 of CM057811.1, read as the reverse complement.
TATCATCTGTAAATGTCGTCAAATGGACTAATAAAAAGGTAAAATAGATATTATTACAACTTTGCCTAAAGCATGTTGTTAAATGATATCACCGAGGACTTTGGGATAAGCCGCCTACTCTGCGATCGGTGTTTTTGAGAATGTAAACAAACAGAGTGAAAGTCCCCTTATTATTTAATGAATATAATGTATATTTTTAAACGTTGCTATTCCGTTCTATAATAAAAGCCGCTTTGCGTGTTTTATTGTTTCTTCTTTCACATTGCTTATAAAAATTTTGATCGAGTAATACGTCTCTATCGCTCTTTTTCTAATTTGTAATGTCAATTAAAAAAATGAGAAATGAGTTTAGACACGAAAGAAAAAATTTGTGTTGCCGCTTACAGTGAAAATAGAAATGCTTAATCGTTTCCGCCTTGTCAATGTCAGCGAATCAACTGTAAGATTGATAAATATATCCGAAGATAAAATAAGGTCATCTGTAGCTTCAGCTTCACTGTCAGCGAAAATTGTTCATTATCCAGCGATAGAAAAAATGAAAGTGGCGTTATTTTTGTGGATCGAAGACCGCAAAAAATAAAGGGTGGTACAATGGTCCGGGAGAAGGCAAAGCGTCCTTACGCACATTTTAAAGAACCTGATAGTAGTTCTAGTGGTGAATGTGCAAATGGATGATTTCAAGCATCAGAAGGTTGATTCAATAAACTTAAGGTGAGACAGTCATTGCATAACACAAAAGTCATTAGAGAAGCCGCATCTGCAGGCACTGCTGCAGTAGAATGATATTCAGAAGAATTTGCAAATCTAGCTGTAGCTGATGGAGGATGCAAACCTGAGCAAGTATTTAATGCAAACAAAACTGCACTGTTTTGGAAGGAATGCCGAACAAAACATTAATTTCAAAAAGCGAATATTCTGTTCCTCGATTTAAGGCATCAAAGGATAGAATAACACTGCTGTTGTGTTCTAATGCATCTGAAAATTGTGTCATTAAGCCATTGATGCTTTACAGATTGCTTAATCCTCGGGCTTTAAATAATTAAAATAAGGACAACCTGCCAGTTTTTTGTGGGTGCTAATAAGAAAGTGTGGATTACAAGGGCTATTTTTTGTGACTGCTTCCGGAATTGTTTTGTTTCTAAAGTTAAAACTTATTAAAAAAAAAAAAAAAAAAAAACAGAGTTTAGACTTGAAAGATTTCTAGTTTAGGACAATGTACCAAGTCTTCCTCACAAACTTGAAACAATGTATCCAAATATAAAAAGGACATTTTTACCTCCCAACACGATAGTTTTGCTTCAACTAATGGACCAAGGAATAATCCAGGCCTTTAAACTCTATTACATTAGACGAACCTATAAAATTAAATTGGACAATATCTGCTGCAATCCTGATATGAAAGTACAAAATAGGACAATGCGTATTCTATAGATAAGATAATGTAGTTATTATTAAATGTTTCTAAACTGAAAATATAAATTTTATTTTCCACTTCAAAATTTTTAAGCAATTTTCAAATTTTACAAGAAAAATGACTGGTTTTTTCCCCAAACATCAATCAATATATTATGAAATAATTTATTTTTATAAAAATGTTTAATTTGGGATTTCAAAGATTACACTTACTTTTAATGATGAATAACATTCAAGTAATATTATTTTCGATAACATTTCCTCAAAGTCTGCATGTGTTTATATTTTTATTTGTAGATTAATTAATTAAGTACACAAATTATTTAACTAGAACTTAATATGCCTGTGTAAAACCATTATTTGAGCTAATAATAACATGTTATATATTAACAGAATTTTATTTGGTTTTTGGTATGCTTATAATGAAACTTTATTTTCATAGATATCTTACATTTTTAAAGAAAAGAAAATATATATTAACTTATATGTCATAAACTGAAAAATTTGCAACGATTCAATTTTACATTTTTTAATATTTTATGTGAATTATCATATTATTAGTTTCTAAAATTTCATTCTTATTTTACTTGTAAATATAAAATATTTACAACAAATATTTAAACTCACAAACTTAAAATTACACCTAAAAATGGACCTTTATAGAGAAAAAAAACATGAAATAATTTAAATATGAAAAAAATCATTATTATTTTTGCTTTGGAAACGTTGAAATAAAAAATAATTCATACTTGTTTAAGAGTTGTAGTCTATTATTAAAAATATTGTATTACATTATTTTTTTATTATATAATATCATTAAAATAGCACGTCGGTATGTTTTTAGTTTAAATTTGTTTTAAAATTAATATGAAATATCAAACAAGGGATTTTTAAATACCACTCATCCAAACAGAGGGCAAATCTTATGTGTGATGAATGATAAAATAGTTTTAGGTCTCTTAAAAGAATAACTTTAGGATTTCATATTATTTATTCGTATTTTTCAATTTGATAATAACTAACAGGAACGGCAGTGAGCATTCAGATGCATCCAAATTCTGATTCTGACTATCTATTCCTATATCGAGGCCACATGTAACACTCCAACCTTGTAAATCTTCAGCACTTTAGGGTTGTGAAGTACACAATTCTATCTACAAATGCACGGTCGAATTGCTTGGTGTATCAATCTCTCGCCTTAACCACACTTCTTATCTCACTCCAAGCGTTACCACTGCTGAGCAATTTCTTTTGTTCAGGAAGCTTTAACTTCAAACCGCGGCAAAACTTTTATTTTGCAGACTCAGTTTTCCAGTTCACAGCACTTGTCATTTTTGATGCTTAAATTCTTCCTTTAACATTTCGCGTTTGCTTTAATCCTGATGTCTTCTTTGCAGGATTAAAATATCTTAACCGTAAAAATTGACTGAAATGAAATCTACTTGTTCAAGGCTGTTTTATTTAGTTGGATTAAAATTTGAAAGAATATGAAATAAAAGTTTGATAAAAAAAATCTTCCCAAATTATAATCACATATTATTATAAATAATTTTATTATTAATTATATAAAATATTTTATGCGTAAAAAAAGGGAAAACAAAATCAATAAATAAATTGGAATTTAAATCAATTGTTTATAATAGAAACATAAAGTCTCGAAAAGTTATGAATATTTCATAAACAGAAAACTTATTTTATTTTTCAAATAAATAAATAAAGTGTAATTTCAAACATAAAAACATATGTAAGTTCTATATTTATTAATTTTTGTTTATTAAATTAATTATAAATCTATTGAATAAAATTTAAAACTTTTAAATAACATGCTTGCTTGAAAGTCAAACATTTAATTTATAAACATTCAAATAAACAGATTCTAAAAGTATTAGCTTATTTTATATTCTAATTCCCCTTCATAATTTTAAGCTAATTTAGGAATTTCAGTGATGGATAATGAACGTTTATCACAAGTAATGATGTTTGACATTTATTAGAAATTTTGTCTTTGATATATACATTTAAATGATTAAAAATTTTAAATTAAAATTATTAGAGTTTAATGATATAATGATAGAATAGTTTATATCATTTTATTATTTATATAGCTTGTAATTTTAACATATTTTAAAAATGGTTTAAATGTTCATTTAATTTAGATGTTTAAATATTTTCAATAACATTTTATTCAAAAATATTTTTATCCTTGTTTACACTGTTTTACGTATAACATTAAAATTCTTTCATTGTTTTCTTTAAATATTTCCTTAGCATTTTTTTTAATATTTCAATCAGTTGTTTTCTTTATGCAAATTTATTAGGCACGAATATCGAAACTCTAGTTCAAAAGCATTCTTTATCCAATTTTTACTTCATATATTTTTATACGAATATTAATTTATAAATACAATTAGTAAAATATATTTTTTAATCTTATTATATTTGATTAAAAGGAGCATTTAGATCAAATCTATAAATCCTACGTTCTTAAGCATTGAATAACTGCAGCAAAACTTTTGGCTCTTATGGAAACCAATACAAGCTAAGATGCGGGCAGGTGTGGGTTGGATCACATTGCATTTTGGACAAGGAGGATAAATCTTAAGTCTCGCTACATTCCGTTGAGATCGAATGTGTTTACTGTAAGACAATGCAAGAACCATTTCAACTTATTTACTGCCTCCACCATTCAAGACATCATATCAGAACAAATTCCTCCATACGACTTATGGACTGGCCTCTCAGAGATATACTGGTGATTATTCAGTATTTAACATTAGAGAATTCATAACTCTAAATAAAATGTTTCAATATGATTTCCGTAGTAAAAGTGCTTAAGATTAACAAAGCACACAGAAATAAAATTTAAAGCATATAAGCAAAGTTAAGTATATTTACATATTGTTTTAATTAGTAACATTTACGTGATAATTCTTTATAAATTAGTTAAAATTTTCTCAGAATTACATTTAAATTAAATGTCAAAAGGTATTACGTAATACCTAAACCATTATAAGGAGATTTCTATTGTACATTTATATTAAAATTAAAATAACACATATAAATATGTTTGCCTAACGATACCTATGAAACATCGTGTTATGATTAATTAATAACTTACTAATAATGAATTTCTAGCACATGTTAATCATTTTGAATTTAATGTAACATTGTTGGCCTTTCTATTCGTGTATTTATATTTAGTTAAAATGTTGATAGTTGACTGCCGATAGTCACAAATGAATTTGATTAAATAATTTTATTTCAAGGAAAATATAATTTACTTTTCTTCCATTGCAACATTATACATTTTTATAACATTATTATTAAAATCTTCCATAGTTTTTTCCGATAAACCGTAAATTAAAATATGTGTAGCAAAGAGTATCTTAAAATTGGTGTTTTCAAAATTAACAGGAAACGTTACAATGAAACTAAACTTTAGAGTCATTTAAAATGCGCGTTTCCTTCAGTAGATATGCTACCGGAAAACTTTCAAATCCGGCCTTCTATAGAATGCCTAGCCATTGTATACAATGCTTAAAACAATCCTGCAATACATGAAAAGATTTATATTTCACACATTTCCTATGTTTTCTATAAAATGCCCACTGAGAAGCAAAGTATAAAATACATTTCCCGTTTCAAATACCATAGTTCAAGGCACATGACTTTAAACACACACATCAAGCTCAGAATATGTCAGTTATACATTGCGGTTTTTACATAAATTTCAAAATAATTCCTTTTACTTATGTTTGTTCAACAAAAATTTATGTAGGCATGAAGCAACGATTCTATGTTGAACTGTGCCAAATTAGTGTTAGGGCAGCAAAAAATAGTGTTTTCTTAAATGAAATTACTTAGCAGAAGATAATGAATGATGTGCAAATAGCCAAAATAATAACGGAGAATATTTGTTTTTGAACACCGATAATATAGGGTGTGATGACTGCAGAAAACGAAAGTAAACTCATTTAACCTGTTACAGAAGCTGCCAGCATTGTACAGTATTACTCAACTCTGATTATTTCATGTGTTCACTGAAGTTCATTTATCTATTGGACACGGAAGACGTATTAGAATGTTGAAATAACTTTCAACCGAATATAACCAAATATGAAAACCATACGCGTGAAGGCATTTAACTTTACATCCACCTTTGTGAAACATGCCAGAAAAATCACTAAGATATAAAAAAAGGACATTATTCTGAAACCTATGGTTTTTTTCTGAATTTATTTCCCGTTGTCAAGTAGATCGTATTGACTTTCAGTCACAGACAGAAAGAGAATACAAATTTTCTTTTGGTGTATTAAGACCATGTCACAAAATTTGCAATTTTGACATCTCTAACATCAAAAGGAGTTGAAGAAGTAGCCTACAATCTAGTAGACATATTTTCATAGCTTGGAGCACCATCTATATCACAATATGACAACGATAAGGAACTTGCCAATGATCTGGTGAAAAATTTAAAGGAGTTTTTACTAGTATTGTGTTGATCGTGAAAGAATTTGACTCTTTACTACTAAGAACTAAAAATCGAAACTAAGCATTGAGAACAACTTCAATAACTAAAGGTGCAAAAGCTCGAATAATTCTTCTAATAATTTTATTATATATTTTAATAAATGTTTATACAATATTTACATGAAAGGAATAGGCTTAAAGCCTCTATAAATCTAAATTGAATGGAATAAAACATCATAGGATATTAATCCCTTCAAACAAAACTATACGCACGTATTACAATCGAACAAATTCTAATAAAACGAAAACATTCTTTTTTCCACAATCACAAATTCTAACATGCCCTTATAGCGCCATCTGTTGACAATGAAAGTTAATTAATATTCCGTTACAATCGTTCATGAGGATGAGCAACAAGTACATTAAATTCCTATTTTTTTTATATGAAAATTCTGTTTCCCTTAATAAGGAAAACGTAAATTAAGTTTTGCTTAGATTTCTTTTGTCTTTACGGATTTAAATATTTTTTAATAATACTCTTATTATATTTTTTCAGAGTAACACACATTTGTATTTCCGAAATGCTAATTATTTACATAATAATGTCATCAGGACATTTTTTCATGCTTTACCTATATATACAACATGAAAATCGCAGTGAAATATTCATTCATATTATTTTTATGCCTTATACTTTAAGAAAAAATACCAGATCATGAATTGTACATTTTTATGCAGCAACATTATTTAATTTACGGCGCATGATTTATCTTATTTTTTAGGAATTTCTATTTTTTAGTAAATATTTTTATTGCATTATTAATATTATTATATAAACATTATTTATTAAATAATTTAGGAATATCAAAATTATTTAATAAATAATGTTTATATAATAATATTAATAATGCAATATAAAAATATTTACACGTATCAAAACAAATAATAAATATAATTAATTTAATTAATAAATAATATATTTATAAAAATTGTATAAGATATTAAATATAAAATATATTGAATAAAATGTAATAATAGAATATAGAGAGAATTATTTCACAGAGCCTTACTTGCTTTTAAAATTGTTTATTAATCATATAATTTAAAGTAAAGTAAATGGAAATCTAAATTCTTGACTGTCAAACTTTTAAAATATGTAAAAATGGTATTACTAAATTTATTTTAAATCATTTATGCCTCTAAAGGATTATTATCTTAAATAAATCATCGTTAAATATGCCATATGGTACAATTCAGTTAATTCTGAATTTGTATGAAAGATGATTTTTTTTCATTATTTATAAAAAAAAATATTCAAAATTAACAGGCAGAGTTTAGTTAAAAAACATTCAAAATTAATAATAAATAATAAATATGATAAGAAAAAATGCTTTACTCTCAGTAATGCTTATTTGGAACATTGCAAAATATCATGAACTGATTTTCTGAAAAATTAAAAAAAAAACCTTTTTCTCTGTGGTGGAAATTAAATAATTATTTATTCGCTTGACTTTATGAAAATAAAAATTAAATCTTATATAAAAAAATGCTTTAATATTCATGCATAGGGAAAATTAATGTTTGTCAGGTGATTCACAGCTTGAATGAAAATTTTAAATTTAGAAAATATCATCAAGAAATAAAAATAAAAATTTGTGTAAATCCCACAATTTTAACGTTTTAAAAAGTCAAAATATATGATTATCATTAGAATTACCATATTTAGATAGTTTCATGTTTTGTTACTATCCTTATTCAGTTTTATTTTCTGCTACAAAAATCATTTTGCTTAACTCATGATAAATTAGTTCCTCCTTAACTGAAAATATTTACCAACAGGTTAAAAATCTTGTCATTATATTTCTTCCCATTTCTCTAAGGGAAAATTTTTATTCATGTTTATTTTGATCAAAAGATAATTAAATTAAGAAACTGCAAACGTAATGTTTTTTAACATTAAACAAAAATGCCCTTTCTTGACTTTGTTTTTTATCTTTTTTTGATTCTTTTGACAATATGTATTCAACTTTGTTTTATATTTTAATTTAACTGAGCATCTCGTTTCAAAGTTTTTATTTTAGTCATTTCACAGTTTTTGTTTTCGAGAGTAACTTGTTTTTGTTTTTAATTTTATGAATTAAAAGCAATCTTTTGAATACATATTGACAATTTGATTTATACAGTTCAACAATAACTTATATTCAATATAAGAAGCGCTACAAGATTAAAACTTTAAAAAAACATTTAAAAAATGGCTGTAATTATATATATATATATATATATATATATATATATATATATATATATATACATATATATATAAGAGGGGGTTATCCTTGATTAATTTATAAAATGTCTCGATCTAAAAATATAATGCATGTTCTAAAAATCGAGATATTGTTAGATTTTTGCTTAACATCATATTAGTAATTATATTTCGTTGAAAGAGCTTATTTGGGGTTCTCGAAATGAAATGAATTATTTTAGGCAGTTACGATAAATTTATTTCTAAATATATTAAAATATTAATCATTCTTCTTAGAAACTTATAATTCAAAACTGTGATTTTGTAAGTATCCTATATAACAACCACACAATGATTTTTCATAGATTGAATTCTTATGGAAAACACACAAATCATTTTTTTACTAATTCTATAACATGCTAAATTTTAAAATATCATATTCTGTGTCTTGACTTTTATGTAACTTAATTTTCTTCTGTCTTGGTTTATCAGTGTTTTCACTGAAGATAAAAATGTAAAATAATTTCCTTTGCAGTTTTTTATTGCTGTTCAATACTTAACTTTATCGTTTTAGAAAAATACATTTGGTAAAAGAATAAAGACATTTTGATTTGATACTATAAAACAAAGAACCCAATTTTTATCGCATCAAAACATTTGTGTTTATGAGACAATATTTCATTTTAAAACGATGTCCAAATACTAGTACAATGCATAAAGATAGTTAAATTATATGTTATTGAAGAGTAGATCAGCAGTTTGCATATTTATAATATGTTTTTTTTAATTATCTTCTGGAAGTCAATCATAGTTTTTTAACATAGATCTTATTTTAAAAAATGACAGATAATATATAACGAGTAGAAATTAAGAATGGAAATCCATCCTCTGTGTGTATGTGTGTAATAGTTAGTTTGTCGCTCAATGGTCATTTTTTGCCCACAAGGGCTAATTAGACCAGGCCCTACGGCTTAAATTGGATTCCGAACCACTACAAACATCCATGCCCAAGGTGGGATTCGAACCCACGAGCTGTTGAACCGAAGGCAAGAGCGCTAACCATTTGGCTGCGAACTCGGCGTATGTGTGTAATAAGCAGTTCATAGAAGAAATTAAATGAAATTATATAAACACTTATGGAAATAATAAAGATGTACTAGAAGGCGTTATCTATTAAGTGTATATTATTTTGTGAATTGTAGAGAGAAAAATGTAAAATATATATTTGGTTATCATCATTAAACTTTGTTTCCATAAAATTAAAACTTATGCAAATGATTTATAAATTGATAAAGTACTACACTTAATACTGGTGATGTTAGTAATCAATTTCAAAATAAAAATCCCAAATTTATTTAGCCTATTCACTAGAAAATTTCTAGTATTTATGACCTAAGCATTTATCCTAAAACCGTTTTTATTGCTTTAAAACAAATGTAAACATATATATATATATATATATTTTAAAATTAAATAAAAATATTTAAATGGGATATTATTTAGGAAAGGCATAGGTAAAAGTAGTTAAAAATTTCAACTATGGATAACATGAAAATATGAAAATGTAATATCTAACATATTTACCACATTTTTCTTTTTATACTTGGTGTTTCTTGGCTGCATATCATGAAAAACTATAAAAGTTTATTACAGTTTTTAGACCTATATGTATGTGAAACCAAACGTAGTAAGGAGTTAATTGCTAAATATAAAGTTTTTAAAAAAAAAACGTTAAATGTGCAACATTATCTCTACATAAGTTGCAAGCATTCAGAAATATGAAATAGGTTTTGAAATAATAATCGTCGTAGGTCTGAAAAAAGGATTCAAAATTTTGAAAACAATTCTTTGATGAGGAAAGAGAAGAAATGAAATGACTTAACGTCAATCGAAGACATTGTCAACAAGAATCGAGTTTTTTTCTTCAACCACGCAGACTACTGGGCATCGCACAAACACTGAAACGCATGTCTGTTCTCCGTTCCATGTGGAAATGGCGTCGAGAGTTTTATTAAACATCCAGCACTGTAATCCCTACAAAACTGGCTGTATTCATTAATTCTTTATAATTTGCCAGCAAGAATGAAATTTGTTTTGGAAATTCTCAATTACATGGAAGTATACATTTTCATGGAGTTAGTTGAGAGAAGAAGATATTCAACTGAAGGAATGTGTCAATACAAATAATTTCTTAATGTCGATAGCAAAAAGTTCGGTTTAAAATTAATCATTAAGCATTTTGTTTGCAAAAGTCACTTAACACTGGAATTTTGAATCATCATCAAAGATGTAACCATTATGTTTTCAGGATGTGGTTGTTTTTGAAAAACTTAAAGCTATAGTTGAAAAATTTGATTCTCAGAATGCCAGAATTATAAACTTTGATTTCCATATCAGCTGTTCATTCCAATCATAATCATGATATTTTTATTCTTGACTTCTGGTTGTTGGGGTATCTGAATAATGTTATATTTATTTTTTCGAAAGCAATCAATGTTGAATTGAAAACAAGCAATGTGAAAGCATTCTGAATGTGATTTCGAATACATCTGAATCAGTTATGGAGCATGTAGTTTTTCAACTTGTTTCAGAAAATGGTAAATAATATTAGTATATTATTTATAGTATTATAATATTAGTATAATTAATTAGTATATTATAAAATTAGTATAATATTAGTATACTGGTCTAAAGCGTGTTTAATATAAAATCAAATCACATTGATACTATATTAAACATGCTTTACGCCAGTAACGGAAAATGTAACACGTAATTTGGTTATCATTTTTATGCTTTTTTCTGAATCAGAATCAGAACATTTAAACTTTAAACACTGTTGTACAGGCAACTGAAGAGAGCTGCTGTCGAGACTGGTCTAATACTGTGCAGATATATATATATATATATATATATATATATATATATATATATATATATATATATATATATATATATATATATACATACTACATACTCACTTCCGGAAGCCGATCATAATTGAAGAGGATGCAAATCACTGTAGAAGTAGTTGGAAGTTTGCATGTATGTTAGGTAAATGCTCATTGCCCGCTTTCATGTCAAGAAATATATGCAAAAAGGGCAGTCTTATAAGATACCAGCTTTGTGAAGGGTTACAGAAGGTGATTGTAAGTGCTTATAGAAGCTGTTTAAAACTTTCGCACAATTTGTTTTCAAGACATACGTGCTTTTATAACTTCCAGAAGACGAATGGAAGATTTTGAGCGCTAGGTTGCTGTAGGACGCATTGAAGCAAGGCAATCGATCTCAGATGTTGCTCTTTTCTTCGGCGTTCTTTATTCTGTAATTTAACGTTTATGGAAACAATTCCAAACCACACAGACAGTTTTTCGAAGGCCCGTAGCCGGTCACCCAAGGGCTACTAACTCCGCGGAAGATCGATATATTGCGATTTTAGCCTGGCGAAATCTTAGAGCAACCTCCACATGTGTGAGATTTATGGTTACAGAGTCCATTGGTAAGGTGATATCTGCAACTACTGTACGTCGAAGATTACACATGAGAGTACTGTTCGTCCGTGTACCTGGAGTTTGTGTTTGACTATCCGTCCAATCAAGATGGGCACGATTAAATATGGTGCCGGGAAGATATCATTTGTACTGTATCTGACTTGGGCAATGACATGTATACTGATGAGCCAAGAATTTCTCTGGAGCCGGATGACAAGCGTATATGAAGTGGACAAGGAAGACAAATTCAGCCCCAAAACATCACGGAGCATCACGCATTCTGAGGCGGAAGCATTATGGTATGGGCAGGGATTTCCTTAGAAATAACGCACCGATCTGCACATCTTTAAACCGGGTTCTATTACGGCTGTACTGTATCGAGATGAAATCCTAGAACACTTTTTGAGATTGTACGCTGCAGCAATTGGTCCTACTTTTGTATTAATGGACAATAACTCACGTATGCATACAGCTGACATTGTCCATGACTACCTAGAGAGTGAAGGGATTGAGCATATAGTGTAGCCACACAGCATATTCTCTTGGCCTTAATAACATTGAAAATCTTTGAGATGCTCTCGGCCACGTTGTATCTTTACGTTTCTCATCTCCAGTCACTCATATTGAGCTGGAAACTGCTCTACAAGATGGATAGTTATTGCTTAATTCTGCGGTTTTGGACCATCTAATTGAAAGCATGGTCACAAGGTGTAAACTTTGTATACAGATGAGGGGAGTCACATACGTTGTTAATGTTATTTTTTCATTATACGATGTTTATTTTCACTTTATACATAATTTTGTTTATATCTCTAGTATGTCATTATCTCATAACTTACAAAAATTTAATATTGTTTTTATTTCCGTATATAATTAAGAATTTTAGTTTAATGTATAAATATATATGCTATTTGTCAGCCGAATTTTGTGTCAACCAAATCAGTATTTATTGATTTTGATTTTTTACAGTCGCTCTTAAATTTTGGGAGTGAGTGTATATATATATATATATATATATATATATATATATATATATATATATATATATATATATATATATATATATATATATATATATATATATATATATATATATATATATATATATATATATATATATATATATATATATATATATATATATATATATATATATATATATATACAATATTTAGTTGTTTGAGAAATAGCAGGAAATAAATAAACATTTCCAAGGTTTATATTTGAAAGAAAAAGCTTAGAATTTTGAATAGAAAATAAAGAATAGAATATATGTTTCTAGAAAAGCAAATATAATACTTAAAAATAGCTGCATTCTTTAAGAACGCGACGAAAGTACAGAGATGTCGAGAAGGCTTACTTTTCACCGCAAATTTTTTCTTAATGTATAAAATAGAATTCTCATAAATTTTAAATTGTACATGAGAATTTAAATAGAAATTTATGCATTAAACGTTTATTAATTTTATCATGGTTATGCATGTTTAGAATTTTAGGGAGATGCTATTGAAATTTAATAAAACAGTAAAAGCCCGAGTGGAATCCAACAGCCACGTGCTCATTGTTAAAAAAAAAAAAAAAAAAAAAAAAAGTAAATTGGAAACGTTTACACAGTTACAGAATCTGTAACTTGGTAACGGTTATATGACGCCTCCCTTATATAACCGTTACCATACTTTCAAGGTATTTAATTATTTTTCCTGCACTTTCAATACGTCTGATTAGAATTTAAACGCTTGGAAGGAAAAAATTTTACAAAATCTTCAGAATTATTTGTATACAACTGTGAAATACCATACATAAATTTAAATTTTATGCTAAATTATTTGTGTGGATCTCATTTTGTTCATATTTTTAATTAAAATGCATGCTTTAACACATATTGAAAAAAGTTAAAATAATGAAATTGTTAATTGTGCAAAATATTTTAATTGAAAACATAAAATAAAAATAAGCCCAATTTTATTTGTTGTTAAGGCCAATAACAAACCGGTAAGCCCAATTTTATAAAATTAAATTTGTTTCCGATAGTCATGAAATATATGGAAATACTTGAATTCAAAACAATGATAATACTTATTTTAAAGAAATGAGATATTTAAACATTTTTACATAGTTGCTAAGTTCTACTTATGAATAATAAGTTGAATCAAATAAAAGTAAAATAATGTGCAAAATAAGCTTATTTTTTAAATAATAACTTTTTAAAATATTATCCTAAGATAAAGAACGATTTGAATTTCATTTATTTTAACTACTGTTTATATTAAATTTTATGGAAATGTATTAATTACATTCGCACATACAAAATATAGAAATTATACTGAATATACTTTGTCTTTAAAAATGTCATTTTTCAGTATTTTATTATTCTAACTAGATTAAAATATGCATTCATGTAAAGTTACAGGCTCACTTGTAAGAAGCAATAATATAATTTTAAAAAATGCGTTTTCTTGATTATAAAACAATATTATGATATAAAATTGCATCAGAAACTATTGTAAAATAAACGTGTTACAATTGTAATGACATTTTATCACTTTATCTGGACTATTTTGTTTACATATATAACATTAGTTAAATAAAGTTTCATTAAGAAATAAGAATAGTTAATATTTATTTCAACAGATGTACTGTAGTTCAATTTAAATTTTTCTTATTTTTCATTGAGTTGCTGTTGTTAAAATAACATTTATTTCATATTATGAATAATTTGAAATTACTTCTCACTTAAGTTTTGTATATTACTTATCTATTTGAATGATGTTTGCAAAATTTATGTAATCATAAGTAATTCATTAAACTTTCAACATACTTTTCATTAAAGGAGGATGTATAGATTATTGTAATAGGTTTACGAATATAATTTCTTTCATTTTTTAGACGTGTCACACCTTATTTTGATAACATGTAATGTCAAAGATTATTATGAATTTCAGTAATTATTTCCATATTTTTTAAAATGGTAAATTCGATATATTTTTTATCCAATAAATATAAACTGCAACATTAATGTAAGGCTGTTTACATAAAATTGCTTTAAACAAAATATTCATGTTATAGGGATAGTTGAAAAGTTAAAAAATTATTTTCACCATTGATTATATTAAATATTAATAAGAAATTGAAACATTAAATTATAAACATAACAAATATTACGACTTTATGAATTATGAAAAGGTAACATAATTAATTATCTAGTTTCACTCATCAGAAAAATGTATTCTCATTGAATTCAACAGTAGTTATACATGGATATTTTTTCACAGAATTTTGTTTCACACAACCAATAATAATGGTTAAAAACACCACTGAATCCTGCATTTCTTGAAAATTTTTTACTATCGGAAAATTGACAAAACATTCGCTAAAGCCATCCCAATTCAAAAAAAAAAGGCAAAGGAAATAAAATATAAAAAACGGATCGCTCAATGTAGAATATTGATTTTTGTAGGTGGTAGTGAGTTACCAACACGAAAACATGAAAAAAAAATATCTACTATTTTAAAGTTGAACATTTTTTATATATTTAAATTAAACAAAGGTGTATAGAATTTCTTATTAGCACGAATAGACTAAAATAAGTTAATAATTATGAGGGAAAGTTCACATACTTTTAATAAAACTCATGTAAATCCTAAAATGCATTATGGGAATAAATATGCTCGAAAATGAATTATATATATATTTTTTGCTTTCCTTACTTTTATATTATATTTCATTCATTGATAAGGGGTTTAAAATTTAAAATTTAGAGTTTTTCATACAAATTATATGTACATTATATCTATATGTGCAGTATAATCGTAAAAAATCTTAGTATTTGTATCATTATTCTTCTTCTGATAGATTGGCCAATTGAGACGAAACGGTCACCGGATTTTCACATGTTTACATAGAACTATATTCAAAAAAAAATTCTAAACTTAATTTGGTTTGGCGTATCTCACTTTCACACCGTTGGTTCATAAGATCATGCTTAGGATCACTGCTGAAAATGAAATGTGTGACTAGCTCAAATATTTCCCTGGCTAGACTAACAAGTGGCCACTTTAAATGTTTTTCCTTTAACAATTTCGGGAAAGTCTACACAACTTGTTAGCAATCGTGTGACCCCCCATTCAGGATTGCATTGGATTTTGTAAGAAGAGCTTAATATCCAATCCTGTGACTAATATTGATTTTTTTAATGACTAATGACTTTATGGAGCTGTTCTCATGTATATGATATGTGTTGTGGATAAGAAACAACAGTAACAATATAACTGTTATTATCTTATTCGTTAAACCACAAATGAAAGGAAATAACTAACTTCATTTTTTTGTTTTATGCAATCAACATTGGTTTTGTACGAAGAAAAAACAGATCCGGTTACTAATATAGAAATAAAAAACTATTTTATTAATTATTAACTGCGTAAATTTATGAATTAACCAAAAAGGTATAATAAGCATGGAGATGATTCACATGGGAAAAATGTTAGCAATGTAACTAATTTTCAATAATGATTATGGAAATAATCATCGTCGCAATTAATAGTAGAATTTGTTCTTTTTTTAGAATTTGGTGTTTAATATATAATTCTAACCGTTGGTGAATATTGGTAAAAGGAAATTTTTTTCTGTAAATTGTGTCAGAATAAATTATTTATTTACTAATTTTGTGTTTCCTTCCTTACGACAAAATCTGTGAAGCTCACTAAGAAAGGAAATTCTTCAAGATGTAAATTTGTGATAACAACTTTTGGATACAAGACTATAGTACGTGGTGTCAAATGAAGAAAGTTTTAAATGACCAATAACCAACGAACATCATCCGATACCAACACAAGGACATGCACACCATGCAATACCAACACGTAACCAACACAAGGACATGCACACCATGCAATACCAACACATAACCAACACAAGAACATGGAAAAAATATTTTGCTAGAATTACTAGTGATAAACATTACATATAATAATTAATCTTCTTCAATAAGTTGTTGACAGAAATGATGAGCATAAATAAAACTGTTTAATTTTAAGAATTTAAATTTGTGACAAACTTCATTATCTATTAAAATTTTTTCCTTGTAGAAAACGCATAGAAATATCATTTTTACAATAACTTCCAAAAAATAAGTAGCGTTGCGTGAAAATATTTCTATGCACCATGCATTTGTATCAGAATAAGTTTTCTTACAAAGGAGTATAAATTTGTTCATAATTCCGAGGACAAATGTATTTTTGATTAAGCAATATACTATCACAATCTTCTGAAAATCCTTAATTGATACAGTGTGAATACATTCATTTCTCAGTAAGCACATCTCTTGCAGTTTGAGTTTTTAGATGTAAGAATATATGGTGGATGCATTTTAAGACTTAATCAAGACAAACCTCATATTTGTGTCATCAAATTTGGAAAAAAGATTTCAAAATGACAAAACAGAGTACCATGGCTAGAAAACTGTAGTTTTATTGCATTCAAACTTTATTATATACCACAAAGGTACTTTCAAAAGAAGAAAATCTAGAGCAGTTTCTCTCTCATTGATCACTTCATAAAATGTGAACTTATCTCCCTGCAATTTATGCATCCAGATTTTTCATTTTTATTTAATGAAAATGTGTTCCAGTTTTTATAAATCATGTATTTCGCGTCATATTTTTGTATGGTTAATAACTTGCCAATGATTTTACTGTGAATATTTCTGTTCAGATAAAGCACCCAAATCAACTTATCTTATTCACTCTTCACTTGTATCCTTTTATTGACATATGGAAACCTATACAGAAAAATATATTCTGATACCGCATAATAAAATCATACTTCATATAATATTTTAAGACACTTAATATCATATATTTTCTTGTATTATTATTAACCAACTGATTCTTCTTTTAATATAGATGTACACATATAGGACGCACTGTTAAAAACTGAAAACTTCTTTGAAAGTTCTATACATTATATCTTAAGATATGAAGTTTTATCTACAGGCCAAAAAATATATTAATGATTTGCCGATGTTTTTTACTTGTACCGGAAAACCTATTAAAAAATCAATTTTTTGAAGTCTTTGAATTTTAACCGAAAAGCAAACTTAGAAGCAGATAAAATTACGTTATTTAATATTCCAGTATATTTCGGTTGCCATAAGTGCACATTTGTATAATAATGACCTGCTTACCTGCTTTGTGTTTACACATGCAAAGTATTAAAACCACACCTTAAAAAAGTACTATATCAAAAAATAGGAGATTTATTTTAGCAATTAATTTATCAATAAAACATTCAAAAAGTAACACATTTTTTTGAAAGAATTTTACAACTAATTTTTAGTTACATGCTTTATTTAATAACATATTTGAGTAAAAATTAAATTTTATCATTAAGTCAAGAATAGAATCCTTCATTAAGGATATGTTATAATATGCCAAATTTTATACATAAGAATTATTTAGTTAAAACGTTTTGGAAATTTTTTTCTTACTAGAAAAGGATTGGATAACATTGAAGACATTTCTAATCGCTCATTGAATTTTAAAACTTTTTCATTACTTATTATTAAGATAGGTTTGGAAGTAATCTGCTTATGAGACACACAATATAAGGTTATTTTTGTATGAAATACATTCAATTTCATCAATACATTGATTTTGAGCTTTCGATTAAATTAAGTAATATTTCGGTTTTCGTAACATAAATTTTTGATGTGATTTGGATTACAATACTGCAACATATCAGTAAAATATAAATAATAAAGGAATTTATTACAACATACTTTTTTATAAAACATCATCTGAAAAATATAAGTGAAATACATGAAACAATCTTAGTTCTGAAATTAAAAAAAAAGAACATATTTCATAAATATTTTACATATTTGAGTTTTAAATGAAATGCACAGTTTGTGGAAAAGTATAAATATATATTGTCGGTATGTTGATGTTACATTCAAAATCAAATGCTCATTTCAGGAATGTAATAGCTTAGATGGATTCATAACTGTCGAGTAGAATAAATATTGTAGTGGAGAGAATGGACAAACATATCCCATCTCTATATCGATTTCAGATTAAGCTTAAGGCCATGAAAGGGAATCATAACATCAAAAGCTGTTGTTTCGATTATGTTCTGTGGCTACTTGTATCAACACTGCAATGAACGTTATAGTAGAAATTTCACTTTATAGTATAATAAATAGGAACAATGTTAATGCAAATAATTATTATGAGAGATGATAATTTCAAACGCTTATTACACAGAAAAGAAAAGTTTAATATATAATTTTTAGGATCGTTGAAAAAATATAAACCAATGACCAATGTGCTAATATCCAATATTTCGTAATTTTAAATCTAATTTAAATTATTTTATAATAATAATGATATATATAACAAAATATAGAACATTCTTGTGTGTGTGTGTGTGTGTGATTCCCCATATTAAAATAGATTTAGCATATAAATTAAATTTAAAATGAAAATAGGTAATTAATCTAATGTAATGCATTGCCTGATAAAAAAAATTGAAATTAAATTAAATAGAAAATTTGATTTTGAGAAATCACAGTATTTTTATGTAAATAAATTTGTGTTTTATATGCTATATTTTAATTGTTACAACTATAATGTATTTTTAATATTACTAATTAACACAAATGATAAAACAGAGAGTTTTATCAAAAAGCCAAAATAATTAAAATTATTTTTAAGAAAAACCTCATGAACAATTTAATAAGATAATTTTTAAAAAAATCACTTTTTATAAAAAGAATGCATTTTTATTGAAAAGAAATATTGTTGTGAGATACAATAAGAATAATAGGAAACTACCACAATTCAGTTAGAAAAATAAATGTAACATAGGGAAATTATTTTTCAAAAAATTACGCATAATGATTAATAATATAATAGTAACTAAATAAGTAAAAGCTTTAAATTATTTCAATTAGATAATTTAAATCACCTAATTTTTAATTTTTATTAAATACTTAATGAGGAAATCAATATATACAGAAAATAAAATGGCGATATATTTTTTATGAAAATTAGGAAATTAGTCATTAAAATCAAACTAATCTAAATATAATTTAATAGAAGCCAGCTTTAGCAAATATATTTCTAGTTAAATATATCTGACACCGAGAAAAATAAGTAACGTTAGCAAATGTACATAATTTATTATGGCCTATTAATGAATTCATCACCGGTCATCAAAGCATCTTTCCTCTCCAGAACAACAACAAATTTAGAATTGAATGAATAGAAAAAGTGGTATGGTTTTTTAGGAAATGATTGGCGTTCATAGATTTAGTAAATATTTTGGTTAATGGTTTTTGAGGTTGAATTAAGTATAATATGGACAACTTTACATGAAAATAATAATATATCAACAAAGAGAGAGTGAGAGAGCTAATACCTATCGTTACTTTGAAGAATATACATTCAAATTTTGTAGGGCTAATAAACACACTCAGCATACAGTAGAAATAGTTAATTGGTGAGCCAATACTCAACAAAATTTAAATATTGTAAGACAAGACATTTTATGCATTATTGTGAGTAATATATTTAACAAATTTGAATTTAAAAATTTTCTAATACAAGTTATTATAAACGAAATAGAGAAAATATTTTTTCATATATTAAACAAGTTATATGAATGTAAAAAATAGATTGAAGAAGTAAATTATCAAAGTATTTACTAATCTTCAATTATTTAATCTTCTCAACTTATATCTATCTTTTCTTCAGAAAAATTTGATTGAATTTAAATAATTATTTTACTCTTCAACAAATAATATTTTTTAAATTTTATATTAAGTTTTAAAATTTGAATTCAACACTGATTCTAATAATCATCATTTTAAGATGTTTGATAATCTTTACATGCATTACACATAATCTAAAACACAAGAAAATGTTCACAATTTCTTTTATTTTTGGTTAACATAAAAAAATATTTCCGACAAAGTATCTGGAAAATTTACTTTTTCATAATTTTTCTAAAGTGTTATCACGCATTATATAAATTTAAGTTTATTTTTTAAGACAAAATAAGTTGTTTGCATTTAAATTTAAGTTTATTTGTATTACATTCATCTAAATTAATTTTCATTCATATAATCATAACATTTTTTAAAAAATAAATAAAACTTTTTTTTTGAAGTATATTGATTATTCTATTCTATCTTCATGATAATTTTGATTGAAAATACCGAAATTGCAGAATTTAGTAACATGTCAGATCATCCGTATTTTGTGATAAATATACATGTGTAGATAGTTTTACAAATCGATGAATGACATAATGTTAGAACATGTTTTGCACTTTTTTTCATCATCATTTAAAAATAAATGTTTTTTCATCATTTAAAAATAAATGTTTCAAAATGAATGAATACTAGAGCAGCTTATAATTCAATCTATTATTATTCAAAATGATTAAAAATACTTTTCAACTTATCCAAACATTGGTTTCGGTTTATCATTTAAAAGGAAAAACTTTCCCTCAAACAAATTGAAATGTATTACTTGGAGAAAATCATAATTGTGTTTGATTAATATCAAAGATACGAACTATATAGAAATAAACTTTAACTAAAAGAAAGATTTCCTATATATATATATATATATATATATATATATATATATATATATATATATATATATATATATATATATATATAAATCATATATATCACATACATCAGAAAATAAGAAATATATTTAGTACATTTGAACTATTATTATTATTATATATATATATATATATATATATATATATATATATATATATATATATATATATATATATATATATATATATATATATATATATATATATATAAATATATATATATGTAATAGTTCAAATGTACTAAATATATTTCTTATTTTCTGATGTCGTATTATTATTTTAAAATTTGTGATCACAATAAATGAAATTGTGTTATGGATTTGTAGTTTTCTCATTATAATTAATCAATTTTACATAATCCTAGCAGTCTCTATTATATAATATTGTAATAAATGCAAACAAATTTGTACTTAAATGTATTTCTTTTGACAAAGAACAAATGTTTTCATTTATATCTTTAAAAAAGTTCAATATATTTGCTAAATAACTTTTGGTAAATCATTTTTAATATTCAACGCAAACGTAATACTTTGATGAAAATATCTGATTCACTGTTAATAATATTAAAATAATCCTCATTTGCTACGAAAATAAACATGAAAAAAATAAGTTTATATGGTTTACCATCTTTCTTCTTCTGTTTACCTTCACGCAAAACATTTTGATTTACAATAAGCAATTTAAAAACATAAGTAAGTACTAAATAAAGAAGATGTATAGGAAACTTTTTACTTTTCTCTGAAACATAAAAGAATCAAATCCTGAATCGTCGTCTTACATTTACAGAATATTTTAAATGTATGTTATTTTAATGTTTTAATATCATATTTATACTTGATGCATATTAAATACATTTTAGTACTTCATATATCATTTTTATGCTTATATCTTACTTCCTTAAAGTTTTTTTTTATTACTAGATGCTATTTTATATATGCCCTTTGTGAAATTATAATATTATTAGAATTATTTATATATCATAACTACTATAATTAAACATTTTTCTTATTCAAATTAAATAGTTTCAATTAAAAAAGTTTATAAAGTTCCTATTTTTAAATTATTTTATTGAAATAAGTGGCATTTATTATTGAAGAATTTTCTTTTGTTTTAAAAATTTGCATCGTAAGAATAAGTTTTATCGTTAAATTTGTGCACTGCTTAATTGAAGATTTATTTTTTAAAGATTTGTATTTAAATTTCTTCATTTCTGCTTAGTAAATTATAATTTTCTTAACTTCTTCGTAAAAAAAACTTCTGTGAAACTTCATAAGATTCCTTTCCTTATAATTCTAATGTCTGATTATCAGATATTAACTTTTAAAATTTGCGTTAACGAAAATCTTTTCTGTATTCTCTTCTTGTAAAACTAAAAATGTATCTCAATTTGAAAAGTAGAATAGTTAAGAAAAATAAAATACTTTTACATTTAAAATTTCTTAGAAATTTTATTTATGGTTGTATTCAGATTATTTTTAATAACGTTTGTTATTTCCTGTTTTTCACAGAGTCTTGCATAAAGAAAGTGTATCGTAATATTATCGAATTCATTTAACAAAATCCCTTCACATATCTCAGGGGAATATGAGATTTATTTGAAACAATTTTCTCGATCATGGGAAGATTAAATTAAGAACGTGGGAAAGAAAAATTTTCTCAAAGCTGAGTTTAATATTTTCTTTAAGCTAAGTTCCTCTATTTTAATTATTTTTCTGGATTGCTCTTACATTATTATCTGTTACAATCATTTAAGCTATGTTATATGTGTTTACAAATAAAGCATACAATTTTTATCTCTTTCCTCATATTAAATTCAAAGCGCTCGTAATGTAATTTAGCTATGTGCTTTTAAGTAAATTTCAAAGTGAAAATTTTTAAGAAATGTAAGAGGAAAATTCTCATCATGTTACGTTTGCCTATATTAAAACATTGATATATTGACTTTGAGAATTAATGCCTATTTAAACAACCATACAACTGCTTCGTCAAATTATATATATATATATATATATATATTATATATACATACATACATATATATATATATACATATACATATATATATATATATATATATATATATATATATATATATATATATATATATATATATATATATATATATATATACATATACATATATATATATATAATATGTGTGTGTGTATATGAAATACAGGCTCATTTATATGCTTCATGTATTAAGAATCACACATTCATCATGACAATTATATATTTTTGTAATTTTTTTTTCAAATTGGTTTCCTTTAATTTTTGTTAATGTTTCTTTCAATTATTCACTGCAAATCGTGTATGTTGTTGATATTCGAAGAAAAGAATATAAGATTATTTCAATGGGAATGATTTTGAATATAAAAGAAGATAACCACAAACTAGATCAAGCAGGTAAATTGCATAAATATAAAACAGAAAATTTTGCGATCATTTTGGTAACGTATAAAAATTTCCTTGAAATTAAAACAGATTAAAGAACATAAGAAAATTTGAATACATATTATTAAAGGGTACTGAACCTGTGCCATTAAAATTTCAGTAAGAAATGAAAAAATCAAAAATGAAATTACAACTTTTGTTCAACCTCTTATATTTAAGCAAGATGTATGTTTTGAGTTTAATCTATAAAAATATTCAATCTTTCTGATTAAGAGTGTCCTCATGTGTCTTTATTGCTAACAACCGTGTGCAACTTTTATTTTTATTCGCTATATAGTAATCGAAATACAGTAATTGCCTCTTAAATGCTTGGCTGAGAAAAAATTCCACTGTATAGTATGCTCTTGATAGGGTCTCATTTTGTATCGCAAACACAGTTTCCTATTTATTTGAGACAACTCAATACGCACTCTTATGCAAAAGAGACAGTTTTAAATACGTTGTATTTTATATCTAATATTAAAAAAATGCTTAAAAATTAAAATATTTCTTCAAAAAATAGTAAATTAATTTTTTGTTTTATTTCTTTTTATCTTGTTACGTTTCTTATGATCTTCTTAATATATAAATGTTTCTAAGACCCTAAATTAGAACTGATTAAATTCAAAGAACTTTATTAATTACATTAATATTAAAAATTTCTTTAGTAGTAGGTCATCATTTGGAATTCTTCCTCAACCCACTGATGTTTAACTATCATTAACAAAATTGAATCAAATGCATTAAAAGTCATTTACAATCAGTATTCTAGGAAACTACAGATTCCAGATTTAAATTTGATTTACTAATTATTTTTAATGAGTTAATCATATCAAAATATTATTTTTTCCATTAAAATTTTCCATATTTATATTTATAAACTATATATTTTCTTGTCATAAAAAAAGTATTGTTCTTTTTGCAGGATATCTTAGAATCTTGTACCTGTATTTAATGAATCACTTGCTTTACTAAGAAAAATGATGTCTATTAAACTTGTAATTACATTTCACATTCATGACAAAATTTATAAACATGATGAGAAAATAATGATATATTCAGTGTAAATTGAAAAAATGCTTGTTTTTTTCAATTTGTTAAAGGAAAATTTTTTGAAATAAATCATACCTTGAACTATTATTTGTTTAGCTTCTATTTATTAAATCAATACTCTTTATCGCAAAAAACAAAATTTTCTACAAACATTAAGTTAAATATTGCTTTAAATGTTATATAATACCTACCCATTTTGAAATAATGTTAATTGGACACTTTGAGAAATAAAAATACATTGCAAAATATTATTGAGAATATAATTAATTAAATATATGTAAACGAATGGATTATACGCTATTTATTTATCTAGACAAATTATAAACTTTAACGTAAAAATTATTAATTTCTATTTTAACTAAAAAAATTACGCTTAAGATTCTAAGAAATACTGAGTTTTTTAAGAAGACAAAAATACATGTCTAATTTAAAAGAAAGCAACCAATTTTAAATATATCTTATATGTATAATTTAAAAGAATAAAATATTGAATAAATAATTAAAAAATATAAATCCATAATTACGTAATTTGACGAATCCAAAAAATCCAAAATTGTAAATTTGTTTTTATTCAATATAACTGTCTAAAACTTTTAAACATTTCAGAAGTTCTCCATTGAATCCTAAACAGAAAATCGATTGTTTAAAAAAATGCTTCAGAAAACAATATATACTTGCTATTATTTTTAATTCTGATAAAACAATCAGTAATTTTTATATTTCAAAATGTTTTTTATATCATTAATTCGACTTATACTTAAAATAAAATCCCGATATAAAAAAAATGATTTAAGCTTTAAAAATGTTTCCTATTTCATCGCTTTTACTGTCTTAATTTTAGATTTTAAGGATATCTTCGAAATCTCAAAAATCATATGTTTTAATAAATAAAACATATACCCTATAGTAACACGTGTTACGGTATTTAAATTGTAAAACTTATATACCTTTTTTTCTTTCCGTAAGAGAAAAAATTAATAGACTTGAAAACGTTACTCATAAGATAATTATATTTCTTTTTTATGAAATCAATATGAATTTTGTGTGGTACTGTATTTGATAAACGAAATTCAACATATAGGTTGTTAAACTTTTATAATTATATGGTTCATCAAAATTTTATTTCTGAATATTACATTTTAAATATGAAGGTAAATAATGAAAATATGATATATTGATTTCAACAATAATGAATAATTTTTTTTAAAAATGTTTTTGCATTAAACACATTTTAAAGCCATATATATGTAAATGTAATGAAGCATTACAAATTATATAATATATTTTATTAAAAAGTACCACATATTAAAGTAGCGTTACGAGAATATTTCAAACTGCATATTAACTTCTTCCACGTTTTTAAGGAATTGAGTGAACATTAATTCTTTATTTTAGCAAGATAAAATAATTAAAAATAATACAATAATTTATTAAAGTTGAAAAGTATACATACTTAATTTATATTTTAATTAATCTTGACTTATTGAAAGAAAAATTCTGATAAAATTAAAATTTATTTAATGAAGATAATATTTATGAATTATAAATGACTTAAAAAGATTATTAGCAATTTATTCCTTAAAAAAATTGAATTTATTTGCATAAATATTTTATTCTGTGCTACAGTTAACTTTGAGCAGTATTACTTTTTTTATGTACAAAATATTATCTAGATAAACGCGGTAAAAATACAAAAACATCTCTTTTTAAAAGTTTTAATCTCTTAAACTATTCTTTGTTAAAACATTTATTTTTGCTTTTAGAAAATTAAAAGCATATTAACATAATTTTTGATTAATTATTATGTTTGCGAGCTCAAATAAGTATGAAAATTAATTATATGTAACAAATTTTTATATCTGAAATGTTAAACTAATATTTAAAAAATCACTCAAAAATTAATTATTTAGTAAATATTGCCAGAATGCATTAATTATCTTTAATATTATTAAAAAAATTTGATTTAATAATCTGAAATTTAAATACCTTTCGTTTTTAATTTGTTTCTAATCATAGGTTTGAGCTTAATCTTATTTAAAATTTTGTGCACATAATTTTTAAGGTTCTAGTAAACACCATAGGCAATATTTTCCTATATGATATTAATGATTTATTTATTTATTAAATGAGTTTTATGTTTATTTAAATTTATTTTTGTATTTAACAAGAATTAATGAGAAAGTTTTCATAATAGGTTTAATAAAGAAACTTAATAATGAAATGTCTTAGGAAAATGTTAAAAGGTTATTAAACATTAAATTATTTGCACATTTTTTTTTCAGCGCTTCAATTTACTATAATCTATAAATAATAAATTAAATAGTCTTAAAAAGTCTTTGAAAACATTATTTTTCTTCGAAAACTCCTTTTCTGTAGATTTTGCAACACAATTAAAGGGTCATATATTTTTAAAAATATTTTTCTGAATTGATTTTAGCATTCATACATTCTTAGAGATACCAATTTTGATTTTGTAATAAAACATATGTTTTAGATGCTAATTGATATTTTTTATACAAATACATACGTTTATTATAATTTACGTTCAAATATAAGAGAAGGAAATAAAAATTGAAATTTAACTTCTATTTCTGTATTGACTAATAAAGTAACTTTCACTCTGATGATTATATGAATTTTAAATTTCTTCCAATATTGTTACAACAAATAAAGTGTATCTTACGCATACTTTTTATTTCTGTACAATTTTAATACATTCAGTACAAAAATAATAACTTAAATAACAACACATAATTTAGAAAATTATAAATGTTGATTTATTGTTTACATAAATTATACAGCATTTTACTGGTTTTACAGATAAATGTTTTATTAAAGATGTGATCTTAAGTAATGTAAAATAGTTAATTATATACCACACTTTCTTTACATTAACGATTTCATAAATTTACATGGAACTAATGTCTTATTGTATTCGATTTATTAATGTGTATTATATAGACAACTATTAAAATTTATTTTTTCAGAATAATAAAAATTTTATTTCACATAAAAATTTTTACTAATAGAAATTTATTTTACTTAAAATAAATTTTTATTAGTAAAATTCCTATTAAATATTTCAGAATTATGATTAAGATCTTTATCAATCTATTTAAATTATTTATAAATTAGTATTATTCATGATAAATCAGTATTATTATAAATCAGTATTATTATAAATCAATATTATTATTATATTATTTATGAATGTTACACAAATTTAACTTGGCATTACTTTACTGCTAAACTTTTAATCATAATGTTCACATTTTCATTTTTAAAAGAACTAAAATATATCAAATATAAAAAATTATTTTGAAAATTATTAGTATTTCAATTCATTTTATTCCATTGATGGATTCGTAAGTCAAACAACATCATCAAATATATTTTTCATGGTACCTAAACTTGTTTTGAAAAATAAAATTTGTCTATACTATTTGGAAGTTAATTTGATTCGAAACGAAATTATAAATAAAGGCGTCTAATTTTTTTTAAAAAACAACATAAAATATTGCTTATTTAAATACTGATTTTCTTATGACAATTTATTCCATCAAGTTCAGAAAGTTTCCAAAATTAAAATTATAAAAATTTACGAATTCATCAATATCAAAGCTGAAACTCACGTCAAATTAAATTTGTAACAAAGAATTACATTTCCAGACAATTTAAACAAATATGAATTATGGTCATATTCAAGAGTCTTATCCATTATGTAATGTTGTTTCAGTATAGATTTTCAATCCATTTCTATGTCATATAAATTTCATGTTGTTCAAAACCTACAGTAAACATTGGTGTTGTCTTATTAAAACTTTTCCACCATACTTAAATTTTCCAATGAATTGTGTAAACCAAGTATTATTTAAATCAGCATATTTCTTGGTGAAATGCAAGTAGGTTTCCATATAATCTCTTAAGCAATCATACAATCTCTTAGGTTTCCATACAATTAAGCATATTCCTCCAGCAATAAATATAAATTTTCAGAATATATTTTCCTAACTTGTCTCCTACACAATTAATTGTAATTGTTCATTCTCTGCACCTTCAAGTATTTATGATGTAAATAACAAAATGTTATGTTGTGTGTGTGTGTGGTTAAAAATGCGTTCACATCAATATGCATCATAAAACATCGTGAAAAATATTTATTATTTTTAATAAAAATAATATCAAGTATTTTTATCAGCGAAATATTAGGTTGTTTATTATTGTTTTGGATAAGTTGAAGGAATCTACATATTATTCGGTTATGTGAAAATTAAAGAATATCTGCAAATATTGTTTTTAAAAATTTAAGTTTATGCATATTATACTTTTGTTTTTTCTTAACTCAAAATAACTAACACTATTAAAAATTATTTTTTAAAAATATTGATCTATATTTCCAAAATTATATGATAGAGGGGAATTATATTTTTTTGAAGACTTCACAGTGATGCTTACATATTTGTATTTTCCAATAGCTATCATATTCAATGTATTTTAATATACTTACGATATTAACATTTCTAAAATAAGATGAAATAACTTAAAAGTTTTCAATATATCAAGTAAAAAATTGCCGTAATGATTAATTATAAGAAATTAAATTATTTTATTAGTAACACTGAAAAAAGATTACAAGAATATTCAATTTAATATTTCAAAAAATAACATTTATTTTACGCGAAATGAAAATTTGATCATACAATGAATTAAATGTTACCCTTTATTTATGATAAGAACAATAATCATTGTTTTAACTAAACATACTGATTTAAATGAGGAATTACCTATTGTGTTTAAAAAGTTTGATCCTCATTATTATGGGAATACATTCTTCATAATAAACTTTCCATCTCTATTTATTAATTTTCTATAGGTTTATTAAAACTTCCTGAAAAAATAATTATCTTATAATTTGCAATATGTATAATAAACAGAAATGAAGATAATTATTTCATTAGACGTTGTGATTACCAATCCTAGCGAATAATTTAGTTTTTTTTTTAAATTTTGACAGACAAACAATATTTTAAATACATATATCAAACAGAGAAAACATCAATTTTAGATTTATCTTTTATATTTTCAGCATAATTAGAATGTCAATAAATTTAATAATCTAAATTATCCATAAATAAAATAATATATAATCGAAAACTTTGAGTTTAGTTTTACTCACACAGTAGAAATTATAATCTCAAACCATGTTTTATTTACATAAAGGACTTAGAAAATATTATAATGATTTGATGAAAGGCAATCATTTTTATGTGAAGTTTTTATTAGCTAAAGAAATTAGGAACTGAAAATACGGGGTTGTTATATTTTAATGAAAATCGCTTTGCTTAGAACAATCCTCTTAACTATAATTAAGGGAAATTACCCTAATTAGAAAGAGTCAATTAAAAAAGATTAATTTAACAGGAGCTTTCCAATAATATTTAACTACTGATCATTACACAAAAGAAAATGGAATTTACATCAATTAACAAAAATTAATCATTGAATCAACTCAAGTACTTTATTGCAGTAAACTCATATCTACATAGTAAGAATAAGTTAAGGAAAATTGATTTTCAAGTTATTACAAGGGAAGTTTCACGTTTGCAATAAAGTGACAATTGTATATATTTTCATTTAATCTTTAGTATTATTAGTTCTAGTTAGATAAATTGTTAATCTGAAAATTATGATGATGTTATGAAATAAGAAATTGATAAAACAAATAAGTAAGGCCATTAACATAATCTTTCAGTGTTTTACACAATGGTTTCTCTAATTTTCGTACCAAATGGCTTTCATTCTGTTATGATTCATTATTTTCCTTAGGTTAATTTGCATAAGTTATTTAAAAACATTTATAATTAAAATGTACTAACAATTCAATTTCAAAGAAGAAAGCTATAATAAATTTATGTATTCACATCATATTATAATTATGAAATTTTTCGTATTGAAATTCTGCATTTGAAATGATATATTCACAAAATTTGTGTTTCGTAATCATATGTATTTAATTTTATGTTTTATATTATATTAAGCAGAAATTTGTATAAATGGTATTAAGTATAATACTCATATATACTTGTACGGAATATTGTTTTGTATGCAAAAAGCATATCTATTTTTTTAAAAATATGGATCACAAAAATTACGTATAAAAGGTTTTTGATTTTAAATGCTAAAAATGTTTAAATTTAATTCATTAAAATTTAAATAAAAGGGTAAATAGTTACAGAGTTAAAAACAAGAATTCCTTGCTTCTTCAAACTCACTCCTTTTTGCATAAAAAGAGAATCAAGTTCAACAAGTTTTGCATATTCATGTGAAACAAATGTTTGTTGATTTATATTCAAAAATTTTACTTGTAATCAAAAAGCTGGGTTATCCTTTATCACATGCTTCTTTACACCTTCAGTAAATGAATAAACATAGAAACATTTTAAGAACTATTTAAAGAAACTCATTTTGATTTCTCCTGGGAAATTAATTTCTTTGAAATAGTTTACTTGATTATGAGAAAATTAAATTAGAAAAGCGGAAGATATTCATTTCATTCTTTCTACAATGCACTTGAATGCCAAAAAAATGCTTAAATGTTAATTTTCTTAAAAATTTATACTAAAAGTGAGGCAAAAATGTAAAATTAAATTACTTTGCAGTGGGTGTACGTATTGATGTCTCTGTTTTACTACATTTTCAAGGATGAATAAAAATCGGATTCTATATTTTTATATTTTCGCTCTCATCAGATAAATATATTTCTTCTTATTATTTATCTAAGAATATTGAAATATTCATAAACAAAAATATATTTTATTTATGAATATATATTTCAATAGTCTTATTCATTTAAAACATAGTAACATGTTGGTTGTTTCATAACTTGTAGATTACAGAATGAGCGATGACAACGTAATAATGAGGAAATACATACCATATGTCTTACAATATTTATCAAGAACACCATTTCAGGAATTATTCTGCAGTGTTTTGTTTCTAAAATATGTGATTGAAAATTTTCCTCCAAGGAAAATATTTTAATAATATTAAATTGATAATTGTAAGTGAAAAGAATAAGTGAGATGAATACTTTACACAGTGCATTTAGTTAGTCAGTGCATTAATTTAGATTTAACTTTTTTTATTTTTGAATATTGAGAAAAAAAATTCAAATCTAATAATTAAAGAACTTATAAGAAAAGTATTTAATAATTAACATTCGAGCACAATATAATGTATAAGAAGCCAAAATATCTTAGATTAAAGAAATGTAATTATTGCACAAATTCATTAATAATCTTTAATTAATATTAATAAAATAAATTATTTCTATGGATACATTCTCCTTCATAAGTAACGTAGAAACTTTTATTCACAGTGTGTGATCTTTAATTTCTTTATTAGAAAAGAAAAATGCACATATGCATAGCAAAATCTATGCTACATTTTGACGCGAAATTATGCCTTTGCAAAATACACAAAGTAACATCTGGACTTCTGGTGCAATAAAGTCATATATTTGTCAACTAAAAAGAGTGAATATTTATAAGACCATACTTATACCATTCATATTAAAAGAACTCAGTATAAAGAGAAATATTTAAATGTATTAGAGAAATTGAAACTGAAAAAGGGAAAAAAACAATAAGGTTCATAAAGAAAATAAATTTTTCCTATCTCGGTATCAAATAAGAGTGCTTACTTTTTTATTAAAACTTAAATGGATTTTTAAAACGTATTTCAACTTTTCTTTCTAAGGTTCAAACTGAAAATTTCAGCAAGAGCATCTCAATAAACTGCACTATTATGTGAAATTAGCCTTAGAAAGGAAGAATCAAATACTTTTGCTGTAAAATTCATATAATCCAATCTGAAATTCTATAGAAAACTTGAGAATTAATTTGGCCAATAAAGTTAATACAAAAAGCTCCCAATAAGATTTAAAGTATGGATTGATATTAGCATCCTAAGGGAACAGGACAAAAGAAACAAATTATTTTTTTAAATAAGATTAATTCAAATGTCTCAATAATTAATATTTTTAGAAAATTGTTTAAGATATTTTTTCCATATTTTTAGACAAATTTATTTTGCTAGTGATCTTATTTCGCTGTTTCAATTACTCGATAAAATATTGCATATATTTGAATATCTTGTAAAACTAATATACATACACATTGCATTCAGTTTTCCATATTAAACATATATAATTTAATAAAAAATTACATCTTGTTTATAATAAAATAATAAAAAACATCCCATCCGCATTTGATTTTATAGTTTTGTAACACTATGTACACCTGTTGTAACATATATACATGGCCATTCAGGCAAGCTCCAGTCTGTACATGAGGTTAACAGGTATGGAATACGCTTCCATCGACAAGCTTCTTGTAATTTTGAACCATGGTGAAGTGATGAGTTAACACCGGAGCTGGCAAACTTTTCTCTACATGCAACCACACTATCGAAATGACTTTGCATATAGCAGCTTAACACATCCCAAGCCAATGAAGCTCCAGCAACCAAAGAGGGAGAATAAGGTCACCATC
The DNA here is from genome assembly GCA_030067965.1 of Latrodectus elegans. Lineage (NCBI taxonomy): Eukaryota > Metazoa > Arthropoda > Arachnida > Araneae > Theridiidae > Latrodectus > Latrodectus elegans. The sequence goes on along the minus strand of CM057811.1, from coordinate 39,094,044 downwards.
CTAATTACTACCCGTTGAAAATATTGTTTCATTTTTCTAATCTTAACGAGAAATGATTTGAAGCTAATGAACCATTGGAATTCTCAAATTCTAACAACAAAACGAAAATTGTCTTAGCCATAAATTGAAATTTCTAAAATTTTGACTCATAAACTGACTTTTATTAGTAAATCGCATAGTTATTTGAATAGACATATTTATTGTTGAGCAGTTATTTGGTGACGAGATAATTATCAATTATTAATTTTCGTTCAATTATTTTCATGTCTGTAGTTAAAAAGAAGCATTTTATCTGTAATTAAACTGCAGTGCCCTTTCATTCCTATAGTAGCTGGTGAAAAATTATTGATTTAGGTAAGTTACGGAAAACATCATATAAAGTTAAATAGAAAATTTTCATATGTAACTGAGAAAAAAAGGTTTTGAAGGAATGTTTTTTATATAATGTTTTATATAAAACGTTAGGATTTCTTAGTCTGCTTTTATCTATAAAATTATATTGAAATTTATAATTAGAAAGTAAAAATTAAAATGTTTTGATATTAGTAGTAAATGAAATATTTAAAAGTGTCTAGTTAATAAAAACGAGAATGACGATTTAAAATTTATCATCTTTTCATTTGAAAAATTTAAAATGCTGCTTCAATAAGAATCTCTCTAATCATTCGCCAATTCAATTATCAAACTAAGTCTTATATCAGTCTCGAATCATACATTTCAAATTAAAAATTAACACAAAATTAATTCAGATTAGTAATCTCTCTCATGACAAAATTGATATCATTTACAACTTAATTAAAAATGAAGCCTTTTATTTTATAATAAAAGAAAATTGTATTGTAATAAGGTTACATCAGTTATTATATTGCATTTCTTAAGTATTTGTTTAATAAATGAATAAAGATGTTTTTTAAAAAATATTTAATGAAATTCCTTCAGATTTCTCAAGGGAAATTATCTTTTCTTTGGAATAATTTACTTGATTACATAGAAAATTAAATTAAGAAAGCAAGAAAAATGCATTTCTTCTAAGGTTAAACTCGATTCGTTGCTTTAACGTCGTTCCTACGTTCTTTACGCGGACTCCTATTCCTTTGCCTTTATTAATTTTCGTACTCAGTTAAGCGCAGTAACACTTTTAAGGAAAAAATAGAATTTACAATTTTCTCATTCTCTGGAATTAATTAATTGAAAATAAGACAATTAAATACTTAAAAAAATACGTGATATCTTCAAAAGAGATAAAAAAATAAAGTTGCATTTAAATAATACCAAATATCATTCTTAAAACAGCTACATGTTCCAATATGATTATTCAAGGATAGTTGTAGATTTGAATTAAGTTTTATTTTATATTTAAGTATGTTAAATTATTCTTTGCCTTATAGCTAAATTTTGTAATTTTAAATATTTAAAACAATTTTCTAGTTTAATTAATCAGCGTTTTATTAATATTTTTAAATTTAGCAATAACTGAATTCTGTAGTACTCAATGATCAAATGTAGAATTTATTTTTACGTTTTATATAAAAAAAATGTACCTACATAAAACATTCAATAATCCTTTCATAAAATGATATTTTATTAGAATTAGTATATATATATATATATATTGTATATATATATGTATATATATATATATATATATATATATATATATATATATATATATATATATATATATATATATATATATATATATATATATATATATATATATATATATATATATATATATATATATATATATATATTTAAATGTTCGATCTGATACATAGGGTATGAAGACGTGGTCCCTATGCCTTCTTCTTTTCATTCGTTTTGTATATTTTAGTGTTTTTCAATTTCATATTTTTCATGTTTTATCTTATTTCTATTGGCAAATCTTTCTTTAGCTGTTTTTGCGCTGGATATATTCCCTATTATATTGTATTGTATTTTCAGTATTGTATTTAGTTATTTCTTTATATATATTTTTTGCTTTATATTAAAAAATATATATTTTAACATTCATTTCTTCAGCTGCTTTTGCGCTGGATTTGATGTTAATTTGAACATGTATATGTCCTTAATCCAATTTACCTTTCAGGTACATAATATTTTATCTCTTGAATTGTAAATTAAATAATTTAGCGCCTGACAAAAGCTGTGTTATTCACCTTGTGTCCGGTCGTAAATGCAATATGGATGGTACCATGGAGAATTGTCAAAAAACTAACCATCCTAAGGACCATGAATATCTTAATTCTAATAGCTTTAATAATCCTACTGATTTAAATAGTATTTTTGAAAAGTTTAAATTTAAAAAATGTGATTCTAAAAATGCAAAATGTGCCCTAATTTTAATAATTTACAAATTTCTGAAAAATCTAATTATTCTATTGCTTGCAAAATGTTTAATATTATTTATATTATCGAATGTAATGTTGGTAAATATAGATATATATTCCAAACAAGCAATCCTTTAAATGTCCGCATTAATTTACTTAGGTAAAATATTAATATCTATGACAGTAAAAAATTTAATCTTGAATTCAATCACTTTCCAATTCATAGTTTTAATAACGCTATTATTAGTATAATAGAGATCGAACCTAATACAGAAGTACGTATTATAAAGGAAAATAGGTTTATAATAAATTTTAAATATCTTGCCCCTTTTGGTTTAAATGAACTATTTAATGGCAAAATTATTTATTATTCTAATAGTAATTCCTTTGTACTGTTTCACAATAATAACTATAAAACTAAAAAAATTTAAAAGAGGTAGCCGAAAATTTAAAAAATCTTACAATATATAGATCTTAAAAATAATTTTGAGTTTTATTTGGATAAAATTTATAATTTGGAATCTTCGTTCTCAAGTACTTATAATTGGTTGCTATGTAAAGTATTTATATCGAATTTAACTGATAATGATTGTACATTTTTGTATTCGTGCTTACACGATATAAATTTCAACAACCAGCATTTTAAAATTTTATTTTATGGCCTATTCAAATACAGATATAATAAAATTAAAGTTAAGAAAAATATGAAATTACATTATTTCACTATTAATTTTCAACATCCGAAATTTGATAATATTAAATTAAATAGTTTTGTTAATGATTTATATAATATTTTTCCTATAGAAGATGTTTTTATCAAACTTACTTCTTCTTATGATATTCCTTTTGGACGTAAAGTCTTTAACTATAATCAATTTTGCAAAAGTATCTCGTCATCTAGAAAACTTTCTAAATGTATTTGTCATAATAATGAATTAAAAAATTTTATTAACCCTGATTTTGGCCATATAAGTACAGATGATCTAAACATTGATAATGACACTAAATTAAAAGAAATATTAAGTAAAGGGACTAAGTGTAGACGAGTTTTGTAACTAAATAAGTTTAAAACACAATTAAAGTAATTTTACATAATATTGATTCATTTATCTTTAATATTTCATTATAATAAACCTATTGAATTTTTTACAGTCTAGAATTCTAAACTTTTTAATAGAATTAAAGAATTTATTTTTATTAATAATTTAACATTTTCTGGCATTAAGCTTGGTCCATTAAAACCAACCATTAATAATCTAAAAGATAAATTTCATCATAACGCCAGTAGATAAAGCTTTTAATAATTATGCATTTTTTGTAAGAAATTTTATTTAGATTCAATTGATAATGAAACATTAAATTCCAGCACTTATAAGCCTTTAAACTCCACAGTTAATATCATTAATAAAATAATCCTTGGATTTTATAAACCATGATAGAAGAGATTTTCGTAAAATTTCCAGGGGTATTGCTTTACATACCTCTTCCACTACGTTCCTGAGTACGTCTATTGTGGTGGGTATACGTTTAGAAAGCTCTTTTTAACAGACCAAAGGCACAATAGTTCGTAGATGAAACGTCAGGGTACTTCTCAGGAATATGTTGAAAAGGTATTTATGCAATACTTGTATTAGACTTCATTTTTTCAATGAATGTAGTGGTAGTTTTTGTAGTACGACTTGTAGCTTTGTCTTGATGAAGTTTCACTCTTTGAAAGTCTTTGTGATAGAGAAGTGGAATTTTTTTTGCAAATATTGGGCGTAAAATCTTCTCCTGATAGTATGATGAGTTGATTTTAACATTTTTACTGCTCTTTTTATTTTTAATTTCCCGTTGTAGGAGAAACCGGCGACTATCATAAGACCGTTACTGAAACTTTCTTTACATTGGTGGAACCAGGTTTGCACATTTTTTTCTCCTCGTTTTCTACAGTAAATAGATATTTTTTTTGTTTCTGTCATTTAGGTAAACCCATGCTTCATCAAGGGTCGTAATGTATTTCCATTTATCTCCTGCTAAGTGGTTTTCATGCAAAATTGTGCAAAATGTTTTGCGTTGAGCCACACGTCTTGGCAAAACCTGGTAAACATTTAGTTTTTTAGCTTTTTTAAGCTGTAAATCTTGATTTATTATTTTATTTATTGTTACTACGGAATTATCTAAAGACTTTGCAATTAATTAATGTGTTGGCTAATTTTCTTCTGCTACTAGTGATTTCACTTTAGAAACAATTGAAACAGTACACATTTTTTTCGGATATTCTTTTGGAGCCTTCGTTCCATGTAGAAATAATGATTGACGGTTTTTACCTGTCTGATTAATAATGTTGCTTATTTCGCACTTAGAAATTTTAATACCTTGCATTTCACAACGATTTTGAATCCTGGAATAAAAATATTTCTCTTCGGAAGGCGAAAAAAAACGTATCCATCAATCACAGCTTGTTTACATGCGACAATTTGAAAGAAGAGAAAATTTAAAAGTAGCAGACGATATTTCTCATTTCAAATGATATGCTGTTGGCAAAAAATTTTATTCTAAATTATTTACTTTTTTAAAATTCTTAATCGAAATCGTTCTAAAAATGTATGTATGTATATATATATATATATATATATATATATATATATATATATATATATATATATATATATATATATATATATATATATATATATATATATATATATATATATATATATTTATATTTATATTTATATTTATATTTATATTTATATTTATATTTATATTGCATATGTGTAATTTAAGTAATTACTTTATTTTATATCATGTTAAATATCATATTATGTGAACCATTTTTAAAAATGTTTGAAAGGTGTGGTAAATATTTTAATTGTTTTTAATTCATAAATTATTAGGCTATTATTCATAAAATGTATATATATATATCTTCATTTTTTATATATAATGCAACTTAATTTCCAGTTGGAAATATTTAAGGTTTTTAACATTATTTGAAGAAGTGAATATCATATGTACAGGTTAAAGGTAACAATTGTAATGTTATGAAGAAAAAATAAACATCTTTTTAAAGTTACTTTATTATTTTCTAAGGTTAAATATGAATAACTTAAATGTAAATTATTGTGAAGAAAATATATGAAATTAAACTCAAATGAATTAAACTCCAATTATTTCTGTTTAAGGTACAGTTTTTTGTACACATACACTATTTTATTATATTTAATTTAATTAAATAAGGAGATAAGTCTTTGTCCTTAAAATTTTGAACTTTTTGTTTCAATATTCTGTACTTATTTGCAATAATTTTATTATTTTTTAAATTTAATTAGATAAGATTTGAAGATTAGTTATTTTGAATCATTTGCTTTGCATTAGATGTTCATGAAAAGTGTAAGGCAATAATAACTTTTTTTTTTTAAATTTTAATTCTCTTTCCATGATTTAATTTATGCATCATCAAAACATGTAAGACTTCTTTTAATATTTTTAAATGTTTCTATAGCTTGTCTTACACTTTACTGCCTTTTCACAAATGAGCATTTTGAAAATATGAAATCAATAATATTTTATTGACAAAAGCGATTATTCTTTCTTTAATTTGACTTGGACAAATGGAACAGCTCAACCTTATACAAAGTGATCGATTGCCACAGAATCATTCTATTTTTGCATTAAATAATAACAGACTACAAAGTCACTTTATATTCTAGGTTTGTCTGCCAGAATCAATAATTTTATACTCAATTTATCTGCTGCCAAGTCATCAATGTTCTAAACGCTTTCACTTAAAGCGAAACTAAGTCATTAACTCGGTCAAAATGTTGAGCAGGCACAAAAAGAAAAATGACCTGCAAGTCTCAAAAAGCAAAAATTGAGTGACTAATTTATAGACATTTTGATCTCACAAAAGAGAACAAGGCTTGAAAGGGAATTATGATAAATTACCTCAGTTTCTCGATTGGCGAGAGGAAGTAAATTATCTGTTGTGTGCGCTTCATTAGCTCAAAAATCTAATTTACAACACAGGAAACGTCAGCTAAGTTGCAAGTCAAGCAACATTTAATGGGTGGCATGGTAGCCAAATTTAATTTAAATCGATACGAAAAAAAAGACATTAGTGAAAAGGGTTGCTTGAATATATGCAAATAACATAACATTATTGTTTTAAAAATTAGGATACATTTAATGGCAATGTTTCTTTTTCTTCAAAAAATTTGCAACTAATCGGTGAACTGAATTGTGGGTTACCTAAATCAACAATGGCAAAAGGGAAAATACAAAGTATGCAACATAAATATTAACTTTTTAACTTAGGTAAATAAATATTAAAAAAATTAATTTTAAAAGGTTATTAATAATCAAAATTATTATTTAATGATTATTAATCAATGAATTATTTATACAGAAACGATTATGTATTATAAAAATAAATAATAAAACTGTAACATAAATGTTAATTAAAACCTACTATCAATTGAAACACTTTAATGTTTAATAATTATTTTAATATTATATTTATTTAATAACATTGTAGCATAACATTTATTTAATAATAATATATTGCATTAATTGTAATAAACATTCTAATAATATTTATAATGTTTAATAATTATTTTAATTAATGATTAACATTATTTATATGCAGAAAATAAATGTTTTCTCTCCAAAATATTTTAAGAAGTGGAACAAAAATTCTTTATTATGCATTAGAATAAAATATAAAAAATTAATAATGGTGTATTAGGATTGAAAGTAAAGAATTAATGACAATTATTTAACAAACTTAATCTTAATTATAATATGCCTTTGTGAAAACTTTAATATCAATATTTGTTTTCTATTAAAGTAAAATATTCCAATCTGCTTCAGTAAAATACAACTTGAAATGTAAATGTTATTCAATCTTTTGAAGCTATGAAAGATAATTATGATGAGTAATGATGTATAACAAAATATCTAAATACATAACAACTTAAAGAAATTTTAATATTTCGATTTATTTGGAAAATATTTACAAATTTTTCAAATTTTTAAAATTTGAAAAAATTTAACAGCTTAAAATAATCTATATGTTTCATTAATTAATTTAATAAAATTAATAATATTTCTGATATTATTATAAATATTTTTGCTTATCTAAATGAATTCAAAGCTAAATATTGTTAATAAAGTATCAGTTATTTAAAATGAAATTATTTAAATTATATTGGAATGCTTATTTATATCATTGCTTAACCGCATTTTTACCTTTTAAGAAATAAATCAAGTTCCGAGCTTCTGCATATAATAAATTATCTTTAAATATATAGTAGACAAAAATGATTTTTTAATAGTCGGAAATTTTAAATGTATGCTTTTTATGAATGAACTTTCAAAAAATGTTGGCATGAAATTTAAAGGATTTTGAATAAATATAATTTTAAAAATCACAAATTATATACACATTTTTCTATTGTGTAAATATTCTCAGAATATTTCGTAGATTTTTATTTATTTAAAAAAGAAGGAAAAAAACTTCATTTATAATATGAAATGCAGATTTTAAATATATTTGAAATTTGGCTTTCATAAACAAGAAAAAAAAAGCAAAATGAGTTTCACATTAATAAAATTTACTATTTGTATTCAAAATTATTTTATAAATTTCGATATATATGATAAAGAAGGTTTCCGTACTTCAAATAAATTACATATACGTAAAAATAAATTCTATATTATAGCCAAAGTGCAGGAAAATTAACATTGAAACTTTCATAAACTCTGATGAGGTTAGGGATGTGGTTGCTTTAGTAATGTGCTAGATAAATACTTTTACAAATAACGTTCACAAAGTAACATAATATTGTTGATTTTGTATCTGTCTTATTTATTTAAATTAAGACACATTGAAATATAAATGTGTCACGACTACACAATTCAATGTAAAAAGGGAGAATTGGCAAGCATTAAAACTAAAATTCATAATTTCTGAAATTTTAAATACATAATGTTGCTTACTGTAAAACTAATCGAAAAAAAAATACACAATATTTTAGTTTTATAAATCCTCATCGTCAAAAATATCTAATTTATGTTTTATAAAATTTTAATGTTAAAATAACTTACCTAGCAATTTAAAAATAGTATTTATAGACTGCATAATTTAATAAATACGTAATTTTGTTACTAATAACTCTTTAACAAAATTGTTTTCTATAATTCTGTGACTATGATAATTCTTCATTTGAATATATAGCAAGTTAAAAAAAAATACAAATCACAATGTGTTTGCATCTGAAATAGCATTTATTGATATGTACATATGTTTCAGCATTTTGTTTTTTGTCTGCTCATAAGTTTTTATGAAAATCTAATTTTTATAAAATATGATTTAGCACCCCGAAGTATCAAACTCAAATTTAAACATTAATTTGTTTTTTCTTTAATATTTTAGATAGTCTATATTTTATGTTACATTAAAAATTTTAAAACGTTTTAAATTTTGGCAGAGAATACGTTAAAAAAACATAGGAATAAACATGTATATGAAACTTAAAATTTCTTAAATTTAAAAGTATAACTTTTACACTATATGTTAGATAAATTAATTGAATAAACTTAATATCATTTTAATAGAATATATATTTGTAAACTAAATTATTTTAATGTATATTTTATTAGCTCTATTTCTAAGAAGTTAACAAGTGTCTATTAACATTTAGAAATACATTATCTAAAGAAAGAAACCATTGAAGGTACTCTTTTGCAAACTTTAAATGATTTCCTTAAGTATTTTGAAAAACTGTTTTGATACACTGGCAATTTTTTGATACATAACAATTTTATCATTAAACAAATATGATGTATTTTATATATAAAATATTTCAAAAGTAGTATATATATATATATATATATATATATATATATATATATATATCTATATATATATATATATATATATATATATATATATATATATTTATGTTTAAAATATTATAATATCGTGTACAAATAGATACATACATACATTTAATGTCAAAAAACAGCATACAGAAGTGTAGGAAACTGAAGCATCAGGGTTTTTTTAGCAAAACATCTACAGAAATCTTCCGAGAAACATGAAATTCAGAAATGAGATATGTTTTGTTTCTAAACGATTAAGAAAGTATAGTTGCAGAGCAATTAATACAATGTATACCGTATAGAATTAAACAAAAAAAGCTTTATTGAATTAATATTTTCGTTATAGATGATAGCATATCATAAAGGAACACCAACATGTAGATGTTACTTATTATGGAATGTGTATACCTTTTTTGATTGCAAATATTACTTCACTCTGTCTCTCTATGCTCAACACGAGATTGTCCAACAGTTCTTAAAAACAGAATGATCATCCCTCATATAGAATCTCTTCCAGCTACTGGTTGCTTTTTAAATATGCAATTGTACCTCAAGATTTCCTTTCAAAGAGTTACACATTTTCTGTGGGATTTAAATCAAGAGAATACGCCAGTTAATACTTGTGAGTCATATTTTCCGTTTCCAGCTGATGCCAAAAAAGGGAGTCCATTGTGATTGTGCACTGTAATTAATAATAACACTCTACTTCAATATCACCTCGGAACAGCACCTAGACAGTATAGACGTTGAAACTGCAAACACAGTAGCGTACCTTACAATAGCAATTCCTGGTTATACAACTTCTGTCAAAAACCTATAAATCCGTTTCAGTCCATCCCTTCAACATAATGCCATTCGAAATGTCAAATTCAGGACTCGCGTAAAAATCTCATTCGCGTTCTGACAGAGATGAAATTATGTTCAGACATCTCTCCAAATCAACTGGCGTTGAGAATCACTTGTGGTACTGAAACGAGATTCTCTCTTAAGAAAGATACGACTCTATTGGAGCGATGTCCAATTTAACTCACTCCTATCAAAACACTAAATAGTCTTCTTATTATTTTCTTTCTTATCCCCTGGTCTGAATCAGAACAGGTCCATGACTCTTAATAGTAGAAAGGATAATTAACTTTTAAAAGGAATTAGCTTTAAGGTTGACGGAATGAAAAGGCTATCATTATGAAAGCGTCTGTCTATAGTAACTAGTGACACTCTTCATCCCACTTGTGGTATACAATTGTCCAGCAATGATTATGGGACCAAAACCGATCTCCATTTTGCAGAACGAAGGTGTATAGGTCACGCACAGCAATTGCTTCACTGGGATGGCCACTACCATCTTTTCTAACAATGGTACCACTCTCTAAGAGCATGAAAAAATACATTTATGATTCCGATTTCTGTAACTGTATTAGTTACATTAAGCCCCTTCTTAAGATTTTAGATTCAGATCGCCCATATTTGAAAGAGTCTAGTGGATTCCTTTTAGCCATATATCACGAAAGATTTCACTTTCTCTTACAAAGAAAAATCTTCGCTGTTTTTATTTCTTCTGTTATGCACACATTACATAGGCTAAACTTTCTAACAAATTTCGTGCTCATATTACAAACTGTTATTTCTTTAATTTCATGTTATCGAATAAAAATTACAATGTTTCTTAAGTTTGGCACATTACTGAAGAAAATATATATTAGGAGGAATTTTTTTTTTTTACATCATACGTTTTATAGTACTTTTTCATTTGTCACAAGAATTGAATATATATAATTTAAATATAAAAAAATTATATGTATAAAATTTTATATTAACTATGAAATTAAATGAAAATAAATATATTTAGAAGTGCAAAAATATAGACATTGAACTGTCTCTATAGCAAATGCATGAGGATACTCAATAAAATATTCTCTTCTTGAAGGATAATTATATTTAGTGTGGTGTATTTAATAGTTGCATATAAATTTAACAATAATATATATATATATATATATATATATATATATATATATATATATATATATATATGTGTGTGTGTGTTTTTAACTTAGAGTATTGTTTTAAGAATTATGGTAAATTGATTTCGTAAACACTGTTCAGTTCAACTAGAAATATCATAAATTATTGTTTATACAACCATACAATGATAATACATAATTTTAGAACAATTTGGGTAATATATTATTTATGGAATGTAAATATTTGTGATTCTTGCATATTTAGATAAATTAAAAGTTTTTCCAACAAGTCATCAAGTGTTCTTGAAAGATATTTTCAAAAAGAAATGCTGACATGATAAAAATTTCATCGAAGAATTTTTATTAAAAAATTGTTACCATAAATCAGAGTAAATAAATGAGCAGACTAGGATGAATTTATTCCCAATGCGAATATTTACAGAAACAAATTTGGGGATTCAAAACTATATCCGTGAAATGAATCACACCTCACAAATAAGTTGAAAACTATATTTGTTATTATGAATGCTTACTTACCAACAAAAAAAGATTTCCTTTCATCTATATTGTAGATTACTGTGATGTAGCATTTTTATAAATATATAATACTTATGTTTATATATAAGTTTTTATATTAACTCTAAGGCATTTTAACTACCTTTTAATTATCTACAATAATGTTTACAACAATGATTACTTACAAACTATTTAAAAAGTGAAGTACAGTTTTTCCTTGTAAAGATTTTCCAAAGCTCTTTTTATCCAATGATATTTTTCGAATAATATTTAAGAAATTTTAAGAAAGATATTAATTCATATAAAATGAGTGTTATTTTTCAGAAAAAGTAAAATCCTTTAAAAAAGAGTTTAATTATGAAAATGAAATTATTTTTTAAGTTGGAAAATGGAATAAATAAAAGGAATTTGCTACAATCCTTACACGTTATGCATAACCTCATTAAAGCAGTATCATGAAGGAATTAGTTATAGATATTACTCAAGTAGCCATCATACCACTGAAACCAATATAAAAATGTTTGTAGAGATCATTCGTTGGTAAATTAAATAATAGCAATTAGAAGCAATCGATATCATTATTCTCATTACTACAGACTCATTGATTATGGAAAATATATAATAAAATGCAGTTATCAGTTCTATAATCTGCACCACTGCTCACTTGTATTTATACCCAATGAATATAGGTAGAATATACAATTATTATTAATCATTGATTTTTTTATAAATTACGCAATAAAAATTATGGGACTAAAAACTTGTTTCAGACATGAAATTTTATTTATATAATGTACATTCTTTTTAATAATGAGAAATGTTTCCCTGAATTAAATATAATAATCTATTACTTATCTGTGCCTATTGGGATTATCTAAATAATTTTGTATCATAAGACTTATAATTAAGGTTTAATAAAATTTGACTAACACCGTTTCAACAATATTGAAATTTATTGACAATGGAATCCATTAATAATTATACTAACATAAAGTTATGTCATATATTATGTCATAACTTTATTTTTTTTCCTTTCATAACTATACTATGGCTTCCAAATGAAATAATAGAAGCATAGTTTGAGCTTGGTACTGATACTGGTGGCCAAGTTCATAATAGTTAATATTCTTTATATATTTTTGTTTCAATATATACGATATATACACATTTATAATGATACTTCCCCTGTTAAAATGCATTTACTGCCATTAGTTGCGTAACATAAATTCATTTCATTTTTACAATTTAAAAGCAAAAGTTCAAAATAATATTGTCAATTATAAGTGACTATTACAAATTTTTAATAATATATTAAGTTAAACTATTCCCTTATTATTTGGCACAGCTCTAAAGAGAATATTAAATAGATTATTTAAAAAAACGAATAGATTAAAATAACTTTTTCTCAAAATGAACAACATTTAAAAAACAAAGAAATATTTTGATGAAAATTAAATCCAATTCGCTTTTTTAATTAAATGACAACATTTAATTAAATAAATATTTTTATTTATCTTACGTCAAAAAATTTAAAAATAAACTTTTAAAATTCAAAGCTTTCTTATGAAGTAAATTTCGGGAAAATAACTTTAAGAGATTTTCATTTACTCAAATTTCTTTAATTTTAATTAAGAAAAATGAAAAACATCAGAAGTTATTTTTTGTAGCTTAAAAATAAAATTCAGCAAAATGGCTTATAAGTAATTTTAAGTTTCTAATTATCACAAAAAATATACATAAATGTTTGGTAGTCATTAAAATTAAAAATTAATAATTTAAAAAAAAGCTTTGCAGATTATAATTTCGCAGGATGAATGTTCTTCATCAATAAAAGGGAACTATTATATTTTAAAAGCAAATGAGCTAACTTCATTAACTTAATTTGGCTGAAATAAAAACATCATCTTAAAAACTTTTATTTTGATTTCTACACACATTTGATATTAACAATATAAATTAGCACAAAAGAAAAGAGAAAGTAATCAAACTAATTCACAAATTAAGGTCGCTAAAAAATCATCGAATTAAAAATGGCAAAATTTTCTCATTAAAGTTAAAAAATAATTTATTTCATTTAACTAAAAATATGCAAAAAAAACTTTTTTGAAAATTAAATTCAATAACTATTATTTTTTATAAATGCCATATTTTCTTTGAGTATTTTCATTTTATGAAAAATAATTAAATCTTTAAACTTTCTTTGAAATATGGCTTTGCGTAAAATAAAAGCATTTTATTAATTAATATTTTACATTGAATTTCATTCTAGATGTGTTCACATGACAAGCATCATAAAAAGATTTTAAAGAATTAATTATAGAACTGCACATTCGTTTGTTTAATTTTATATGTTTTCAATTATTTCACTTTATTTGTCGTTTTTGATTGTAAAAAATGTGCAAGAACTTTCAATTTACCATCAATGTTGAAATCCAAAATCTGTGATTTGCTTATTTACTTTCTCTTAAAAATTTAAGTGTTTTTAAACAATTCTTTTTAAGAGTAATTGTAAAATATAATAATAAATAAAATAATAAATATATTATTGAATTGGAACTCATAATAGAAAAAAGTAATTTATAAGTCACACATCATGACTGATTATTGCGTGAAGAAGCTTTTATATTTAATGAAAAAAAAATGTTTAAAACAAGCTTTTATTTTTATTCTTTCACTTTGACGAGAGGAAATGCATTATAAAATATTGAACACAAAAGTTTGGTAATTTACAGTGCAGAGCCAAAGTTAATACCAAAATTCATTTAATGTGAAAGTCAGAAAAATACCTAAAATTTGTTAGCACCCAGTAACTAGGATTCTTTGTCTATTGCATATATTATTCCCTGAAAACTACATCTGCCAAGAATGGTAATTGCATCTGATTCAAGTCGAAGTTACATCATAAATAGCATTACTCAGCCTCTCATTCCTCACATTCCAGTAAAATTTACTAAGATTTTGTTGACCACATTAACTTTCTTGATCTGCGAGAATAAGATAGAGGATTCACTTGGTCTTAAGCAATTTACTATTTTTCTTATTCAAAAATGAGAAAAGATCAATGTAAAAGAAAAGACCAAAGCAATGTATTTAAAGGTAATCAGATAATTCATCCTCCATCACTTATACTTATTTAAAAAGAAGCTATTTATATACATAATTGAGCATTTTCATACATTCGCACTTTAAGTACATGCTTAAAAATTTAAAGCACTATATTTTCTTGTGAAAATATAACTATCTAAAAATAATGTAAAACTAGGATGATGCAATGCACAGTTAAATAATTGACATTTGAGGGTCGTGCTACTTAGTTATTATGCATACAAGTGATGTGACATCCAATGACATGCTATTTTAAACTTAAATGAATGTTATTGTTAATGGTATGCACCACTTGTATAAATCATATTTATATGAATTACTATTAAAAAGGTGAGAAAATAAATGGTATATATTATTATAATACATAATTTTGAAATTGTTCATTTCTTTTTTTATAACTGAACGAGATTCTTATGTGAAGTCCGAATCCGATGAGCTCGATATTTCCAAATCTGCCTTGAACTGATTTTCCTGCAAACAAACAACTAATCCCTGAACAGTAAGGAGATTTACACTGTAATTAATTTTTTCTGAAAAGCGAAATTTTAGAAAACTGAAAGGTGGCATAGTTGAAGGTTTCCTTAATTGTAGATATTTCGCGAGGAAGGGACTTAGTAGGTAGTGATCAAATGTACCTTCGATACATACACGGAAATACTTGACTTAGATTTTTTAAATTCTAGAGAAGTACATAGACTTAGATTTTTTTTAATTCTAGAGAAGTACAAGTAATTCTAGAAAGTATTATGATTTGTTATCATGCAAATGAGAACAGATTTGCTTAGACAGTACTGTTAGAAATTGTATATGGATTATTTGTTTGATGAATCGGAACTGAGATAGTTTGATGTTATAGTTGCTGAGATGAGACAGTTAGTTAATTGAGATAAGATAGTTGTGAGATGAGATAGTTAGTTGAAATCAGATAGTTGTTGAGATGAGATAGATAGTTGAGATGAGATATTTAGTTGAGATGAGATAAGATAGTTATTGATATGAGAGAGTTAGTTGAGATGAGATAATATATATGTTGAGATGACATAGTTAGTTAGTTGAGATGAGATAATATATATGTTGAGATGACATAGTTAGTTAGTTGAGATGAGATAATATATATGTTGAGATGACATAGTTAGTTAGTTGAGATTAAAAAAGATATTTGTTGCGATGAGAATCTGCAAAGAAACGTTGCCAGTGAAACTTTGCTGATGATTGTGCTTTTCATTTGCACTAGCCATACAGTAAAACCATTTAACTGTATTCAGTTTTAGGAAAGGACTCCATGGCACAGATTATTAACAAATTGCAATCCACAGAAAAAATATCTCTTTTAGAGTTGTCTTAAATGAGCAGGCATGGCTTTCCTTACTATCTGTTTACTACAAACATTTGAATATCGATTGCAATTGAATTGATGTGACTCTATTTCACACGAACTATGTACCATCTACTTTCTTCCTAAAGACAACCAGTACAAGTATACATATTTCGGAAACTACTTGAATTCTTATTACTTATGAAATAGTATTAGATCAAGTTTTCAAAGTTCTTAGAAAGTGTTAATATTGATATTTTTGAATTCTGATTTTATAATTATCAGCTGCAATAAATATTATTTGATCTGCTAATTTATTCGAGTTTGGTTAATATTATGGTGCTGCACACAATTTGCACCCTTCCCACTTACAGGAGATTCTACAATAAATACCATATTAATTTAATTTATAATCCCATACTCTCTACATTTTCGTAATGAAATCCAATAGTTTTAAGAAAATTAAAATACCCCACACCCAATAGAAAAATAACAATTGCTAATATCTATGATAGAGAATAAAGTAACTTCTGTAAGACCAGACTCAAGGCAAAATGTGTGTTTCATTTATTATAGATTGTATTTGCAAAACTCCCTGAAATATGACTATGTTATTTGTATTATTTAAATTTATTATACTAATTTGCATCAAACTGAGTTTTCTTTATTATTATCAGGCATAAACTGTATGCAAAATGCCTTAAACAACATAAGTATAATATTTCTTAACATTAAAATATTTTCTTAACATAAAAATATTTTCTTAACATCCAGACGTTAAAGCAAAACTTTTATTATATTAAAAAATTTGAAGTGCAGTTTATATAACAAATTTTAATAAAATATTATACTAGAATTTCTTTATATATTATCATTTATCAGGAAATCAAACTTTTACCATAAAAAATAACAGAATTTGTAACCATAATGACCTATTTTCGAAGACATTATGCTTCCAAAATAGAGGAAATATTAATGTTTTAAATTTTCTCTTTAAATAGAAAAATACTTTTTAAAATAACAAAGAACTTAAAATTCTTGAAAGATTCTTAAATCTTATTAATGAACTGAAGCTAATAACCTGATATAGCTGCAGTATTCAAAAATTCACCGTTCATAGTTTTTATTCTGACAAAATTCTAAAATAAAGAAGTTCTATTCAAGTATTAAATTTTAAACTTCAATTTATCCCGAAAGTTTTATCCCTAAACTATAATATTTTCATAAATATTTAAATATTTTAGAGTATATAATTTAAAGGAAAAACTATCAATAAGAATTAATGTTTTAATTTTCTACATTTTCAAAAGAATTTGTACAAAAATCATTTGCACTACCACACCATATGAAAACAGATTAACTAAAACATTTAAGCATACAATATAATTAATATAAATTATAAAATTGGTATTTTAAAATGATATGTTTCATTTTCTGTTTACTTCAGTAATTTATATTCCGTTTTCTATAATAATGTTTCTACATATTATATTAGATGATACATATAATTTATTTACATTAAAAATGTGACTCTAGACATAATTATATATTTATATCAATTGGATACTAAATTTTTCTCCATATAAAATATTATTTCTCATTTTTAAGTATTACATAATTACAATCGTTTTTAAATTCTTAAAAATCTGTACTCATAATACAAATGATGAGTCAAAAACTATTACATTTGATAAAGGTTTGTATAGGATTTATTGCGCTCTACTATTTTTGTAGTAAAATGTAATTAAGAAATGCAGGAATATCTTATCCTTTTACCAAACTTTAAAGCAGTATATAATGTACCAAATGTTCTATATTGTTTCAATATACTTAATTCTTCAAATAACATCCATTATGTAATAAAAATAACAGAAAATGCAATTATTTTAGAATCAAGTTTGTGCATAAATATTCAATTAATTAATTCCTTTTCCATAAAATTTACTATTACTAAATACTTCCTGTATTTGCTGAATAATCTTTCTTTTTCAGACATGAAAATGCGCATAAATTGGAATTTGTGTTTTATAGTTTTATTTAATTATCACAAGATTTATGGTAACAAATTAAATTATTCAAAACTAATTTTAAAATCTGTGCTTTTTTATAATTCAGGAAAATTTTTCAATACATTATGATAGTGACTAAACATTAACTCTATTATTTACGAAAGAAAAATAATATTGTGTGTGTGTCTTTGGTATATTTTCTGTAAAGTGACACAATTATGGATTCTTTACATTTAAGTAGTATATTGGTGTTTTTTTATCATTCTAAATGAAATAACGTTTTAAGCATTTAATACCTCTAATAATACTTAAAACTTCAAAGTTAATTATTTATCGCATCCCCTTAAAACAGATCAATTATTCTCAATAAATACTTCATAATACAACTTTAAATAACAAAATAAAAATATCCACGGATAATAATTCATTACAAATATTAAATGTTGGTGAATGCATCTATCTTGAAATAAAACTACTGGAAATCATGTTGGGTGTAAGAGTTCACAATCCCATCTTGTATCTGTGATGCCAGTTACAGATGCAAATTATCATTCATGCACGTTACAAATACGAAGAAGTTCATTATAGGGAGCCATGTGTTTTGTAATGAAGTGCAACCGAGGAGTCTGATCTGACTTCCCCCCACTTAATCATCTGCATTAAACAGGTACGATGCAGTAGATTCTACGGAAGCTTATAACATTCATAGTTATCTCGCAGCTCACCTGTCAAGAGATTCTTGCGCTCTTCGATCCAGTCCCATTGTAAACGGTAATGAGATTTATCCAAGCCCGAAACTAGCACTGGAGAACCAATAAGCCAGATTTGGTTAAGGTATGATCTCTGACTTCATAGGCAACGTGCATCTTGAGAATCGTGGAAAATGCCTCCTAATTAATGCAACGGATTCAAACAAACAGCGAGCGTACTTGTAAAATGTAGTGGGTTCTGTACGTTGAATATCACTGATGCGGAAATACTTGAAGTTTGCAGAATGAATGTCAAGATCTAAAAGAAAAATTGCAGTTTAAAAATAACTCAATGCTACCAATTTTTAAAATAAGTTAACAGCAATTTTCCTATTTCTACGTTACAATTCCTAAATTAAAGATTTTTTTCTTTTACTTTTATGAATACCTATTCTTATGAATTGTATTAAAATATTCATCCTAAAATTGTGGAATTATTTCACTCTAGCTATGGTTAATTTTATTACTATTAGAAATATAATAATTTGCATATGAAAAATAATAATTCATTGTCTAAATTTAATGGACTATAGTTTTTTTTTTAAAATTAATTCTCTTAAGAAATAATGAAGTGTTAATAATAAAGTGTTTTAAAAATTCCAATTATATGAAAGCATCATTTGAGTGATATAAGTACATTAACCACGTATACTAATTAAAATTGCTTAGTTGGATATTTTAAATAAAGATTCAAAGCTAAGCAAACATTAATGAAAAAAGATTAAAATGTATTCCCCTCCCCCATATATGAATATAAAAAAATCAAAACTTATCTTACCGTTTGAAGTTAGACAGTGTTAAAGCAATTTATGATATTAAAACAATCAAACTTATTATATCCATTGTATTTAAAGCTTCTAGAAAAAAATAGTTTCTAAATTATAATAATATTATAAATAAATTTTATAATATTTAATAAAATACTTATTAAGATTGAATTGATAATAATGTAACATAATTGATAGAAGATGCATCTTTAATTTTAATTAATGAGGACATAATTTGTATTCACTTAATGTTGAACTTTTTTGGCAATGAATTATTAAAACTTTATTTCTGTGATAAGGAACACATGATATAAATTTACTTAAAAAATAAATCTAACTTTATAAATTCTACAAAAAATAATTAGCTTTAGGCCAAACGATGGCTGTGTAGTTAACGCTCCTGATTTTTGAACTGTGGGTCCAGGGTTCCAATTCCGGGTCAGACATAGATGTTGATTTCTTTCTCTGTTCTCTCTTTATTTCTATGTCCTTTCTTCCTTATGAATGTGATCCACTTTATAAAAGGGTTTGTGATTGTATGGCGCGATCAACGCTATTCGCCTCCATGACTTGGTTCACAGGTGCACGCTGGGTAATGACAGATGAGTAACAGTTTCTGGACTTGTTGTGGCATATGGTTCGTCACCTAAGTGCGCATCATTAGAAAAAATTAATGAGCTTTATCAGTAATTTCAATCCAGAGCTCCAAAATCAAAATATTCTGAATTTAAAAAAAAATCTTTTTGTATTATTTTAATATTCGGAATAACGTACTTATGTGAAAAATTTTATTTGTCTTTAATATGCACGTAAGCCAAACATAGATCATTAGTAACTAACTAACATCGCAAAGAATTAATAAGAAGTACAGTCATAAATTATTCAGCAGATTTTAAAGAATCAACAAGAGAAGTAAAAAAATGCGTTTAGCTTTCAATATTTAAATTTAATGTACATAATTTGTACTTTTATTGATATGATTTCAATAAATATAATTTCTTTAAAAAAATTTAATACCTTTTTTGAAAACCTTTTGAATACATATTTAATGCAGCTCTCAAAAAATTTCAAATTTTGAAAAATGGCTTGTACCATTAAGGAACATGGGCACCCCTGATATATAACATATAATCATGTTATAAACTCATGTTGTGAAACAATACCCTTCAGGCAGAAAATACACATTAAAAACTCAGTAAAATCACAATGTGCAAAAATATTTCCCATAACTAGAGTCGTTTGAAAACTCTTGTGTATTCTTCCAAAGGAAAATAAAGCATTTATTTTCATGAAGCAGGCATTTGAGAAGAAATAAGTAATTTTTGTTGAAAGTATGTTGTGGAAAAAAACTTTACCTCTAGAGAAAAAGTAAAGATAAATTCAAATACAGAAAGGGCCATTATTAGGAATAAACGGCTATGAAGAAAAATTTTCATAGCCCCATTGCCTTTACTCATGCCTTCGGCCTAATGCAATCGTGTCAGTTCTTTCAATGAATTACAAGGCTCATGGGCAATTCAAAAATTGCTAAAATTGAAAATTGTGAGAGAGTTTAAAGGTTACACTATCTATTATTTTGTAAAATTAAATTTATATATTTGTCATTGATTAAAAACATAACAAAATCTGATAGTTAAGTATTAAAATATATTACACACGTTTTTAAATATTAAAATATATTACACGCGTTTTTAAATATTAAAATATATTACACGTGTTTTTAAATATTAAAATAGATTGTTATATCTTTATGTAAATATTAATGCAAATAATTTTAATGCAATATTTTGAAAAAATTGCATAAAATCACATGTACCATATTTAAATATACTTTTCAGTTTTTTAATTCAATATTATGCTTTTTTTAAAAAAAATAATTTTAATTCTGAAGCATAGTTCGCTACATTTTAAAGACAGTTTATGATTTTCATATTCAAGAAAATATTCTTTAGCTTTTAATTCCTTAAACATTTTAGATATTTAAATGCATATATTCTTTATTTTCTTTTATGTTACTGATTTTCATTCCTTTTCCACCTTTTAATATATATATATATATATATATATATATATATATATATATATATATATATATATATATATATATATATATATATATATATTATATATATATATATATATATATATATATATATATATATATATATATATATAATAAAGGTAAATTTATATTTGTATGTGTGTATACAGTAATATATTCAAACATAAAGTTCATTAATAAATATTAACTTCATCTCCTGTATAATTCTTTAAAGAGCGTGTTCATTAGCTAGGCTCTGTACTAAATAATTTAATTGGTTTGCAATAAGATGTCTTTACTTCACTTATAGTTCTGATTTTTATTGTTAAATAAATAAGAATAAGCAATGTATCTGTTATATTTTGCCTATAATTCTTTCGTGTTTATATTTCATTACATTTCTTACATATATTATTATTTTGCCAGATATTTTAGGTAAAATATCATACTGTTGATCCAAATTATTGCAGTAATTAGTGAGATGTAGGATAAAAATAGGAATTTAATAGTAAAAAATATGTGTACTTTTTAATATTTATTAATAATTTTTGAAATAAAGTAGTGGATATACTATTATATGAATTTATTCATTAGGAAACTATATATTTACTGAATCTTCACTTCTAATAAGGTAGCATTGGTGAATTATAATAGCAATTTGAACATTCGCAAAAACGTACTTTATTGATATAGTTAATAAAAGCATAATGTACATAACCTGTTGTAAATCATTTAAGATATTAAATTTGAAAACTTCTACTAGAAATTTTAATTTCTTGCCAAATGGCTATGTTAATCCATTTATGTACTTGAATTTCCTATAAATATATTTTAAACTAGCTGTACCCGTTCACCCATTGCTTTGTTTGAGCAAAAGAGCTGTTTTGATACCTCAAACAAAATTGATTAATAATCAAATATATACAATGCATCAAAATAAAAATTAACAATAAAAATATCCTTACATATATTTAATTTTAATATAACATATGTTCAAAACATAGATATATATATATTTGATTGTTAAATAAACATGTTTCTTTACATATGATATTAAACAATATTGCAAATGAACTTTCTATTGAACAATAACTTTGTAATTATTAAATATCATCATGAAATGAATGATACTTGATTATTAATGGTACACGTTACCTTAGTAGTGCTTGTAAGTATACAATATATTTTGTTTTACTGTTTGGTGCAACAAATAAATTTCATGATTTTTTCCAACTCGTGAGCACCCAATATACAGCTGTCCACGTGAGAATGATCATTGCAAAGGCTAGCTGCACTGGAAACTGTAGCCATATGAATTCAAATGGAGTATCCGTTGGTATCACGGGAATGCATGGTAGTAGTTAATGTTCCCCCTAGCGTTTTCCATTTAAAATGGTTTCCTCGATTAAGTTATTCCTTAATTTTTTTACTGATAGTCTAGTCCTATCGTATAGTCGCGGAGGATTTATATCTCGTATAAGGATGATAGTGTAACCAATTTTCAAAGATAAAATGTGCGGTAGCATTCCTGGTAGATCCAATGAATTTTAAAATTATTTTGGATAATTAACTGATACATCATGATTGACAACATTTTCTATGGATTTATATGTTGTTTCTTTGTCAGGTATTTTATTTTGAAATATGCAGTTTATTAAATTCACATGAATGTTTTTGTCTGTCAATAAAGCGCACACATAAGCCCATTGATTATTTTTATATTTCTGCGAAATTTGGAAAACATTAGCCGTCAATGAATCAGGGGATTTTACAATCTTTTCTGGTTATGTAACACTGTATGTAGATTTATCCATTTCCATTTTACCATTTCCAATATCTAACAATTGTTTTGCAAATCATGCAGAAGATTTATCTTGTTGTAACTGAACAAGCATATTAATCTCTAAAGATATTTTATCCACATACCGTCATAACGCTGATGATTTGAGACATGCATTTAATTAATCTGCTGGTGTTGAACGTGGTATAATAGATAGAGTTTGTCAAAAATCACCAGCTAGCAAAATGAATTCACCACAAAAGAGTTGCTCATTTCCTCCTCTCAAATATTTTAATGTGCGATTGAGTGCTTCCAATCATTTCTTGTGTGACATGATGCATTCATCCAATATTATAAGCTGACATGATCTTAGTACTTTTCCCATCCCAGAAATTTTTCTCAAATTACATGTTAGAGTTTCAATTACCAGCATATTTAATGGCAATTTCAATATTGATAATACTGTTCAACCATAGTCCAAATATGTTGTTGTAATACCAGATGATTAAATATGAAGTTCATTATTATTTTGCGATTTTAAAGTTTCCAGAGTAATTAAAATAAGAAAGGTTTTTCCAGCACCACCAGGTGCATCTATGAAATAAAAGCCACAACTTCTGTTAGGTATTGCATTTATAATTGTGTCATATGCTGTTCGTTGTTGTAATACCAATTTCGGCAGATTATTTCCAACAAATGTTTGAATTTCAATAACATCGAAGTGCGTTTCTTGTTGTATATCACGATCTAAAATGTCATTACCAGATCTATTTGGAGCACGCATTCCCAATTCATTCAGTGGTTTGTTGGATACTGTCAAATACACATCCTAGATTAAAATCAATGCTATATTACACATACTTGATCGAAATCGAATGTTGGGATTAACATTTATTCAACGCATGAGATGAAAGATATTTCTTCACTCATATAGCATTTATATTTTTCCCAAAGATCCTTTGCATTATCAGGAAAACATATAGTTAGTTAGTTTGATGGAAAATAGTATACGTATGAAGTATATGTTTAAATTTCATTATAAGACTACCAATACTCTCAAGAATCATCGTTTGATATGCCTAATAATTCATAGCAATGACGTTTTTGTGAATGTCCACACTATTTGAATGATTTCTCATATTAATATTAAAATTATATCCATCATATCTTTACCAAAATAGAATGGGATATTGCAATGCATCATATGAACAATGCGTTTCTGATACTGGCTGGACGGTGTCATTTGTACCATAAAGAATTATATCATGAAAATAAATTCTTTATAAACTATGACAATTATCACTTCATTGATCGTTGGTGCGTTAAATCGTATTCGATGTGGATCAATCGGTAATTTATCTGCCATTAATTATTGCTTTGCAATCGTCAGATGGCATATGTTCAATGGAGGATTTAAATAATTCAATTATTGCATTATGTTGTTCAAAACATTTTGTAATTCACTAACAATTTCGCTTAGTATTCATATTCAGTTGACACCGTCTGTTGATTTGTTCGTAAGAATTACCTACAAAATATATTTGAAGATATTTAAGATTAGAATTTTGCAAGGGTAATAGTGATCCAGTGTGGTGATAAATTTACACTTGTACTTTAAACGTTGGCATATAATCTGCGCTAATGATATTCGTTGCTCCGATTAGAAGCATGAATTATACTTGCGTATGTTTTTTTTTTATTTGATTTGATTAACTTGTTTCACCTGATGTTAAGGTTAATAATGGTTCAGGAGGTGAACGCATGTTTGGTAACTTTACTTTTCCTCTTGTTCATGCGTGATGCTTCATTTTTTTTAATTTTTAAGCACCACAATACATACACTTTTCATCCATTTTCCTATAATTGCACTTAGATGACTGTAATTGTAAAGAGGATCGTAATTGAAAGATATTATAGATAGATAGATAATCTCAATAAACTAAGATAGATAGATAAGCTAATTCTTTAAAATTAATATGTTAAGGTTTAAATTTTAACTTTATTCAAAGCATGGGTATTATGATATAAAAAATTACGAAAGGTTGTTTTAATTTATATTGACAATTTTTATATCTCATTTTAGGAACAAAAATAAACTTATTCAGTAAATGATTCAATGAGGATTATCAATTAACGAGAAAGAGCAAATAAAGACAACAATCAAATCTTTGCCATATATTTTGTAAAGAGAAACAATACGTACCAGTTTCCTCAAATATATTTCAGAATGATTATATTCTCTTTCCGATGCAGTGTTCTCCATCTTACATGTTCATTTCCCCATTTCGAGTTCTCATATAGTTAGATGACACGATGTGGTTAAAATCAAGAGCATCCACTGTTGTACTTGGAGTAAAGATAATCCGGTTGGACGTTATGTGTATGACTTGTACTTTAATATAAACGGAAGTATCCTGAAACTCGAAGCAATTCTGTAAATTCCTCGAAACATCTAACATATCATAAATGAAACAAAATGCTAAAAAGAAACATAATATCTAAGCAAAGAATCATTATTTTGATTAATTTAAAATTGGCGCAATCTAGTTTATTTTTAACTTAAAAACATTGGCAATATTTTATTTGATCCAACATGTGACGTGGTTTTATTAAATAAATGATTTTAATTAAAATTTCAATTAAATGTCTCGATTAATATTATATATTACAACTTTATTAACTTATAATATTAAATGAATAATACATAAAATTTATGTTCAAAGCTTAAGAGCTAAATTTTTGATTCTTGTAATATTAAAAATCTTGAATGAAAGCATTTCTAATGAGACATGAAGAATATTCTTTACATTGTAGCATTAAATGCAGTAAAAATGTTCATCAGTCTAAAGCAAAATATAACAAAGAGTAATTTATGAACATTTTAATACTATGTATTTTTTCCATTATATTTGTTGAAATCAATTCCATTTGTAAAAATATAAATGATAAAAAGATTTTAATAAATAACTTTAACAAATATTTAAAAATTAAATATTTGAATTTCAAGATATTAATAATAAAATCTGTTACATTTACTTTATCATAATTAAATATAATCAAAAATTTTCTTAAGTAAATTAATAGTTAAAATATTGCTCTTAACTTTAATTGCCTAAAAAGTATGACATTTATGAAAATCGTCATAATAATCATAAACTATATTTTCTTAAGAAAATAAATTTTATATAGTTATATAGTATACGTCGCATGACCATTGCAAGCATTTTGCAAATGTAAGATTTACAATAAAAATATGAATTTGAATTAACTATTTTTACTGTGTTTATATATATATAAATTGCTAATGTTGGTGAATTAATTAGTTAACAAAATTAAATGTTACTCTTATTTGCCTTTTACATTATTAGTATTCATAAACATAAATATTATAAATAGCAAAATAAATATTATTGAAATATATTAAAATTTGAACAAGAAAAAGAGATAATAACTTGACATGAAATTAAGTAGCTTATATGTATAATTCTCACAAAAAATCGAAACTATATGTTAAGAAAAATGCTGCAAATAATGTTACTTATACAATACTAAAAACAGTTTTCTCTGTCTTTTTTAGTAAATGCACTTTAATAATTTTATAACCTAAATAGGAAATAAAAATGTTTTACAAAATTTATTTTACTCTTAAAACTTTTTAAAGATGTTATAATTTGCTCGATTCTCGGAGACGATATAAATTTTTTATGTACTCTAAATGCTCTGTTTAAAATAGGTTAATATAAAATTAAATTACCTTTCTAGTATTTTATAAAACTAAAAGGTTCTCATAATGTTATGGATTACTGGAATTATTGAAAATAATTATACATATTCAAATATGATAGAAAAAAAATAATACCACAAAAATAAAAATTGCTATATTATGCCAATGACATAAACAAATATAACAACATAAATAACAAATAGTTACTAGAAAATGCTTACTCAAATATTCGACTGCAAAAAAATAATAAATTGTATTTAATAAAGTTAATTAATTACACCAAGTATACTTTCATACAAATTTCTTTTCTATGATTAATATTTTAGCTCATCGGTAAAAGAATTTTTTTACATATCTAAGAAATAAAAATCAAATCAAACATGCATTTTTAATATGAATGCTAATTTTAGTAGCAATAATTATTTGAAAATAAAATAAAACTGCTAAAAAAAATCCTACGTCTACGTAAATTTATAAAAATTCATTAAAACTGCTATAACCAAATTTTTAACATAAAAAATAATAAAAATAAACTGATTTTTCAAAAGAAATATTTACAAGTGTTAAATTAATTTGAAAGATAATGATGTAAAAAAGTCATTTTCTTAAAAAGTCTTTTCCTTCCCATCTCCAAAACATTTACTAAATCAACTTGTAGTTTTTTCTTTTTACATTAAGGCTATCTTCGTGAAAAATTGATTATTTAAAAATGTTGCTAACATTAATAATAATACTTAATTTCTAGTAAATTATATTCCTTGGACGTTAATGATTAAATTTTTATACTTTTCTATAATAAAACTTTTTTTAAATTATAAATTTCACTTTTTTTCTGATAAAATAATAATCTAGTGATAAAATTGTTACAAACTTTACAATGTATAGTAAAATAGATAAAAAATTATATATTTATATACACTTAAATTTTCTATGAATAAAGAGAAATTATAAATGCAATTTTTAATAATTTACTTTATAATTATATAAAATATAAAGTAAATTATTAAAAATTGCATTTATGTATATTTTAAACTGCTTACGAGACTCTTCTGACTTATTAAAAATTAATATTTCATTTAAGATAATTTTAGATCTATGATTTATTTGTTATCATTAAACTCTTCATTTATATTTTGGAAATTGCAAATACAGGTTCATTATTTTTATTATTTACTGCATTGGTTTAATTTTTAAATCTAGGTTGCTATTTATAACTTTTAAGAAAATACATATGATTAAGACTAAATTATGAATTCACGTTTTTAAGAGCATATTTATAGATCTTTTAAATAGAAAACAAAGTCAGATAAAAATTTTACAATTAAACATATAATGTTTTTGCATTTTTTCAGATTTCTACAAGCACATTTCATTTATAAAATAAAAGTTATTCATGTAAAAATATAGCAAATGCCTTTATGTTGTCTTTTGAAAATTGGATTAATTTTCAGAAAATAAAACTGTCAGATTAGGAGTAAAAAATCGATATTTCAGAGAATTACATTTAAAAAAAAGATGTTTTCAAATAAACATGGTGACCCCATAATTTGATATTTCTATAATTCTATAATTTTCCAGTTAAATTTTCTATGAATAAAGAGAAATTATAAATTAATTTCAACATATTTTAAAGTTTGTATTAATAGTAAACAAATTAACATTAAAAGGTAATAAATGCAATTAATATGCAACAAAGATGAATTAATTTTCAGATACATAAATAAAATTTTGTATATAAAATTATGTTAAAATAAATAAAAATTTGCAAAATTATTCATAACATATATTTGGAAAACTTTTTGCAATGAAATTTAAGGGGAAATAGCAGATAAAGTTTACTCAAATATTCGACGGCAATTTTAAATACTTTATACATATAAAATCAGTAAATGTATAGTGAAAATTCCGAATCTAATAAAAAACTAATAAGCTAAATAAAAGTAGAAAGTTTTCCGACACTCGATTTAATATGATTTTTTAAATTATCAAACTCATCAATTTCATTGCAAACATAGCTTAATCATTTATATTAATTCTTCAGTTACTGAGATTAATTTGATCATATAAAATGAATATATATTTTTCTGCTAAACAATTATAAATTTCAAAAAATAAAATTCATAATGATTAATGATTGTTACTTATATTTTGATAGAAAAGTTTATTTTGATACAAAATAAGTATTTTTGTTCCACTAAGAAACTGTTAATATAATGCAAAATGTGTAAGAATAAAAAACACACTTTTAATATTTAAAAAAACATATTTCTATCAATAATTCAAACTAAAATAAATTTGTTATTTTAACAATAGTTAATTTACTGTTATAAATAAGAAATGTCTGTAAATTCTGTAAGAGCTACTAATTGTTCCGTAAAAAGAAGCCAGTTTATTAAATGCATAAGTTTTTATGGCATTAAATGTTGGATAATTTCTTTACAATATTAGAGGACTATTGCATGATCACCATACATGTCATTTATATATAAGCTTATCATTTCTTTAACCTAAAGTTTTATTTATGCAAAATTTTTCTTCTTGTATGGTCCTCTCTTGCCAATGCATCCTCTCTTGAGTATGACCTTAATACAAATTTTTCAACTCTATATTTTTAAAATTAATCAAAAAGAGATGAATATTAGATAATGTGTCTGCATAAGTGATAAACTAAATTTACAGTTTCTTTTAAAAAATTATATCTTCTTCTATCATCGGTGATATTTATTGCTGAAAACAAACTACAAGAAATTGTGATTGTTATTAAAAAGAATTGTATTCTGAATCAGCTGAATAATTTAATTTCAATACATTATACTTATCTACTTAATTTCCATCAAAATCATTCCAGATATAGTCTACGTTTTTACGTATACTTAATTCTATGGATTTCTATATATAATTCTATAATTAAAGATTTTGAAGTTTTTGTTAGATTTGTATGTTATGTAAGTAAAATAAGAGCAATATTTGGTAATAAGACATTATTATTTTAATGAAGAATAAGAATATATTATTTTTGTGAAAATATAGTCAGTCTTAGATCTTCTAAGGTTTCACATATTTCAATAATTTATTTCTGACTCAAAACTATTATAGTTACATTCGCGTAATGTTAAATTTGAAATCATTTTTGGAATTTCTTCATTAACAGTATTGCTAAGTAATGATTACTTAAATAATTGCTTAATTTTTATAAGATTTTAAATTTATTCTTTTTTTCAACTGGATTTCATTCCAAAACTCTATCAAGTATCGATTCTGTAAGATCGTAAATTTTAAAACAAAATACCATTCCAAAATATTCATTACCATTCCAAAATATATAAAATAATAATAATACGTTATTTGAATAAAATAAATAATGTTGGTATACTTATAATCAGAATTTTTATTAGTACATTTTAGTGGTCTTATAAAACTGTTAGTTTACTTACAATAAAGTTTTTATATGAATGTATTTATAAAATAAAAATTAATTTTCATTTAATTCTACTCACATTGCTTTAAATGTGTTCATAATATTCTGACACTTTTGACTCATGAATACAGTCTCGATAAAGTGCGCAGGTTATCTACATTTATATTCAAATAAATTCCTCGAAAACTCTTATCAACTTAAGTTTTGCAAATATTTCTCTCTGTGCTTCACTGCAAAATTCAAACATTTCATGCAATGTACCTCAAACTTATAGTATGAGTTGGGGTTGTTTATATTCTAATGCTATGCGGTGGAGTTTCACTCTGTTCTCACACGATTTCTAGTTAACCATCTTAGTTAACTGGTTACTATTCACGCAATTCCCATATATTCATATTTATATATGTATCATCTCGATCATACTTACCCAGAAAATCCAGCCTATTCTGAATCAGACCCATTGTAAACTGTAATGAGATTTCCGGAGAGTGAAGTTAGCTCTGACTGTCTGAAACTCAATAAGACAGATTCACTGAAGGTGTTCATTCACGCTTTAGAAGCATTCAAATCTAGTAGGATGCGGAAAATATCATTTATTAAATGCCGAATTCCTGTGAACACTAAAGAGAAAGAGGTAAGTGATGGGAATAACTGCATTTATGACGAAGGAAGTTACAGATATATTGTTCGCTTTTGTCCATTGTAAAATATGTGTTGATAAATTTCAGTTAATAAACATAAAATTAATACATTCATTTTTGTAAATTCATTAATAAAAGAAAGTAAAATTATTTTTCATAAAATTAAATACCTGATCTCTGATTAAATTCATAATTATGTGCAGTTCGAATATTAATGTGAAAAAAATGCTTAGCATGAAAACTGGCTAAGACCTTACTTTCTAAAATTGTCTTCCGTATACATAAGTTTTGCTTTTTATTTTCAAGAAGTTTTCAAAATAGAAGTTTCAATCTTACTTATATTTCTCTTTTTTGCATCAAAAAATAGATTAATTAAAATGTCTTTCATACTTTGATTTACAGTTTCTTAAAATTACAAGAAGAGTTTTCTCATTTGTGAAAATGATGTTAATTGTATTTGTTCAATAACATGAAATGGTTTATTTATGTCATTCATTTTGGAGAAACTTTAATAGTAAAAATTGTTTTGTAGCGATGATGAACATTTGAGAATTTTGAAAGCATTCTAATATTCATAGTGTACTTTAATGCATATATTTTTACCTGACTAATCCTTCTAAACGTAGAGAAATTTAACTGCTGTTTGATTAATTGACTGAAAAAAAGATTTTGTGAGATAATTTAAATAAATTTTATGATATAGTTAAATGTTAATTATAAACGTTAGATATATTGATGTAAATAACATTTCAAACAAACATTTTAAAATTTAATTGATGCTTGTAAGTTAGCAAATGCATTCTAATTATCAAGTGAGCCTAGTTTATTAAATCTGGCAAATAAGAAATAATATTCCATCTAGGAAGAATTAAAACATACTTCCAATTTATTTTTTGATATATGTCTTAGAATTTTTTTAATATCATTTTAAGAAGAATATCTCTCAATATATACTGCAAAAACATATACAAACTCTTTATAAATTACATTTTTACTCCTTTGAATATATTATTAGAGTCATTAAAATATTTTTTTTACATACCATAATTTTCTCTTAGTACAGAAATTTCAGTTTTAAAATTAAAAGAAGAATGTATGGGAAAGAATACAGTTTTGATAAAAACTGAGTTAACAATTTAAAGTTTTCTTAAAGATTAGAAATAATAATAAGTATGTTAACCAAATGGTAAACAATAGGAGCATGAAAATAAAAGTAAATGACTTGAATATAAATATAAAATTAAAAACTCACAAAATATCATAAAGAAATATGAGAGCCATATGCTTTTGAAATCTTTAGTAGAAAAAAATAGTGATCGATCTGTGACGATTTATTATACATGCTTTAAGCGGTGGTACTATAGCACAATATGGGCCTAGTTCCCATATCTGTTTTCCTGACCTAGTTATGGGCCTTGTTTCCATAACCCAGTAGGGTGGCCGGCCTAATGCGATATCTTAATTGCTTAGTTCCCAAGCATGCTTGGTACTCACTTTATCAGCCCACTGAAAGATCCATCTTTCCCAGCCCGACTTTTGAACCACTGAAATGTTCCTTCGCGCTTCCATTAATCGTTTCCATTGCTAATTATATTGTATTTGATTTGCGATGATGCCTTATAAAGTATAAAATGAATAAATATGCATTTATTTAAATTCTAATTTCATACTAAAGTACATCATCCACTTCATTCTAGTTTGAAACATAATTCATCAGCTAATTCTATTAAGTAATGTGATTCCCATATTCAACAAATCTTATTTATTTCCCAGCGTAGTAGCAAGAGGACATACGAAACAACTCATGCCTGGTTATTTAAAAATTACATTGAAATATATATATATATATTGAAATTAATTGTAGCTTTTCTTCCGTTGTCCCATTAAAAAATAGAATCTCTCTTTACTGCTCCGAGTTTTTGTATTTTCTATCTATAACAGACTTTAAAATTAGAGATGTTACATAACACGTGAACAAATTTGATATAATAGACATAAAGCCTTAGATCTGTAATAAATTCAATTATTCTAAGTTAGATACATTTTCTCAAAGCCACTCAAATTTGTACGAATAAACTTCGGTTCTGTTTTTTTTTTAATTATTTTTTATGAAAGTGAGAAATCTTATAATTTCAAAACTATTTAATGCGTATAATAAAGCATCTAACATGTTATGCTTTCTACACATATGTATTTCTTCTGCTATTTCGAATAATAAGGGGTTATTCCTCAAAGTTTAAATATTGTAATCTTTTTTACTATCCTTTTTAATTTCTGTATGATATGAAAATGTAAAAAAAATGTATCTATAAATCAGATTTATTTTATTTCAACGGAATTGTTACTCCTGAAAGATAAAATTAAATGAGTTATTTTTCGAAATAGAAAATGAAGGATCTATGAAACATTTTATTAGAATTTTAAATACATTTTTTTCCTATTCCTATTAGAATATTCTCACTATGGGTCTAAATAATATTATTTGGATTCATAGTCAATGTTACAATGACGTTTGTCTAAATGTATATCGTATATTTGTGTTTATCCCCTATTCTAAAGTGGGAAATAATTATTACTTCTTTGTTTCCACTAAATATACTCTCATGTAAGGATCTTGACAGATTCCCCCAGTATTACTGATAAAAACTTAGTATACTTTGCAATACGTAAAAATTATAACAGACTTATGAAGTCGACCACCAAATCTTTTTATATCATTTTCTAATTTTAGTTATTAATAATAAAAAATGTTATATATACTGTACAGCAATTGTATAACAGTATTTTTATAGCAAATTAGACTTTAAATTAATTTAATAATTTGAACTATAGATAAATTAAATAGAACAAAAAAATTATACATTAAGAAATAACTTAATTTTCTTTTCAATTTTAAGATATTGATAATAAAATTTGTTATACATTGTACAGCATTTGTATAACAGCATTTCTTTAAAGCAATATATTAGACTTTAAATTAATTTAATAATTAGCACTATAAATAAATTTAATACATCAGAAAATGAAATTTCATACATTAAAAATGTTAATTTTTTTCTAAATTTTTTTTTCCAATTTTTAGATATCAATAATAAAAATTGTTATATATTGTACAACAATTGAGTAACAATTTTTCTTTAAAGCAAGATTAGACTTTAAATTAATTTAATAATTTGAATTATTAATAAATTAAATAAAACAGAAAAAAATGATACATTAAGAAATAATTTTAAATTTTTTTGAATATTTTTTTCAATTTTTAGTTATTAATAATAAAATTGTTATATATGGAACAGCAATTGAATAACAGTGTTTCTTTATAGCAAGATAAGAATTTGAACTAATTTAATAATTTGAACTATAAGTGAAGCAAATATAACAAAAAAAATTTAACACATTAAGAAATAATTTTTAACTTTTTCAAACCTTTTCTTAATACACACCGTACACAATTGATACTCCAATTATACTCAATTAAATCCTTCATAATCATTCCGAATTTTTATAAAAGGTAAGATATCAATGTTGCTTTAAGGAAAAACAATGTATCAAAATATTTGACACTTGACTAGTCTCCACACATTCATCCTGATCCCATTAGAGACTGATCGATCTCTTTGATCGATCGAACTATTGACAGATTCATGTTGTTGTGGTTGATGTGAAAAGTGTGTCAAACTGATAAAAGTTCACAAGTTTTTATTTGAATGATGTTAAATATAGCTCTTACATCAAACCATACAGATTTGAACGAAGAAATAACATTTTTATAAGCAATTCTATAAAGTAAGTTTATAGCATCGCTGATAAAATGAAAGTCTATAAGATATTATTTGTTATTTATATTTATTTGAAAAACAGGTATGTACATAACAGAGTATTTTTATGTATGAAAAATAATATTTTTTATTTATCAAGTATATCAAATTACATATACTTTACTGTATTTTGGTAAAATTATCAAAATATATTAGTAAAATGAAACCAGTATATGATATTAGAATTACATCATTTACAATATATAAAAACATGCAAAACTATATTTATGACTAAAAAAAGCTTCTAAAAATATTCATGTTTAGATTTATTCTTGTATTTAAAAGTGTAATTTTTTTTGAACAAACAAAGAATTTTAAATCACTTATTTTTAGGTATCACATTATATACACACCTTAAAATAATTAAACGTTTATCTGTTAAGTTTACATAAAATACTCGATGAAATGCAATATTTTTCACCTAAATTTTAGAAAAAATATTTGTTTGCGTAATGAAGAAATTTTTAGGACATTTCATTTCTGTTGACAAATTATTTTGTCTGAATCTTTGTCTAATAACTTATACATTTTACGCTGCAAATTATTTAAAATGGTGAATAACATTACTTTTATGGTTTTATGGTAAAAAAAGAAATATGAAAATATGACTTTAAATCACTATTTTTTTATTCATTGTTAAATTTTTCTGAGAGTTATCATATGAATTTTACTTAAATAATTTAAAGTGTTTTTAGTTTATAGTTTATACACAGTGAATATATTTCGCTTTGTATAAAAATTTGTTATATATAAGAGAAATACTATCATAGGAAAAATATTATTATCATAATCTAGTTTGTTTGTATGTATTTTTATATAACTTTAATTTCATTTACAGTTTTTAAAATCTTTTTTTTAATTGTATTTTCCACGTCTTTCTGTTTCCTAAAATATTTTACGAAGACAATTGTATTATACCATCTATTTCTTCTCCAGACGCGCTATATATATATATATATATATATATATATATATATATATATATATATATATATATATATATATATATATATATATATATATATATATATATATATATATATATATATATTTATATATATATATATATATTACCTTCACCTTACAAATAGCATTTTTAAAAATTATTAATGTATAATATAAAAAACATAAAATACTAAATTAAATACATAAAAATAATTGAGTTAATGACAAAGTTATAATTTTTGACTACTTTTCAAAATATGTACTTTTAAATAAAGTCAATAATTCAATCGATCTGATGTTGTTTAACACAAGTTAAGGTAAAATATTCAATGGCCCAGAAATGTTTCTGAAATTTGATTGAATAAAAGGGCTTTGAGGAAACTAAATAAAGAAATTAACTATAAAACATTTTTATTAACAAAAAGATATTTCTTTTTATCAAATATATCCTTCTTAACTTAGTAAATTGATTTATTATTTTATCAAAAGTTAGCTAATTAATTTAATTAAAAAGAAAATATTCATCGACAGTTTAAATAGTAGAAAATAACGACGGTGTAAATTTAAGCACATTTTGGATGTGGTTATTGAATATTTTTCATCATTAACTCTTGTTTATAAATATGTTTGTTTAATTTTAATTCTATTTTTTTATAATTTTTCCATAAAAATGCTTATAAAAACCAATATTTTTGGGCATAATGTTAATTCCCATTTTATGAAATAATTATATCTCTTGATTTAAGAGATTTAAATACTTAATGGTTTACAGCAATAAATCAAGAGATTTAATGTTCATAGTTTAATGTCTATAATTAAAAAGAAGAATTTATGCCTTGGGTGAGAAAATTCTGCATGACTTTATATCATATTTTTTAAATAAAAGAGTACAAAGGTTCAATTATCGATTAATATTCAAAGATTTTCCAATTTAACAGTTGAGTAGATCAACAAATAACAATTTTTAAAATCGTATAATTTATCCTATATAATTTATCTTTGAAGTTTTAACTTCAGATCAATATCAAGCAACATATTGCATTAAAAAGTATAATAATTATATTTTAAAATATATATTTAAAACATCTACAAACTATCTGTTACAAAAATGGAGATGCGTTTATACTCCTAACCTAAAGAGTCTGTCTCTCTTGCTAAGTAATAATTTTTACTGAATCCGTTTTTGAAGAAGATTTAAGTACTATTATTTAAGGAACCAGCTAGAACTCTTTTATTTTCCAGAAATGCGATAATCAACGTAAATGTTGAGAAAGTTTAAATCATTACCATGCAACCAAATCAGTTAATTTTTAATGTTGTATTCTTCCAGTTTTACTAATAGCATTATAATTTTGTAAAATCATAATTTTTCATTTCATGTCAAGAAATAATTAATTAGAAAATCAATTTTCCTCATCTGTAAATGTTTTATTACCAATTAGAGTTTTTTTATAATAAAACATTAATTATTTTTTAATAAAAAATAAAAAACACAATCTTGCTTATACCATAATTATATTTTGTGTAAACGAAAAGCTTATACTTCGGATGCTCTTATTTCCTATGATTTTATTTATTGTGATTTGTGTCAAAAAGTAAAGTCTTAGTTTAATCAAATGTATGAACAAGTAAATTATATATATATATATATAATATATATATATATATATATATATATATATATATATATATATATATATATATATATATATATATATATATATATATATATATATATATATATATATATATATATATATATATATATATATATATATATATTATATATATATATATATATATATATAGTATGAATAAATAAATAAATTTTAGCTTAATATCTCTTCAAAGTAATGAATATCAAACTTTAATCTTGATCATGAATTTCAATATTAGTCTGTTTAATAGAATTTCCTTTGAATTAATTTAACATTTTTATTAATGCAAAAATTAATTTCTTATGATTCTATCATAATAAAATTTTATGCATAAGCTATTAATTTTCTACTCATGCTTGCGCTTAAAATTATACCACTTGTTATTGAAAATATTTCTAATTTATACTTAAAATGCATATTTTCTATTTCTTACAATTACTCACATATATAGTATGTTTATCAATGTCAGAAATTACTACGCACTGTCTACCATCAGTCTATTTGAAAAATTATTATTTATTGAAATAATTTGAACTGAAATTAGGACTTAATATTTTGAATTGAAAATCGTTAAGACTTGTTACTATAGTTTGATCAATATGGGAACAAATTTAAGTTTGTAATTTTGAGAAGCTATAAAAAATTAATTGAATTCTTAAAATCTTTAATGATTCCGTTAACACTTTAAAATTATACTGATATCAATAACGTCGTAAAATAAATTTAATGCTTCTAAGACTAAAATGTTTTATTATGAATATCAAATTTATTTTAATAAAAAAATTGCTTTAGTCATTCTAAATAAAATAGTTTTATAGATAATCCTAAATAAAAAAACTATTTATTTTATAATTGTGAATAAAGCTAATAAGCAATGTATTGGAAGTTTTTAAAGATAAATTATAAAATGAAAAAAGTAAAATGTTTTAATTTTTTATCAAGTACTTGACAAACATCTGGATGATTAAGAAAGTGAAAAATACCGTATAATAATATCCTTTTCAAAGAAATTGCTTTATTAACATAAGTTAACCATTAAAAATTAATGCTCTGCCACTAAAAACTCGTAAGCTCAGATCTCAATGAATATGTATTAAAAATTGATACGAAATAAATCTGATTATTTTTTAATGAACATCACATGTTTATCCCCCTTGTTAAAAGAAGAAACGTAGTACTATGTCGTCAAATATTGATAAAAAGTTTTCATTTCTTCATGAAAAGCGTAGCTATATTGAATTCGAAAAGCTCAGTTCATAGATCACGCAAATGTTTGATCTAACATTCTGTTTAGCTAGATAGCTTTGTACTTTGTCGCTAAAACAAACTCCCACAATAGCTAATTTGGCAGAGAAATCTACGTGTCTATCGTTCGTGACAAATAGCTAAAGAGATCATTTGACGGAACTTTCCATAAATATTAGTAATCTAATTTACCGTAGCGAGGAGAACGGGTTACGTGATTGGACATTCGTCTCGTCCCAGACCAACTAGTCATCTCAAATTCGATACACACACAGAATGGGGAACTAATTGGTACACGCGATTAATCCATGCCATAGCAAATGAAATGGTCTGCCTCGCCCGTGTTGTCAGAATGACTGGTGGTCTACCGATTCAACGCCTACCTAATCTAAGGAATTGATTTGTGAAATGACCGCTGGATTTCAATTTCAGCCAGCGCTTGGGATTTACCAGTTGGCCAGTCTGGAATAGATTTGGTGTCATTAGGAGTGGGCTTCTCTTATTATGGATGGCGACGCAGAGTTTCTTCGATGTAATCTCTTGGAGAAATGCCAAACTTAAGTTTTCCACTTTCAAATTGATTGATAAGTCTCATATTTGGTTTCAAAGTAAAGATTGAACAACGGGATAAAAAATAGATAAATTAGAGCCGAAATTCACTCCTTGCATGTAAAAAATAGAAAATGATATGTTCTTAAGGAAGGATCAGAAGTATGAAATTTTTCAGTATTTTTGTAATGGATTCAATTATTAAAATTATATATATATATATATATATATATATATATATATATATATATATATATATACGTTACTGTATGCTTACGAAGCAAAAATTCCTTTCAGTGTGAGGAGATTGGGAGATTGTGAAAAAATTACGAACATAGAATTATAATTTCAAAAAATAAAATAAGTTTACAAAATTATGAAATATTTCCAAAAATTATTTCTTCCAAAATTATGCTCAGAATTTTATAAACAATGGGGATTGAAATGCAATTAACAATAAAGAAATCATTTGCTGCAAAATATAAAGAAGAACTATTTAAAATGCCTTGATTTGCTAAAAAAGATAAGCCTTAACGTACTGAATAAATTGGAAGTATATTCATTTAAAATTATCCTCTTCCCCAATTCAAATTATGCAGGGATAAGCTAAATAACAATCAATATAAAACTGAACACAATAAATGTGGAAATGGGAATAATGTTTTAGATAAAATAAAACATAATTTTGAATTGAATATCTGTGGCAGACAATTTGAAAACAAATA
Organism: Latrodectus elegans; assembly: GCA_030067965.1. NCBI lineage: Eukaryota > Metazoa > Arthropoda > Arachnida > Araneae > Theridiidae > Latrodectus > Latrodectus elegans. The sequence continues at coordinate 39,053,881 of CM057811.1, read as the reverse complement.
TTTAATCTGCAGAACACTAGAAGGAATTGAAGGGTAAATAAGAAAACGCATAATGAAATTATATTCAGAATAAGCGTTTTTTTAGTGACTGCGATAAAGTATTTATTTCAATCATATTCTTCCTGTTTGTCTTTTATAAAGAATATTTGCTACAAGATCATGCAATGAATCTTAATATCTATAATTCTTAAAAGGTGAAATTTGCAATAATCTGTAACCGAAGAAATGGAAAATACAATACCTACAACATACTATTGAAACTAAAACGAAATAAAAACTACGAAACTTGAATCAGGACATTTTATTAAATTATATTTAAAAATTAAGCAAAAAACGTCTTCTTATGAATACTTTAAAAATAGCTTTGGTTATGGAGCACATGTATTCTATATTATATGTATAATTTTATTTACTAGATTACTTTGATAGTAGATTCTGTCTTAAAAGTAGAATCTGGTGTGCCAGTTTAAGAGAATATGAGAAAAAGTTGTCTTCGATCCAAACTTTTTCGAACCTAATTTTTGGAAATTGAATTTCATTTAAAATTTTCAGAATTATATTTTTCCTGGAATTGATCACAAGTACGATTATATTTTATGTGTTTTAAAGATGAGTTTTGATAAATTTAATTTTTTAAGTACCACAGTTTGAATATTAAAAGCTGTTATATGTAAAATACTTACAAAATGGAATTATATTTCTCTCTATTTCTTTTTACAAAGAGATAACTTTGTTTAAATTTAATTGATACTTAGAAATTGCTTTACGTTTTCAGATAAAGCATATGTTGCTGAAGAGAAAAACATCTTATCAAATGTATAAAAATTTGACTAAAACTTCACTTATATTTTATATTTGCTAATCAAAAGTTTCTTCATATTAAAATTAAATCGATAGATTTAAAAATAACTTCATTTCCTAATACTTTTTATGATGTACAAATTAAAGTACGAATTGAAAGTATATGGTAACTATGACGTTTCTTTGGACATAAATATTAATTATTACTTAATAATTTTTTTAAAAAATAAATTTTTTCATAATATATGTGTGATTAAAATATTCTTAAATTTAAAGGAAACTACAATTCTGTAATTTTAATTTTTTATTAGTATAAATTGAAATATGAATATATAAAAGCAAATAATTATTAATTCAAGCCATGTAGTAATATGTTTTAGAATTTTTGATTTCTAAATAGTACTCGAAATTATGAAGGCTTGCATTTGCCTCAGTTTCTGAAGGTTGAACCTAATAATTAAGATTTATAAATTTTATATTTTTACTTTTCACCATTTTAATTGAGAGCTTGGGTAAATCAGGATTTAAGGTTTTGCTTTATAAGTTTAACATTTGTGGATACTGTATGTTTACTCTATTTTTTTAAATATATTTTATCATAAGAAATGAGACAATTTTTACAAAAATCTAATAAGTAATAAAAACATTATTTTCAAAATAAAATTGTTTTTTGAATGTTTCGCTTTTATTGAATTCATTTTTAAGAAAGATATTTAATCGTAAATAAAAAAACTAGTATTAAAACCTCATTAGTAAAGAAAATGGGAATATTATGTGAATTCTTATGCATGCAATTTAGAAAATGTATTACTTATTTACTGCATACTATAAAGGTAGATGTACGTATAAAAAATTGCTAAATGTCAGCAACACAAAAAATTATCGAAATAACTGTATATCAAGAAATAAATTTAATTTTATCAGTACATTTTCTTTTCTCTTTTTAAATAGTATTTTCATACTTTCTTTTGCTAGTATTTTTATTCTTCATAGGGCAAAGTTTAAGAATATTTCTATATCTGGAAGGGTTTCACTTTCGATTATTTCTGAGAGATTTATTTCTTGAAGAATTTATTAAAAGAGGAAGATGTAACTACTGGTAAATAGCTTGGATATCTCCTGATAGATCATAGTTGTTTGTTGGTTACTTCAAATATAGAGAAAAATATCACAGAAAAATAATAGACAAAAAACACTCTCTTTTAAATCACTTCTTATATAAAAGTGTTTTCATCCTTATTAAATATCTTTTACTTAAGAGACATTTCTCTATTTTAAGAAACTGTTTACATCGTTAAGATAAAAAAATTGAGAGAGAAATGAGCCAATAAATTAAAGTTAAATTAAATATTTGTTTCTGAAATAAAAATGTCATATATATATATATATATATATATATATATATATATATATATATATATATATATATATATATATATATATATATATATATATATATATATTAAACATTTTAAATACTATTGAGTCTAAGAAATATGAATTGCCATATTTAATTTATATCCGAAATGTACACTTCTTCATATTTGATAGTATGTGTAATCATGAATTAAATAAACTTATATGCGGATTTTATGGAGTTTCATAACGAAACCCAATAAAATCGGTGTTGCCACTAAAACATTTTCTCACACACATATCATAAAAACATCTTAAATGGAAATTCTACACACCAGTTCATGAATATCTTCAAAATATTGGCTTATGTTTTCTATGATTTCAGAAATTATTTGGGAAGTAGAACTCTTTAAATCAATTCATTTGTAATATTCTGAAAAAAATATTTGAATGTAAATTTTAAGGATTTGACTCACGTAAAAAGCTGATAAGTTTAATTTACTATCTAATTTCAAATTAAAATTCTAGTTATGATTTAGTTTTCAAATTGTGAACTTATTCCTTTATTTTTGAAAGATTAGTCAACTTCATTCAGTAGAGTAAAATTTAGAGAGATGTGTGAAAAGAGATTGAATTCGGATTTTAATAATACTAAAATTTTAAAAATTTAAAAATGTTAAGTTCTAAATTTTTCAGCACGTATACTATTTTAGTGTCAACATATTTATCAAATATACAAACACATTAATATTACTGAGAGCTTTGTTCCATTAATACAAGTTCTTAAGAGACCAGTAAAAATTGGTAGTCTGATGAAAAAGTTAAGGATGGTTACAGGTTTGTGTCCAATACAGATTACTGAAGATTTGATACATGAATATTATACAGTTTAATATATGGACTGTTTGAAATAATTCACACAAACACACACTAATATATTTCGAAATCATAATTACCAGTATTAAAACTCCATGATGTCAATAGGGAATAATAAAATAACATCAAATTTTGACTCATTAACAATCTGAATATTATTAGATTTTATATTAAGAGTGGTTCGATAAATAAAACTGATATTTTTACATAATATATGAAGCATTCTGCTATGTATAAATATCGTACATAAGGTTTAGAGATAGAGTATTTTTTTAAGAAATAGCTTATATATTCATAATTTTACTATTATTAAACTTAGATACTATAATAGGATAAAGTTCACCAGTATTTAAATTTACCTAATATCCTACTATATTTAACATTGGGCATTGAACAATAAGGAATGTTTTTTAAATGTATGCAATCACTTTTCATTTATATTCTTAGATTTTTTTTCTAATTAGAAAAAAAGTCATTAGAAGAAAATATTCACGTGAAATTTGAACTCTAGTATGTATACATCAAATAAACAATATTAATTATATTTCATAAACTATAGAATAATAATAAGTTTTTAAATATATAATTTGATTTATATAAATTTCTGCGAAATATAATAGTATCAATCATAAATTTGTGCATTCTTTGTGCGATACTTGTATTTAGTGAATAGATCTAAGCATTTCATGTTTTGTTTTTCTTGTAGAATTTAAAAATATCATTATTATTTTTGACATCATGGTTAAGATATTTGATCATTATTTTAGTGAATATTTAAGGTGCACTATGTATAGTTACTTTTTATTTATTTTAGGCAAAGTAACAAATTTAAACAGAAGACTGCATTTATTGGATAGTGCTTATAAATGCATAGAATGAAAGCAAAATTGGAATTTTAAGTGAAGGGATACTCTTATATTACTTTGAGCTTAGTAAATGAGTATTCTTAACCTTTGACCTTTGTGAATGAATACTCTTTGCCTTACCCTAAGCTTAGTGAATGGATACTCTTAACCTTACCCTAAGCTTAGTGAATGGATACTCTTAACCTTACTCTAAGCTTATTTGTTTGTTTGTCGCTCAACGGTCATTTTCTGCACACAAGGGCTAATTAGACCGGGACCTACTGTTTAAACTGGATTCCAAACCACTACAAACATCCATGCCCAAGGTGGGATTCGAACCCACGAACTGTTGAACCGAAGGCAAGAGCGCTAACCATTTGGCTGCCAGCTTGGCTACTACTCTACGCTTAGTGATTGGATACTGTTAGCCTTACTCTGAGCTTAGTGAACGGATACTCTTAGCTTGATTCTAAGGTTAGTGAATAGAAACCCTTAGCATAATCTTAGTTAATTTTTCCAAAAATTTTTGCTTTGGAAAAAAATAATTTTATGGTAAGAAATAGGAATTATAAACTTTCATAATTAAAAAGAACTCTTGATTTATTTATTAAAAGATTTTCTTTATTACATGAAATAAATAATCAACATTTTTTATTTTATTCGTCATTTTGGTAAAAAAATACAAAAGACCTAGCAATTTTATGAACTGTAACTTTACTTTTATAATTCTAATTTAAAAAAAAATAATTTCAGATTGCTGATTTCCATTCTAACTTCATTTATTATAAATTTTAAGAAATCAAAATACTTAAGGCCATTGCTGGGATCTTAAATTGATGACAAAATAGATTCAGACAATATTGATTATATATTTTTTTGCTCCATGTAGAAATCATTGGTGATAAATAGATACACGATCAAATATAGTTAATGCAAAATCTTTATTTTTTTGGTTATCAATAAGTCGAATAATATTACAAAAGAAATTGGAATGTTAAAGTCACAAAATGAAAAAAAACATAGAATCCCCGAACAACTTCATAAATTATACATACAACGCCTTGCTTTTCCAAATAATGTCACGAAAACGTATTTAATGAAATCCATAATAATTGATCTTGCTATATTTTTTCTTCAATACCAAAGGAATTTTTTTAGAAGCTGAGCATCCATTCATTATTCAGAACGGAAATAGATTTTTGAATTTCTTATTGTCTACGAAACTCATACGTGTTCTTGGTTGAATAAATAACGATAACACTGAAATGAGAAACTAAGAGTGAACAGAATATTCATTTTTTCCTTCTTCAAACTTACGCTGCAGTCGTTATTTGTTTTTACCATTAGTTTCCGGTTTCATTATTCGTCTTGACAATTCAGAACTTTTTTTTTTCTTTTTTTCCTCAATTTAAATTCAGATAGAAAAATGGCTTAAAGCAATTTATAGGGCCATACCTTAAAATGTAAATTTACTTTTTTTTATTTTGTGTTATGAGGTGAAAAAGCAATTTCCATGAAAAATGATTTGAATATTTGCAAGCGTAGTATAAATTTAACAGCATTGGATTATTTTATCCCCGTGATAAATCCAAACAAAAATGATATCGGGAAAATTATATTTTAAGGTAAAACTGTATTTACAGATTGTTTAATGAATTATTTTCAACGTTCTTCTAATTTCTCATATTCTCCATTTCGTAGGCATTCTCATCTCATGGTTTTTAGATATTATAATGATTAAACTATTACTCAAATGTTACATATCAATAATTAAGAAATAATGATTGCTGGTCAAAATGCTAAATAATTTTAAATAATTAATTAAAAATTTAAAATGTTAATAAGCCATTTAACATTAATTATTAACTCATTAAAAATAATTTAGATATTCACATTAGTATTAAATTATATTGTTTTCTTACAATTATATTGTTAGAAAATGTATTTCTGCGATTTTGTACATTATTTCTACATTATTTTTTGCCAAAATGAAATGAAAGAGAAATATTTTATATAAAACTTCATAAAAAATCTAACCGATACAAAGGAATAAAAACCAACAAGTTTTAACTCGAAATGTTTGGCATATAGTCATTAATCAGTAAATATATAGATTTGCACAGCTAAAACATTTTAAAAGTAATAAATCGTTTGTCCAAAATATGTTATTAGTAGAAGTCACATAGCAAAATTACTTTCCAAAACACATTTTACAAAAGAATAAATTTATAATTCATTTTATTGCACTTATTGATCATATAGTTAGTAATTTTATTTTTCTAAAAGCATATAATTGTTTTTGCTAATTATTTTATAATTTATATATTCATCTGAATAAATTGAATACATTTCTTATTACAATAAATTAAATTTAATGGAAAAATATATTTATTCTGGTAACCCTCATTCAAGCAATCGTTGATTACATACATACATACATACATACAAACATATATATATATATATATATGCATATAATTAGTTTATCTTATATAAGTATTTTTAATTTTAGAATTTTAAGGATATTACTTTAAAATTCATAAAGTGCTATCCCACTATAAACCATTCTATTGTTTTAATTTCATATAAATCATAATTTTCCGCTTAAACTATACACAGTCTATGTGATATAATGCAGTGCAAGTCAAATATTCATTTCATTCTACTTTCTAAATCTTTTTATTCTCTTAGAAAAGAAATTCACAGGTTTTCGTTCTTTACTAAATAAATAAACATTCTATTGAAAATGGAATTCTCTTTATACATTTTTTTGCAATTTTTTAAACATAATGTTAGCTAATATCAGTGTACATCTCTTTCCTATTTGTTTGGAATAAGTTATAATTTCTGAATAAAATTAAGGTTATGAATTAAAACAAATTTTTGTAACAATTAAAAAAGCATCCATGCATCCCCTTCGTTTCAGAAAAAGATTAATTAAACCAAAAATATAGAAAAGTTTGTATTTCTTCCATGCTAGAGAAAAAAATATTTTTGTTTAAGTAAAATCATTTTTTACAATCAATGAAATGAGAAGAAGATTAAAATGCATGTTATCTGAAAACATATTCATTATTATACAAAACAATATGCAAGAAATAAAATTCTGCAAAGCCTTAGAAATTTTCATTTTTGTTAGGATCACTTCACCATCAACAAAAAAGAAGAATGAGGAATAACTTTAAGAAGAATGAGGAATAACATTTTTTACATAAATCAGTACCAGCATTATGAAGAAATTTTGTAATACGTAGGAGCTATTAAATGAACATAATAAGAGGGTTGTAGTAAAATAAATAGTGAAATATTCTATCAAGAATTTATATGAATTGTTTTTAACCCATTAAGGAGAAAAGCAAAAAAAAAAAATTTACTTTGAAATAATCAACAACAGTAATAAAAATGGTTTGCAAGAATATAAACATAATTTAATTTTAGGTTCTCTTAAAATAATTTGAATCGGTAAAAAATAAAAAATATGTACGCAGTTTAAAATCAAAAACCAAAATTTACAAAATATAAGAATATTGGAATTACAAAAATGATAATTTCTGTATGTAATTAAAAAGCAAAATATAACTTTACATTTCATTTCTGTATTTGAAGCTGTTTGTAAGATTCAATGTTTAACACAAGAACATAGTTCCATTTTATGTTTAAAAATATGTAAGATTAAAATTTGATATAATTTCCTAAATATGTATTTACAAAATATTTCATTTTAATCTATGTTAGGCACTTGTAAACAAAAATTTTATCACATTGTGCAGGTATAGGAGATAAAATTAGCTTAATAAATTTCTAACCAGCATAAGGAAAGTTATATATTACTACTTATTATAGAAACCATTGCTCTTTTAAGGTTATTCCATGAAAAATCTATGTAACGAAAGCATTTGTGTAAAGTAATATAGCAAAAGTGAAAAGTTTCAATGAATTATTAATTATTGCCAAAGGTAATCCTAATCAACTCCACACCCATAGAAAAGTAAATAAAAGTAGATAAAACTAATTGCCTCGAAAAATAAAAACATAGAAAAGATCCATTTTAATAATTTCTGATTGCACCCTCGCGCCTTGTAGCTCATTAACAGAATTGGCACACTTTGTAGGAACGGCAACATAGTTAATGAGATTAGGAAGGTAACTCTTCGCTTCTGTTACCTCTCAATAATGCTCCTGCAGTAATAGAATTTACACGGTTGGTAATATAGAAATTGCTGTTTCAAGGTTTCAGTCTTTTGTTTCATCTTCTTTGAATATTCGGATCAATAAAAAACCGAATATTTCTGATAGATGAGCAACATTTCTACACTTTAACCATTTCTAAGGAATATATGAATATTTATAAAACAAGAGTAAAGATGCGTGAAAATTTTTCATTAGTCAAGTTTTTCAGTCTTAATACATTAAAGAATACTTGGACTTTCTATAGATAGTTAAAACTTTCTGTTACTAAATATAAAAAAAAGAAGATTCACATATACCATTCTAGTAAAATATAAACATTTTACAACTTTTTTTTTCGGAATTGTAATTACTTTTAAAGATATTTTAATAACAATAATCAAATTCTGAAATAAACAAAAATAGCTTGTAATTTAAACAATCACTTCATTCATTGCTTCTATCTGTTCTATAAATTTTGTTCATGCTAAATATACAGTTTTTAAAATATTATTTAATGTTATTCGTAAATTTATATATCTATCTATATCTATCAATTTATCTATCTATCTATCTATCTATCTATCTATATATATATATATATATATATATATATATATATATATATATATATATATATATATATATATATATATATATATATATATATATATATATATATATATATATATATATAAATTTATGAATATAAAATATATAAATATATATATTTATATTAATGTATATGTATATTTATATATATTTTTATGAGTGTAAAATATTGCGCAAATATATTGTACGTTACAAAAAAAGAACATTTTAAATGTCCCTATATATATACATAATATGGTGAATTTGAAAGAGGCTTAGTAATGATAAATATATAGGCTGAATTTATTATATTATATATGTATATATATATATATATATATATATATATATATATATATATATATATATATATATATATATATATATATATATATATATATATATATATATATATATATATATATATATATATATTATATATATATATATATATATATATATATATATATATATATATATATATATATATATATATATATATTTATAATTCAACCTAAACATTTATCGTTATTAAACCTCTTTCAAATTCACAATATTATGTATATATATAGGGACATTTAAAATGTTCTTTTTTCTGAACGTATAGTATATTTACGCAAAATTATACACTCAATAAAATGATTGATTTTCTAATCCACTTCAATCATTTGTGTTCAGCAAGATTTTTGCTGTTAAAATATGCATCAAAATATTAAATTAAATTTTCAGCTACAAATTTTGAATATGATAAAAGGAATACAGATATAGTCATGAAATAAATTTTATGTTAAATTAATTTATATTTTCTTGTATGGAATGTTCATGCGTTTGCCATAAATGTTAGAAATGAACTTTTGATTTTTGCTCCGAAGATTTGGCTGCAAGTCTAAATAATTTTACAACAGTTAAAATATTTTAAATACTCTAATAAATTATACATTTTACCAACATGTTTTTGTAATCATATTTCATGAAAACAGGAAAGAAAATGTAACATTATTATTTTTTAATTGTTAGATTTAGGCAGTGATTATTAAACCTTATTATTTATAAAAATTGTCAAATAAAATTTATGTGTCATATTCGTATCACTTATATTCAAATTGTTTTATTCAACTTCAAGCAAGTTTTGAATTGCCTATTTCAGTTAATTTGCTATGACATAAAATTTTATATATATGGATATAGTTATATCCTGATAAATAAACCAATTAATATTTTGGCTGAAAATTCAAACAAGATATTAGACCATTATAAAATTGTTTATTTAGTCCCTGTTTAAAAGAAAAAAATACGAAACTTATTTGTTGCAATAACAGATTTCCTAATTATTAATTGAATTCATATTACTTAAGTTTATAGAAATTTATTTTAACGATGAACATCACACTACAGTATGATACATGTACTTGAGTCATATGTTTATTAACTAAAAACTTGATGATTAAGAGTTTTCTTACATTTATCTTTGGGTATTAATTATTATTTAATCTCAATATGAATTTTCATGCTTTTTAGAGAAAAATGTTTTTTAATGAATAATATCTGAATAGATTAGAAAAACAAGCATGAGTTAACTTTTTATTAGAGTTTCAGAATTTTGTATTTAGCCCTTCTTTTCAGTTTGTAAACTTATATTAAAACTTATATTATTCATTGTGCATTGATAAATCAATAGATTGTGAATTTTGTCACTAAATGTTTTATAATTTCGCAGTCAGTCATTACCAGTCCCTTTGCTTGATTTTGTGTAACATTTCATGTATTGTCATGGAAGAAGTTTATTGCAATCTAATTTCGATAGCAAATGGATGTTTTGGAATGATTTCTTATTTCAGTCATAGCAATTGTTGTTTATATTAATCAGCAGTTAACATTTATCTAAGACTAGAACTGTTCATAAGAGGATTAGTCCTTTATATCAAAGCTAAAGATGTGGCTATTATTTTTTGCACTTAACGACATGATCTTCATGCTGATGTTGTTGCTTCACCAACTAACTTTTGTAATTTGGAATTAAATTTTATAAATCCTTAGCAATTTCTCACAAGAAAGATATTATACGTCGCTTACTTAACATCGCCCTTATTTTCAATATACACTCATCCTTATTTTATTAATTCAAAATATTTGGAAATATCTTCTTAAGTATTTACTTTTGTACGAAAATGAGTCGAAGGAATTCTTTAAATTTGCTGTTGCCAAGAGTGGAAATCTGATCTTCTGCTGAATGAATTGTGGTTTAGGTTGAACTGTTTCCCCTCTCGTATTTTGAACTTGATTTGAAATTAATAAACGTTTGCTTGTGATTGACTTTTCTGTTAGTTGAAATATACAGCAAGAAATGCATTGCAAGTAAAGCGCTTTTATAGGTGATATTCCTAATAGTTAACTCGGTTTTTTTTTTTACAATGCGACAAGAGTGGGATGTTTCTTCGAGCAGGGCTTGAAAGGTTTCGTGTCACTCCTTTAGCACAGAATCACGCTTTGTGCTGTATCATACTTATTAAATTTATCATTTCAAAAATTTTAAAATAAAATTTCGTATTTACTATACGATGCTATTTTCTTCACCAAAATATAAATTGACTGACATGCATCTATAGTATGTATATTTGGTGATATTTATAATGAACACAAGGACGAATTATATAAAAATAATGTTTGAAAAATTTCATTATCAAAATTTTGAATGTATTTATACAATTTTTAATCTCTCTTATCAACCTCTGAGTGCGTTTGATAACTGAGAACTATTTTTTCATATCTATTAAAAGTCTGTAGTATACCGACTGATATACCATTTCAAAACATATGTTACAAAGTAAAGAAAATTGTGCTTTTTGTAAAAGAATTGTCGACAAAATCTTTCAAATACTAAATTCGAATTAGCAAATTAAATCTTTTTCAGCTATATTTTTCCGTTTTTTCAAATTATTTGTTATACATTCCCTGAATTATTTATATAATAATTTTTGTTTATTATTTGATATAAAGTTATAAATTAAAACTTAGTTTTATTAGTTTTTTTTAATATTAAGATAAAAGAGCATACTTTTCAGAAAATAAAAACAAAGAGTTGACAAAAATTACAAAAAAATGTTTTCGTTGAAATGCATATGCTAAGCTATGAAAAAAAGTGAAACACGTTAATATTCGATGATTTATCAAAACATTTATGTGCACAAATAAACAAATATTTAACTTTAAATTAAACTAATTTTATAGGTTATAAAATCAGAAAAATTTAAATTACAAATAAAGGCCTTTAAATTGTCTACAACTTTGAAAAAATATTTCTTTTGCATGCGACAAAGAAGTATGCATCTATTCGCACAAATATGTTTTTTTTCTTTTTATTTATATTATTATAATGACAATGTATGCAATTTCCTCTAATGAATTCAATTCATTGTAAATATTTGTAAGGATAAAATTAGGTACATATATTTAATTTATATTTCAATTTATATTGAAAGAAATGCATGCGTTTGTAAATAAAATAGAATTCATGATACTTTATTAAAGTGATATTATATAATTATTCATAATTAAATTATATTATCTAATTCCTTATATCAAATAATTCATGAATTTAAAAATGTCAAATTTTTGAGGTTTAATTTAATCATATTTTCTGATTTAGTAAATATGTTATATTCTCATTCATAAAATTAAAAGATTAGTAGTAATATGTTTCTATAATATATCATAAATTGAATTCTATATTTAACTTTTATGCATTCCTTATACAATAAAATTATTTGCATAAATTCTAATTGCATTTTTGGTTGATAAAAAAAATAGCCAGTTATTAGCATTTTTTTTCTCAAATATGTTTTATTGATATTAAAATATACTTTTAAATACCAATACACACACATCTTACATTCAATATTATTTAGTTACTTTCTTGAACTTAATTCAGAATGTCATGTTTTATCAGCCGTTGAGAATATCACGTTTGTGAGATGTAAACTCCTTATGATGTTTTTAATTAAATCACTTCCTACAAAAACTTAAGTTTTTCTTGATTTTAAAAATTTACTAAATATATTCAATTAAACAGAAGAACGCGAAGTATATTCTAAACTTATAAATGTAAATTAAAATTCTAAAAAACAGATTAAACATAAAATGTATTTGTAAAATAAACCTAACACATTTTAAATTTATTTATTTTCATTTAAAAAATTCTATAAAACTATTTAAAATTTAAAAACATTTTTAATTTAGATTCATTTTATTAGCTAATGCGTAACTTTGTAACCCAAGAAAATATCTTTGGTTCTGTGGATCAAACTACATAAAGTGTGGTAGGGTTAAAATAATTTTAGCAAAATGGAAACATTTAAATAGTACGTATGTTGACATACTAAAAGTAAAATTCTGATTACAATCTGATTTTATCCTTCAATATAGTTTCAAAACTGTGAATATTAAATACTTAAATTAAATATTATGCCATTCACACTGTTAGGAATAGATATAATGAATAAATACCAATCTTTTTTTTTCTGATTACTATAAAGTAATTAATACATTTCTTAGAAAAGGATTTTATATAACAATAGCTTATTTAAAGTGTACTATTTTTCAGTTCTATTCAAATTCCTTAAAGCTCATTTTGTGCTGATAATTTATTAATCTCCTATAAGATTTAATGAAAATTTCATTCAACAGTGATTTATTTTGCTATTAAGGAATCCTCTCCTCAAACACTTAATCCTATTCATGCATATCAAAATACTGTAGAAAATAATTCCAAGTGTACAAATAAGATGTTTTCCCTGATTATTTTAGCAAATTCAATTCAATTTATAGTTAAAACCAACTCACGATTTTAATTGTTACCTTGAGTGTCATACTTAATTTTACGAATTACTTTACTTATTTTATTGGAACAAGTATTTAAAAATAGCAAAACTTGTACCCACTTCAATATTCAACACATAACCAGAAGTGTAAATTTTGTTATACCTTGATCATTATTGGGTGGGAACGATAACCTTTCCTAATCCCATTAGCCCTCCAGCTAACCCATTCGGTCCAATGCACGCCAATTCTCTTAATGAGTTACAGGGCGCTTGGGCACCATCAAAAATTATTAAAATTGGGCTCCACCAGTATTCTTAATTTTAAGGGAATTATAACTATCTACTTTTATTTACCTTTGTCTTGGGTGTGGCACTGGGTGTGATTAAGTGTGAATATAATTAATAAAATATTAAACTTCAATTCTGTTGATTTTTTTTGGAACGAAGAGTTTTTTTTTTACTACTGTTTCCTGATAATTTTCCTAGTCATTTTATTTTACATAAAGAAAAATCTTCTTCATAAAAAAGAATAAAAACATCTACATAGAAATTGGGTCTCGAAAATATATTTTCTTAATAATTTAGAAAATTATTGTACTTTGAATCTGTCCTAAAAGACAAAGCTAACATTTGTTTTCTTTGAAATGTCTCGCTTTAATTTAATT